>OU015491.1:59506895-59524395 GCA_907164885.2 Dolomedes plantarius
GCAATGGAACATGCTTCACATGAAACTGAACCCTAATTAAAAAAGTGATCGCTGAACAGAGATTGAAATGAGAAGAGATTCGTGAACTTCAGTTAAAGTATTTTACTTCTTATAAAACTGCATTAAAAACTTTTTTTCGGAAGTGAACCCTCGTTTGGTTCAGTAGAAATCACTTTTTAGTCTGATGGCAAACTCCTTGAGCTTAAAATTTTGCAGATAACATAAATACTTTTTTACGCTATGCAAACACCATTTGCTTCAATGTAGGTAACTTTAAAGTCCGGCATCAAATGTAAAGTGATAAAAAATCTTTATATTTACAAACTCGTTTGTCTTAATGTACTCTTTAAAAATTTAAGGGAAAGTTGGTGTTGTAAAAAACAATTCCAAACCGCATCAAATACTTCTTTGTAAATCTGTGCTCGCTTCAGTTAAGTTCACTTTTGAATCTGACACTAAAGTTGGGGAGTTAAAACACTTTTATACTTCTTTACACAAAGTAAATTTGCATTTGCTTCAAGTTAGATCACTTTTGAGGCTGAGGAAAAATTTGTGTGGTGAAATAAGGCCAACCCGCTTTGAATACTTCTTCTTATAAAGTACTAGCTGAAAACCCGCGCTTCGCTACGGAGTACATTGAAATTAAATACAACGGACAATGTATGCAATTAATTCCAAAAAAAAATAAATATATATATATATATTTATAATAAATACGACGATGAATGTATACAATTGATGTAAAAAAACATATTTATAAAAAATCGTAAGGGATATTTTTATAGACAAAATAAAGTCCAATCGTCTGCCGCATTAGCAAGAAAAAAATATTTTTTTGTCTATTTTTTTTTTGCACGTAACGATAAATTTATTTAAAGTACCAGAAAAAGAAATCATGTGATCAGCATTTAATAAATTAAATTCTAAAAATTAATCTTTAAAAATTCACCAAAAATCAGAAAATGGAGGTAAAAATTCGAAAAAAATTTCATTTTGAAGGAATTTTTATGATCTTTCTCGTGATATAATTTTTATAACCCTCAATGTATTATTTTAAATGCAAACGTAAAAAAAGTTTAAAAAACAGCTTAATTTAATTTTAAAAAATCTAAGACGAATTTTTGAAAAATATTTCTTAGTGCACCCCTACACTATTAGAAGAATCGCCATGCAAAATTTCAACCCCTTTAGGTCCAGCGGTTTGGTCTGTGCGTTGTATGTCAGTCAGTCAGTCAGTGAATGAATGAGTCAGTTACGGAACTGTTTTATATATATAGATTATATATAAAACCTCGTGCGTGTTCCCTTTAGTGAAAATCCCTTTTGAGTTCGGAAGCAAAGTTGTTACAGTAAAATCTTATCAAACCCACCTAAACTAAACTGTCTTTTATTAAACTGTCTTTTGTTTCAGTGGACATTACTTCTGAGCCGTGAAGATATAGAAGTTGGTGAGGTAGAGAAAAATTATTTTTGCATTCGCAATTCCTTCTACTTTAGGAAAAACTGAGTACAATGAAAAACAACCATTTGAATAGCACTGATATTAAGCAAAGTTTAATATACTTCATTGCGGATCCTAGAAAATAATTGCTCAATTGTGGAAATTGTTAACTGGGTTCGTTTAATCAGAATGTATGCATTTTGTAATTGAGGAAGAACTCGTCCAGTCGTGAAAACATACTTCAAGTGACATTATGATGTTCAAGTTTATTTTGCCTGTAATGTTTATTTTTTATTTAATTCTGTAAATAGCTTTCAATACCCATCCGCGTGTGTGATAATGCCTTTATTTCGTTTTTACCTAACATAAGGGTGGGAAAACTCAAAGAAAGCATCTCACTCTCCTAGTTTAAGAGCACATTACAACACAGCAGAAACACGTGAAGATCAACCCGAAATCTGGAAGATTTACGTCATGCGCAATGAAATGTGTCACTGACATTGAGAAGGGAGTGCTTAATAATCCCAGCAGATGTTGCTGGCACTGTTATAGTATTTATCAAACCCAGCTACAACATGCGAAAGTTAGAGGCTTATTCCAGGACAGGATGCTCGAGGCGCCTGTCTCTAATCCGGGCGTCAATTAAAAAAAAAGAGCTTGTGGGCGAATTAGCTGAATTGGAGCACTCTGGGTGTGCTTAAATATTCGAAGGGAAGTGATAATAAATCGGAAACTGAAGCACTGTTAGTATCCCGAACGTCGTAAAGTAACACTTGAGTGTCGTGTAAATTTCATGACAGTTTTCAGGACTGAAAATTATTGTTAAAAAAAAGGCTTTCCTCTTTAGGAATATTTAAAAAAAAGAGTTTTCCTGTAGCATCATTTTATGAAATAACGGAAAATGTGTTTTAATGCGAATAATTAGATCAATATTTCATATAAATTTTAATAATGTATCAAACAAAACACCTGACCTTCAAAATCAAATATAAAAATTCAGGGATTATATTACTTTTCCTCTGCTTTCAAGAGCAAATATAGAAAACAAAATCAATGATTATATTACTTTGCCTCTGCCTTCAATAGCATATATAGAAATCAGTGATTATATTACTTTTCCTCTGCCGTCAAGAGAAAATTTAAAAAAAAATTCGGTGATTATATTACTTTTCCTCTGCCTTCAAGAGCAAATAAATAAAAACAGTGATTATATTACTTTTCCTCTGCCTTCAAGAGCAAATAAATAAAAAAAGTGATTATATTACTTTTCCTCTGCCTTCAAGAGCAAATATAAAAAAAAATCAGTGATCATATTAATTTTCCTCTGCCTTTAAGAACGTATGAAAAATCAGTGATTATATTACTTTTTCTCTCCCTTCAAGAGCAAATAAAAAATAAAAATCGGTGATAATTACTTTTATTATGCTTTTTCCTATGAGGCAGACATTAGGTCCCGAAAACATTCACACATCCACATCGGAAACTATGGTAACTACTTCATTATGGCTGCCCCATACAAACGGACTAAAACTGTCGCCTATGAGGGGACACCACAGGAATGTATAAGCCTCGAACGGGAATCGAACCCGAGACCACACTATGAAATCCAAACACAATGGCCTCTATACAATATGGGTGACGGGATGCAAGATTATTGGACGATAGAATTAAATCCACGTAGCAGGGAAAACCATCTAACTGAATTTCGTCTCTTAAATAAAATTTTACTACAAACAATAAAGAAAATTTAGAAAAATAAATAAATAAAGAGAAAAAACGCAATAGCAAATAACTTGATGAGAACATGAAAATAAAGTGGTAAATTTTTTAAAAAGATTTTTCATAGCTTTGTTGTGGCTTATGAATGTATACGCAAACATTTACTTAAAAATAAATAAATAAATGAATGAATAAATAACTCTTTAAATAAAGGAATTTAAATAGAGAATTTCATATAATTTATTTAATATTTCTGTTACCTATTTTCCTGTTATAGACTGCACCTTGTAATTAATCTTGTTGTACGATTAAACTTTTATGTCGCATATTCTGAATTATGTATCAGTGTTATTTCAAGTTAAATATATTTTTTCAGAAAATAAAAGCTTTATTTTGCAGTGAAAATTGGAAAGAAAATAATGTAAACTGGTTTCAGATTTTAGTTAGCATTGCTACTGTTTGAGAAAAATGAATAGCTTTCATTCTTATATATTTAATAATAAATTCTGAGTTGATTTGAGTGTAATTCAATATAACTTTTTTTAAGTGCACATCAATAACGTTATCTTTGTAAAACTACAATATTTCTTATATGAATATAAGCGAAATAAACAGATAATAAATAGGTAAAATAGGACAATGAGTTACAGAGTTATGATTTTTTTTTATTTCTTCAGTGTTCATTATTAAATTTAGGTGAAACATGACAGCTCCATTCTGGCCAATCTTTCAACTGAAAAATGAGTGTTTTTCTAAGGTAATATTTTAGAAAAAAACGTAGCTAAGACACTAATAAGTACAAAGGTAAATTCAGGCAGAAGACAATGAACGGCTGCAGTTCGCGAATCTTTAAAAATGGAAAACTAACCAATCAAATTCTATCACGGAATTAAAATAAAATGAATGAATTGAAACCTTAAATCTTATAAAAAAAGCTTTACTTAGATTTTGTCTAAAATAGCAAGAATTATAGGAAAATATATAGGAATAGTAGAAAGCGCAATAAATAGTGGGTAAACCTATAAATAGTTGGGGATTCAATAGATAATGAGTGACTTAATGAATACACAGGGAAGGAAGTAGTTAACGGAAAAAGTACGAATAGCTGCTGAGCCAACGAAATAAGAGGGACGCTGTAAATAGTGGGTGACACAACGAATTGTTGGTGAAGCTATGAACTGGGATGCTCCAATGAATAGTAGCAAAAGGAGTGGATAGTGGGACATCTATGAATGAATAGGTGACCTAGTGAATAGCGGTTGAACTTATGAATAGAGAAAGAGCCAAAAACCAGTAGATGAACCTATCAATAGCGGCTGATTGAAAGAATCAACGGAGACCCATTGAAATAAAAGGTGACACAATGAATGTTGGGATACTCAATAAACAGACAATGAACCTATGAATAATGTGGGGAATTGGGAATAGTGGGAAAACTACGGGGATAATGGAATTTTAGTTTCATTATAATAAACACTACCCGCTCTATATTTGACTTAAAAGAATGATAATTCCATTTCTGCGCACACAAACATACTAAAACTGCATACAAACCTCTTACGTAAAACTTATGATATAGTCTTGAAATTTAATTATGTAAATTGCAGCGTTCAGTTGTTTTACAGCATCAAGATTTTTCTAATCTCCTCGAAATCAAATTAAAAGTTTTATTACGAATAATATGTTTACAGCAATATATATAGCAGCTTTAGCAATTTCTCTAGAGAAAAGAGGTTCATATTGATGTAATTTTAGTAAAGCTGTATGTGTTTATGTATAGTGTTATATTTCAAGCCGAATTATATTACCATATCTACGGTACTTGGTACCAAATTAACTAGTGTCTAGCGTCTAATACCAGGTTTGCAATTTAAAGCAAACACACACACACACAAAAAAACAAAAAAAAATTAAAACAGCTGAGCTGAAATAAAACAATTGGGTGTGCAAATCATTAATAGTTAAAAAAAAAACGAGGCAAACAAATTCTCCATCTGCTGCAAACAAAGATACTCTGTTCCTTCAGATTACCGAAATATCACACTATGTGGCACACGGCGGAATCCCTTCAGCTGCCTGTTTCATCGGACCTTCTCTACCACCCCCTTCCTATTTTCAGACTAACAGCTGACCGAACCACATCTTTTGCTATTGTATGCAAATGGGTTTAATTGGGATGGACCCTTTTGCAAACAGTGGAATCTGCAGGAAGGGATCCAGACGTAAGCAGATGGATTTGCTGCAGTAATTGTTTTCGTAAAGTGCGGAACGTGCTTGTCTGGAGAGATTAATAAAGGATTAGAGAGAACAGGTTATTCTAGAGCAAAGGCTGCCCAGTTCTCCAGCATATTTATATTCCTTTTGTTTTACTCAATGCAGGTTGCAGGCACTTTTATAGGATGAGCTTTACAGCAAAATAAAATCTAGGGGCCAAAATCACGAGGAAATTAAGATTAGAACCCTGTTAAAATTCTATGAATATTCAAAAGGTTCTGAATATCATAGCAACATAATTGTCTCTCTACATTAGAAAGAGACACAGATAAGATATATGTCTATATACTTAACCTTCTTTCTCTCTCTGTATATATATATATATATATATATATATATATATATATATATATATATATATATATATATATCCATTACATCCTTAAATTCTAATCTGAAAGAGAAACTAGCTCATATTTACATGACTGGAGTTAGACAGCCTGAAAGGAATAAAATTTTGATGCAGTCTGGCCGAATCGTTTAATAGAGCGACAGAAGTACATCCGTCCATTTCAGAAGAAAAATCGGAAGCGAATATCACCTTTCAACCTTTTGCGCGAGAGGCGAGGTACATGTGACTATTATTTTGCAGGGTCAGAAGATATTGGGGATCGCGATGCGAACCCACTCCTGAATTCTAACATGTACACGTGTAGAAATGCAAAGGCTTGCGATTTATGGGAAGTTTTTTTTGCTAAGGGTTTTGTAGCGATAATTTGATGTTACTGGGGATTGCATTTAGGAAAAGGAGTTTAAATGTTAGACTGGAGGGCATAATATTTAATATATTACACATATATGTATACAGTGGAACCTCGCTTAACGAGCACCTCGCATAACGAGTATTTCGCATAACGAGCAAAATAAATCGTAAAAAAAAATGGCTCGCTTAACGAGCAACATTTCGCATAACGAGTGACGTGGAGGAAAGTCCCCTCTTCACGTCACTCGGATCTTCACGTCACCAGGATCATCAACGGCCGAAAAATAAGTATTTAAGGGTAGTCATGGATGGTTCAAGAAGCAAATATCACGGGACTGGAGGATAACAATGATATTGAGGAGCTTGTGGAAGAGCACAATCAAGAGATGACCACCGAACAGCTAATAGAATTGCAGTGTCTTTCACAGCAAGCAGTTGTAGAGGAGAGTTTGCCAGTGGAAAAGGACAAAGAAACAGCAAAGAAACAATCTTCTGGCGCAATAAAAGAAATGATGAAAGCATGGGAAACTGTTGCATTGTAAGTTACGAAGCATCACCCTAATAAGACGGTGGCTATGCGCGCTATACATTTATTCACTGACAATGCAGTGACACATTTTCAGCAAATTTTGAAGCGCCGACAAAAAAAAAATGTCGCTAGATAGCTTTCTAGTAAAAGAATTAGATATGTGTCATAAATTCGTATATAATAAACAACATATGGATGATTTTGCTCCTTAAGAATTTATGTATAAGTAATTTTCTTTAAATAATAAACGTTACATCTAAAAAATTTTGAGTATTTTTTGGCATGGAACGCATTATTGTATTTTACATTAATTTATATGGGAAACATTGTTTAGCTTAACGAGTGTTTCGCTTTACGAGTAAGACTCTAGAACGAATTATGCTCGTTATGCGAGGTTCCACTGTATATATATATATATATATGTATATATATATATATACACTGCTGGCCACCCAAATTGCAACACCAAGAAAGACAAGAGATATCACAACAAAATTTATTTTGTAGATAACATGTTGACCAAGTATCAAATGATTAAATTTATAGACTTCTGTGAAGTGTGGTTCCTGCCAAAATCAGTAGCCAGAGTAGCCGCCATTGTTGGAGATCACCGCTGCCACACGCCTCGGCATTGATTCAAAGAGACTTTGGATGAGTTCTTGGGGTACAGCAGACCAAGCAGCTTCCACACGTTGCCAAAGTTGATCTGCTGTGGCAGCTGGGGATGGAATCTGGGTCAATCGTAGAGCAACCATGGACATGTTTTCTATCGGCGAAAGATCCGGAGAGCGAGGCGGCCAGGGAAGCAATTTAATCTGGCGATTGACGAAGAACCGTTGGATAATGCGTGCCACGTGTGGTCGCGCATTATCCTGTTGAAATATGGCTGTGGGCAAGCCCACAGCCATATTTCAACAGGCAACGTGTGCACAACTTTGGCAACGTGTGGTGCAGGACCAGTGTGGCGGTGCATAACGCAGCTGTTCAGCATCCTCTCTTCACGGTGTCTCCAGACTCGAATGCGACCATCGTGGTGTTGCAGACAGAAGCCGGACTCGTCAGTAAAGACAATTTCATTCCATTCTGCCGTCCACATCCTTCTGTCATCGCACCATTGGCGGCGGAGACGTCTGTGGTTCTGCGTCAAGGGTAGACAAAGCAATGGACGTCTTGCGGACAGACCACTCTGCTGTAAACGGCGTCGAATGGTACGCGCAGACACTGGATGATGCGTTACAGACTGCATGTGTTGTGCTATGGTTCGGGATGTGACTGAGCGATCCGTCACTGCCATGCGCACAATTTGCCTGTCATCACGTGAAGTGGTGCGCTGAGGTGGATGCGATCAAACACGCCGGTCCGTCGTAACCTCCTGCATCCAACGATCACATATCCGCATTACAGTTGTTTTGTTTCGTCCAACACAACTACCGATTTCCCTGAAAGATAATCCACAATCTCGGTAGGCCACTATCCTTCCTCTGTCGAACTCGGATACTTGATCAAAAGATGATCGCTGTTTTCGACGAGGCATAATTGATCGTTTTTTTGAAAAAAAACACAATTGCCGAACTTGAAATCGTCGAAATCTCCAAGCCTTAAATAGCGCTTTGAAGTGGCGCCACAGGCGCGCGTGATGTGCGTCTGCGTTGAAATTCTAATCATTTGCATATCTCACCTCCGCTAATGCATGTTGTAAATTTCATGTTATTTGCATGTTTCCTTCAGGGTGTTGCATTTACAGTGGCCAGCAGTGTATATATATATATATATATATATATATATATATATATGTGTGTGTGTGTGTGTGTGTGTGTGTGTGTGTATACATACATACATACATATTTATTTATTTATTTATTTATATACATACACGAAATTGCAAACCCTCCCATGATGGCAAATCAAAATAATATATTACAGAAAAATAGTTTAATGATGATATTTCTTTGCCAACAATGCATAAATAGTCACTAAATGAGACAATGTATTTGGAAGACCCAACTTTGGACATTCCATCAAAATATGGAGGGAAATATACCGCCTGAAAAATAAATAATAGATTGAAGCTACTTGTAGGATTGGCATGATCTTGGAATTAACAGGAGTCGAGTTAAAATTTTTGCTCATGTTCGATGAAACATGGAGTATAATTGCAAGTATTTTACTGCCAATACTTTGGTATTCAACATTTTAAAACTAGTCTATCATACCTAAGTATCCTTTACTTTTGAATTTCCTGTGTTCAGTGTAGTTTATCACATGAGTTCGTTTTACGTGATCATTGTTCTAACAGCAAAATTATCTTATTCATTAAAACCAATACTATATGAAATCTTACAGGCAGTATGTAATTTATGAATATTGTTCGCTTTCCTAGTTTTACATTTTGTGGAATTG
Source organism: Dolomedes plantarius (assembly GCA_907164885.2). Classification (NCBI taxonomy): domain Eukaryota; kingdom Metazoa; phylum Arthropoda; class Arachnida; order Araneae; family Dolomedidae; genus Dolomedes; species Dolomedes plantarius. Next base: position 59,515,962 of record OU015491.1, read on the forward strand.
AAATCCCTTTTCGCAAATTGTCTTTAAATGGCACCCAGTAGCTATGCAGCAAAAACAGTTCCCTCTGAAATTAAAATAAACCCTAGATATCAGGGAACACTAAACCTTCCGGAATCCTAAGAATTCTTCTCTTGGAGCGATAAATGGTACTGTTGGGTCCCTTTCAGCTTACCGAAACACACCAACGGTAGCAGTAATTCATTCTGTAGACCTTCTACCACAATATCAGATCCCCCTACTGGTGGGGTGACGACCATTTCATGCCCATGACTGGAGGGTGGCGTTCGAAATAGGTCGTTTGCAGCTGCCAGGGATTTAGGAAAGAATCCCCCCCCCTCCCCAAAGTGGGGAGACACACTCTGTAGAAAGTTGCAATATGATCAAATACTAGGAATCAAGTGCGGAGGCCTTAGGAAGGATTTGAGGATGGGGTTAAAAGGGTAGTTTACTCCCGCTCTTGGACGTCAGTAAAAATGCTTACCGGCTGCACTGTTCTGTCAATCACTGCAAATTTTATCGGCCTGGGAGTGTATTAAACAGTTGAGTTATACAAAACAAAAATGCCCCGAGCATTTAAATCTATCTGTGTGAAATTTTTATTTAGGGATATGATTATTTTTCTGTTTCTGGGCTATAATATTTCGATATATATATATATATATATATATATATATATATATATATATATATATATATATATATATATATACAGTGGTACCTCGACTTACGAGTTTAATTCGTTCCATGACTTAGCTCGTAACTCGAAATGCTCGTAACTCGAAATAGTCGTATCTCGAATCAATTTTCCCCATTGGAATGAATGGAAATGCCATTAATTCGTTCCGGGCTCCCCAAAAGCACCGCAATTTTTTTGTTAGATGTTTTTAAATACGAAAAACGTGGTTATAAACGGCGAACATTGTATAAAAGCGCAATACAGTAGAATGTACTGAAATAAATTTGTTTTATTAAGTGTAATGTACAACATTTACCTTGGAGGTCAGACTTGAAGATGCTGATGGAAGAGAAGGAGAAAGATTGAACTGAATAATTAAATCTTATTCGTTGATTTTTGATCTTTTCGCCCCGCTTTCCCCACTTTCGCTATTATTACCAGCTACTCTCTTTGAGTGAACAAGTGAGACACGGAAGCTTGGCGATTGTTGCATCGTTCACTGTGGCTTTAATGTCCAGATTCTTCTTTCTGAGAATCCGAAGAACGTTTTCTCAGAATCCAATCTCTTGGTTTAAGACTGTATAGAAATCTCACAATAATATTATACAATTGTATAATAATTGTACATAAAGGTTGTAAATATTATATGCTTTGTGTGCATCATAAAGTAATGCATTTATTAAAGGAAATAGATGAAGTACGAATAATATAAAAACTAATGCATTATTCTGTTCTCATTTGATGAGCCCGTAACATGGCATTCGCTGCTCAAACTAGCGGTGGGATACCTGAAGCATGCTCCTAACCTGAATTTTAGCTCGTAACTCGAAGCAAAAAATCTACCGAGAGAATGCTCGTATCTCGAAAAACTCGTAATTCGAGGTACTACTGTATATATATATATATATATATATATATATATATATATATATATATATATATATATATATATATATATATATATATATATGTGTGTGTGTGTGTGTGTGTGTGTGTATATATATGTATATATATATTAATTATATAGCTACATATGTGCGTGTGTGTACAGTGGAAGCTCAATCGATCGTTCCTCGAATCTTCGTTTACCCGTATGTGTCGTTTATTTCACCTAGCCCGGGCGATCATATTGCTTTGTTATGTTCCCGCATCTATCATTTTCCCGCATCTACCGTTCAGTTCAGTCGGTCCCCTAAAAAATAATAGATCGAGAGCCCACTGTATATATATCTATATAATAAAAGAGCTCGTCTGTTTGTTTGTCCGCTATAGAATCCTAGACTGTTTCACCCATCGGGACCAAATTGAGCAGAGTTAATGTTTAGGACCCGAGAAAGTTAACGGAGCAAAAACGAAATTTGGGGCTCAATTAGTTTTTTTTAAAATTAATTTTTTAATAATTTTTTGTGCCCCACAGAGGTGCGCGTACCACTTAAATGTGGATACAGCCCCTTCAGGCTGCGTTTCGCTGCGTTATCAGTCAAGTTCCTATGCGCGGGGGAGAAGAGGGTTGGTACTCCTAGCCTCCACAGATACACACAACTTTCCCGGCTCTGCTTTGTGCTGTTTCCTTTGTTATTTGCAGTTTCGAGCGCGCTTCGCCAAAATTTGACGGACTTAAAAAGTTCTCAAGTATGTTGCATGTGAGTATGACATCACCAGATGTCAACAAATTTGGCGGCATTTTGCGGTATATCGTCAAGCTTTTAGGGATTTTGTGCTATTTTTAATTTCTTAATTCTCAACAAGATAAATTCATTTTCGGTGAAAACCTTGCTTATCGTTGTATAATATAATCGGATAAATAAGTTTATTATTTTTTATACCATGGTTTATGCATCTTAATTTATTTTCATCGTGAAATCTGCAGATGATTTTGATTGCACATATCGTTTGGATGCTCATATTCGTTTTCATGCGGAAAGTGACGCAGATGATTTTTTTAACGGATGACGTTGAACATGAAGAGCGGGAGGTACAGCCCAGTATTTTTTTGATGGAATGCATGAAAAATTTTATATCTATATATCTACTCGGGCAACGCCGGGCAATAATGCTAATATATATATATATACAGTCGCTCCCAAAAGTGTTCGTACACTTACAATTTTTAATGATATAGGGGTCTATCCATTAATTACAATGAATATTGCAGAATGGTATTTAATAATAAGATCTATAATCTATTCTTAACAAAACTACATGAAATATTTTAAAAGCATAGTAAAACTTTATTTTTAAGAAACCAGTAATCAAAAGATAACAAGAACTTTATCTCACAAAAGTCATCGTACACTTGTAAAAAATCTCTACATATTAGTAAATATTCCAATTTTTCGTCCATCCATCCAATACACCCATCGGAACCAAAAATTTTAAACTTTCTTTCATCGGCTAAAAAGACATTATTACAATACGTTTGGGCCTTATTTATTATTGATAGGGCGAAGGAAAGCCTAAGCTTTTTGTTTTTCTCACTCACAAAAAATTTTCTACGGGCGAATGTCCATGTAATCCAGCTGCTCTGAGAACACTTCGAACTGTTTCAGGTGAAATTTAAGTAGAAAATGTTTCATTAAATTCTGCAAAATCTTTTACAGCACTCAAACGTGGATTTTCCAAAAATTTTCTAATTATAAATCTCTGATCACGTTTTGTTAACTTTGCCGGACGACCTTTTATTACCTTGTTTTCGTTCCGATTTTCTTCTTCAAAGCGTTTTATCACATACTGCACAGTAGAATGGGATAAATTAAGTAATAGAGCAATATTCCGAACTGATTTACCACTACTATGATGAAAAATAATCAATTTTCGAATGCTGTTTGTTGCTTCTTTACGACTACGAGCCATTTTTAAATAATAAATAGAATATTACGGAATAGGTAAGCAAAAATTAAAGACAAACGATATTTTAAATGCCACCACAATTCAAAAATAAAAATAAAGCGCCAGACTGAAATTTTAATTATGAATTTATCCGAAAATATTTCAATGTACGATGACTTTTCGTGAGATAAAGTTTTTGTCACTTTTTGATTACTGGTTTCTTAAAAACAAAGTTTTACTATGTTTTCAAAATATTTCATGTAGTTTTGTTAAGAATAGATTATAGATCTTATTATTAAATACCAATTCTGAAATATTCATTTTAATTAATTGATAGACCCGTATTTCATTGAAAATCGTAAGTGTACGAACACTTTTGGGAGCCACTGTATATATATATAATCATTAACTACATGCTACGTATTAAACGTCTAAACTGTAACAAATTGGAAATACAATCAGGTATAAAATCATTTGCAAACATTGCTTTAGAAATGGGTTTTCCTTTAGGATTTTTATTAAAAACCATGTGTGAATTCCATTCGATCGATAGGAAAGAATGTCTTAATCGATATTTCAGTAATTGAAGTAATAAAATGATTAGTTGGCAAGTTACGTTTCGCACCTGTTGGTCTTTTACTGTCTATAATGTAGAGATGCACTAGGTGTGTGTCCTTGCTATTTTAGTTATAATTATAGTTCTAAATGTATATATTTGATAATGTTTAGAGTATTGTGTGTGGATATTTCGATACTTAGGAGGTGCTTATTTGAAGTGGTTATATGTGGATACAGTTATAATTTAGTCATAAGTCTAAATATTTTTTAAAAAATTACTTGGGAAATTTTGTTTATTATATGATGCATTGTTTATAGGTGTAGTGAATATATGGGGATGCTGCAATGTTTTAGTGAATTGACAAATTGTTTTGAAATAATTTAACCCAGGTTTTTAATGTACGTTGTTCCAGTTCCTTTATTTTTTTATTTCATCTCTCCTTGCTTTGTTTTGACTTTACGTCAGGTTGCAGATGAAGAATGACTTCCGGGAGTGTTGTCTAGGTACAAACATGTTTAACCGGGGTGTTGGGGGTCACAACTCCCCCCGGTCATTTATATTCTTCATCTTTCAGGTTGATGAATTGTACTGGTGTTGTCAGGTTTAATAATGTTTTTATTTAATATATATATATATATATATATATATATATATATATATATATATATATATATATATATATATATATATATATATATATATATATATATATATATATATATATATGTGTGTGTGTGTGTGTGTGTGTGCATATACATCCAAGCAAGTAAGCTTACATAAAACTTTATTCGGCTGTGAAGTATATTAAAGAACATAAATAAATACGTAAACCAGTGTTTAGTAAAAAAAAATACATTGTGAAAGAACTTCTCAGCCCTAAACCTATAAATAAAGCTCTGCGCAAATGCAACACGTTTAAGCATTCCTCTAAACTGCTAATGAAAAAGTTCTCGGAAATATCCCTTGCGTACGACATCTTGTCAAGTTAACCTGGGAAGCACAAAAGTTTTCCAATTTTTGTCACTTATTAAAAAGGCAAAACCAGCACTTCCAGGAAGCTTTTTCGGAAAGTGGGAAGCTTTATTATACTCTTGGGTGGACAATAGAGGCATCAAGATAGATTCAAGTTCCCCCACCTTATAGCGCAGCAGGAGGAATTACCCATAAAAAGAAGTATGGAATGTACAAGACTTTGCGGTATATCTCTATAGAAACTGCACGGCAGGATGTAGTGAGGAAGCAAAGCAGAAAATTTATTGCTCTCATTCAGTTTGAACTATCTGAAGGTGTTCAGAAATTATTTGGGGTCAATAAATTGGCTGCACTATGCTGAACAAAGCGGAACATATGTACAGTATATGAGTTTCCCGTTATCTTTTATATCTTGTAAACAGCCACGCTAGAGAAAGAAACAAAAATTGATTGTTTTTTATATGAACTTTTTTTTTTAGTTTCTTGTAATCTTTCTGCGAGGCTTGCTAATTTTTGAATGCTTCTGATGAAACCCAAGTGTTTACTCTGTATTTATGTTTATAAGGGGGCGAAACTAAGATAGCGTGTGGTGTGTCTTTTTCAACATTTAAAGGTGTTGTACTGGATTGATAAACCTATAAGAAACATTCAGAAGATTTGTGTAGAGTTTTAAATGATGACGAAATATTTTTAAAAGGCAAAGTTATGCTCACCATTACTATTGTTGTGTGTTCTAGAAATGCATGTCTTTGATGTAATGTAATAATCTACTTCAGATTACCTTATTTTTCGGATCATAAGACGCACCTCAAATTTATGGGAGGATTTTTTAAAAGAATATTTTGTCCTTTGTTAGATATATAAAGATAATAGTTGAATACTCGTGGTTCACTACGTCGTACATTTTAGGATAATTACAATGAAAAAATAATGAAACTGCTTTTTAGAGGATTTCTTTATAAACAATATTTTATGGTTTCTTCATTGGGTGGAACTTATATTACCAGGCTCATCTGCGAACTTACGAATGAACAAGCTACGTAAAACTGACCGCTGGAGAAACAATTTTCTCTTAAACTTTGGCCTTGGATATATATATATATATATATATATATATATATATATATATATATATATATATATATATATATATATATATATTTATATATAAAGAAAGAGCGATTTTGTACGTGGAGGGTAATCTCCAGAATCACTGCACCTATTTGAAAAATGCTTTCACTGTTTGAAAGGTACATTATTCCAGATGGACATAGGCTATATATTATGTATATCTGATCAGTAGAAATAAAGTTAGGGGCTTAATCCTAACAATCTCCATTGTTACCGCTACTGTCCTCTACCGCTTTTTGTGCCGACGTCTTCAACGATCCTTAGCGTGGTGCTATCGCGGTGGGCTTCTGTTCTGACGTTAGCGGTTCGAATCTAGCCATTCTCCGGCACACCTTTTTCTTTCAAAAAATTAACTTTAATTATTAACTAACGTAATATTAATTTAAGGTATTATTAAGGTTATTATTAAGGTAAAAAATGATTTACAATTTATTGGCTATCAACTAGAAATTTATTGGTATAATATTTTGTTCAACCCGGACAAAGTCGGGACGGGCCGCTAGTATATATATATATATATATATATATATATATATATATATATATATATATATATATATATATATATATATATATATATATATATATATATATATATATATATATAATAGTATAGTGCTGTTAAAATTGTTTTCCCTGTCAAAGAAATTCATTCAAAATCAACCTATATTCTATGCACATTTACATTTATTAAATCTCAGTGCCTCAGATATTTACGATATGCCCATGAAAATTTGGAATTTGAGCTCCCCATTCCGTAGGTTTTCCGGTGTTTCAACAATAGTTACATTCCAACAATAACATTAAAACGCCCGGAATAGTATATTTCCAGTATTCCCCATTAGGTGAAATCGACTTATTGCACATTCATATAAAGACCTCTTTGGAACCATCAACTAAGAGTTCCGTGAATTCCGAAACAGTTAATGCATTAATATACTGTCGAGTGTATTAATAAATGTGCGGACCACAATGGTGGGTACACGTAATAACTCCCCGTATCAATGGACACGTAGAAAATGCATGCTGCATACAGATGAGCGGCGGAAAATGTTTCTCTCCACGTTCCCTGGACCGATTCACTGGGAGTTGGGCATTTCGCTAATTATGCCATAAAGCTTTAAAACAATAAGGGGAGCACTGAGTAATGCGATGGTTGTGTTGTGAATACCTTGAAAAATGGAGAGATGATGAATTAATGAAATTTAGACATTTAATTGGGAAGAGTATGAGCCTAATTTATATATATATATATATATACTAGCGGCCCGTCCCGACTTTGTCCGGGTTGAACAAAATATTATACCAATAAATTTCCAGTTGATAGCCAATAAATTGTAAATATTTTTTTACCTTAAAAATAACCTAAATAATACCTTAAATTAATTTTATGTTAGTTAATAATTAAAATATATTTTTAAAAGTAAAAGGCGTGCCGGAGAACGGCTAGGTTCGAACCGCTAGCGTCAGAACAGAAGCCCACCGCGATAGCACCACGATAAGGATCTTTGAAATCTTCGGACCAAAGAGCGGTATAAGACAGTAGCGGAAACAATGGAGATTGTTAGGATTAAGCCCCTAACTTTATTTCTACTGATCAGATATACATAATATATAGCCTATGTCCATCTGGAATAATGTACCTTTCAAACAGTGAAAGAATTTTTCAAATAGGTACAGTGGTTCTGAAGATTACCCTCCACGTACAAAATCGCTCTCTCTTTATATATAAGTATATATATATATATATATATTGTTGTGCATTTCTTTTTAGCTCGTATTTTATACAGAGGGAAAATTGCCTCTTGGACAGTTATCATTTTAACCCAAATCTAACAAGTCTGACAGTTTAACTTGCCCACCTAATCCCTGTGTCATAGATGACAATTATGTCAAGAGTGGCACACAAGTGTAAATTTGCATGTAGTGGGACCTCCTAGAGTTAAAATAATATTTTTGTAAAAATGAAATATAGGCAATTTCTACACCAAAACAAATTTGTTGAGCAATTCAGAGCTTTTCAGCAATTTGCACCTACACTAAAAGGAAATAAATAATAATTTACAATATGATAAAGAGGCTGCTGTTTCCGCGATATGTGATTTAATTCAAACGTTGACAGAAAAAATGTCAAAATAAACTTGTTGAGAAATATTTTAAATTCTCTCTCTCTCTCTCTCTATATATATATATACACATACACACGCACATATACAGAAGGTCGTTCGCACTTTATGGAAACGATTTTGTAATTTACTTTTGCCGTT
>OU015491.1:59529395-59534395 GCA_907164885.2 Dolomedes plantarius
GATCTTCTTTTGCCTCGCTTCGCACGTTTGCCATTTACTAATCTGCACTAACACCATTACAAAACACCCAATGAGTTAATACGCAGCTCGGTGCTTTAATAAGCTTCGAATGTGGAATGATGGGATCTGGAGAATCATCGGACCCGTGGAAACTTCGGGCTGCGTGCATATGAACAATGCAAATGACTCCATTCCTCAGCCATAGCAGGGACACAGGGAGTCTATCTCTCTAATTGAGTCATAAATCCTTAAAATACAGGCACGGATATGCTGTAGGTTATTTATACACTGTGGGACGAGAGAGAGCCGATTCGCGTTGTGATGGAAAACACCATCAAGCCTGAATTATGAACTGCGAAATGCATCTGGGTTAACTAAATGCCTCCGAAACAGGCTTGTTTATAACTGGTTGTGAATTCCAAAAATAGACTGCATTACGAAATCGAAACTTTATCTTCTTGTTAATTATACTAACGTAGGGATCGCCTCGCTCATTTTAAACACACAAACAAACTTGTGCATATAAGAGGCATAATTAGTCGTATATATATATACACATGACTATTTAACATTTGTATGAATTTTTGCTTGTCAGTACACAAGAGATGTAAAATTTTAAGAGATTTGCATGATGAGAGAAGTGTACATATTGGCAATGATAATTACAGTTTGTGCCATATTAATGATGATAGTATAGTTATCAATAATAGCAATGGAGTATAATTATTATAGATTTCTATTCTCCTCTCTTGAGAGATTGCTCAGCAGTAAATTCCGTTTAATGTTAGTATTTGTGATTTAAATAATGTAAATATTTAACAGGATTTAGTATTCAAGATATGAGTTTCAGTTAAGTTCATTAATACTTTGTTTTACTTTAGTTTGTGCAAAAGCTTGTAAGGACAGTACGTATTTGATTAGCAAATGAAGAGAAAACTAGTCTTTACGATTGCACTGCAACTACACCATAGGCAAACCGAATTTACTGACAGGTAGTAAGGTTGTAAAGCTGTTTAATCATGTTAAATATAACATACAATCGAAACGTTGTAGTCTGAAGTAGGTATTAATATGCTGTTAGGAAAAATACTATTGAAAAGAGATACATAAAGTTCAAGAGCTGATTCAAAGTAGAGTGTCTTTATGCTGTAGTAAAGCAGAACCTTTTAGTATACTGATATTCAAGATATGAGTTTCAGTTAAGTTCATTAATACTTTGTTTTACTTTAGATTGTGCAAAAGCTTGTAAGGACAGTACGTATTTGATTAGCAAATGAAGAGAAAACTAGTCTTTACGATTGCACTGCAACTACACCATAGGCAAACCGACTTAACTGACAGGCAGTAAGGTTTTAAAGCTGTGTAATCATATTAAATATAGTATACAATCTAAACGTTGTAGTCTGAAGTGAGCATTAATGTACTGTAAGGAAAAATGCTATTGAAAAGTGATACATAAAGTTCAAGAGCTGATTCAAAGTAGAGTGTCTTTATGCTGTAGTAAAGCAGAACCTTTTAGTATACTCAAGATATGAGTTTCAAGATATGAGTATCAGTATCAGTATATTCAAGATATGAGTTTCAGTTAAGTTCTTTCATGTCGTTGTAGAGAGGGGTATTCAAGTGCAATGTGAGTATTTTCGTGAAGTGTTACAAACAAATCAAGAGCTTTTGTAGATGAAATAGCACAAGAACTTTGGCAAATGAAATAGTCCAAAAAAAATTAGCAACACAAAACAATGATGGTTAAAAAAGAAACTATAACATCAAGAAAGATTTAGCTTCAAGGATTTCCAACAAAACCCTTTCTAAAAATATTTCTTCACAAAACTTCCAGTTCCCTATTAAACTTGGGTCTCTTAGAGATCTGTAATAAATACCAAATTCATTGAATGTACTCACGGACTTTGTCGATAACACACAAATAGATAATATGAGTTTGTAAACTGTTTATCAAACGAAATAGCTCAATAACAGCAGAGAAAAAGGACAGTTAAAAAGCAATTTTAACATCAAAATAGATTTATCATCCAGTATTTTCTATTAAACCACTTTTTTTTCTAAAAACTTCTAGTTTCCTATTAAACTTGGAATTACATGGCATATTTAATGAATACCAAGTACATTGGATATTAAGGGACTTTAGCGACAACACATGAGTAATGAATATGGGTTTGTCAACTGCTGAAGCATTTAGCTCTGCAGTTCTAATTATGCCAAGAGAACCCAAATAGGGGCTTAGGTGCGTATGTAATACATATGTTTGCTGGGGGAAGAATTTATGCATGCGGTAGGTGAGAAGGTGGAAGAATGTAGAACGTGGGGGTTCTGCTGGTGCGTAACGAATCCGAGAATCAGGACAAGTGCAGAGGGTTCTCTAAGAGGGAAGAGCCCATTCTCTTTATTGCTATGATGGCTTATTCTCCCATAAAAATGCATTTAAAAGTTTGTGTAAAATGCGAATGTTTTGCTGTTAATCCGCTGTTTTCCAGACCAATAAAGAACACTCCTTAGAACCGCAGTAAAGTTAAAAACTAAGTATGCAAGATTTAAAATTTCTTGGAACTTTTAGATGGTAAATATCCAGCAACAAATTTGGTGTTTTTTCCCCCAGTTATGAGTTTGAAAGTTGTCGTAATATGCGTTTAATGCATTGAAGTATCCGCGGTAGGTTGATCCGTACATCACAAAAGTAAAAGACTAGAAATGAAACACAAATTGTCTGAGAGAATGTAAAATGACATTGACAAAAGATTTTACCAGAGTGTTCCTTGAAACAAAATCTAAGTACGTAGTATCATTAACTTAATCAAACCCTAATTGATGTCATTCTCTGAAATTTATCTTAAACCGTTTGTCTGCTCATTATTTTAACTGTTTCCTAGCATTTTTTAACTATCCATGTTTTAAGTTTTTTGTATAAACCCGAATAGCATAATCGAGAGTTCAGTCTAGAGTTGAGACTTAAAGAATCGATATTCAAATATTTCCAGCGAGTGACTGATATACTGTTTTAAATACTTTAATTAAAATATTTTACCTATGGGGCTACTCAACAAATTCTTTAACTTATATGTCCCCTACAAAGGGTAGAATTTATTGAAATTCTGCCAAAGTTTCAATATTTTTTTCAGTCACGGATAAGGTATTTTGACAATTCGCTACAGGAACGAGTCTTATGATTATTTATGAGGTACAATATCTATAAATGCTCATCTTATAAGACTAATAATCTTAAAAGGAAGGTTTGTAAATAGTGCCACGACAATGCAATTGTGTGTAAGATTTTAAGACTGTGCTATGCGATTTTGAGCAAAGAAATGTCATCAGGGATAAACTAAAGTTTCATTCTATGTCCCCATTTCTTAAAAGATGCAACACAAGTTTACTTTTCAACCGTTAGAATATCTTTTCTTTCATCACAAAGTCCGTTTTATTATTCTCCATCCGTATAACATGTCTTGCAAGACTTTAATACTTATAAACCCCAGTAATTTTTGAAGATAGGTACCCATAAGGGTTAGCATATTTTTTTTTCCGGAAGTGATATATTTTGTTTTAAAATCTAAATATCAGTGCTGTTAATGACGATGTCTCAAGATTATCCGCGATGAATAAATGACGGTTGAAGATAAATATCAATAATTTACAACAGTTAATGACCACTGAGGGTGATTATTATAGCTGAACACTGTTTCTGGCTCTGAGATATTTGTCGTAAGAGATGCAAGAGGCAACACTTTCATCAACAGCCAAAGAGAAGAACTTGATGACATTCCTTTTATAAGAATTGTATAAGTATATTAAATAATAGAGTCATGAACACATACCTGCAATTTTTCTTTCAGAGCGATGAGCATGGAAGGATACCAATTGGTAGGTTTTGCGTTTTAAGAGTCGCCTCATGAAATTTTGTGCCAAAAATAACAATACTAACCAAACTAGACTTCCTTGTTGCAATTTCATGCTTTTATTTGCTGGAAGGGAAAGACCCTGCTTATTTTTTAAAGAGTACAATGGTTTGCTATTCGTAACAGATATTCTTCTATGCATCAGGGAATTTATTCATTGTATAAACATTTAAATTTAGAAACCTCTGCCTTTTTGAAATCCACAGCCAGTAGAAGAGTGTGCTCTCGAAATGCGGTAACAAGATTTTTCAAATTAAATTTAGAAAAGAAAAAACGAGAATTTAAAATCCAAATACTCACAGAAAAACTTGTGTAAGGTTCAGTGATATTTACAACGTGAAACGTATAATTTTATGTCAGTCCTTTAAAAACAAGCACCCTATTAAGCCGTGAAACCAAAGACTGATACCTGAAATTTTTGTCTTTAGGCATGGAAAAACAATCAGTGTGGCGGAAAGGAAAGATTTATTTTTTTACTAATTAGTTTTAATTTTGAACCCAAAATTGCAAAGCTGGTCAAATTAAATTTCATTAGTACTATTTCACGTTTTTCTTTGCTGAAAGTGGCATCTTTAGTACGCTTTTGTATGCTAGATTTAGTTCTTAATAACAAAATGAATTCTATTCTTTATTACAAAACAATTACCAAACTAGACTTTCATTTTCATGTATTTATTGCTGAAGAAAGCAACACTTGCTATATTTGTATTTCGAGTAATATAATGCATTTATTATTATAAAAAAAATTTTTCAATGTCTTTTTTACGTATCAGTCATCTTAAAAACGTTTAAAGAAACAAATACGTGACGAGTACATTTTGATTTTGATGACCACACGTGTAATCAGAGTAAATGTACCATTTATTTTCGTTGGCTTATCCCACTGCTGTAAATAATTTTCTTTGGGATACTTTATCATCACTTTAGTATTTAAATATGTGACGTACCTCGAAAAGATAAAACAAAAAAACAAGCATATCTGCAATCTTGAAGGATCATATATTTTATATTCAAATCCGTGTATTTCCCATTTTTCTTGCGCAATTTATTCATCGCAACAGATATAAGCAAAATTACAAACCCAGTGAG
>OU015491.1:59539395-59561895 GCA_907164885.2 Dolomedes plantarius
AGTAAGTATTGTTTTTTTAACCATCTGCGTTAAGCACAACGCTAATTCATAGGATGCGGCAGAGTAGCGCATATGATTCTCAAGTAGTGTCGGGTGACTTTTGTGAGAACAATGTATTTTACTATGCATGTATAAATATTGTATTTTAAAAACGACAGAAGGAAAAAAATAATCGTTAGAAGGTACTTTTGTTCTTTTAAATGCTTACTCAATGAAAAGATATCTTTTAACAAAAGAAATCTACTTTTTAACGTAGGATTACGTTCCTCCATAACGGTCCTCAAAGCGAAATTTCAGACACTAAAACCGTCCGTCCGTACCTCGCGAGTTATAATTTTGGCAGCGCACCAAACCCACTCTGTATCACTTGGACAAGCAGTAAACAATTAAACAGAAAAGTACCAAAATCTGCCAAAATTTTTATATACATATATGTACACTGGTGAAATAATTTAAGAGAATTTGCATATTTTATCGAATTTCATGAAAAGAACAGAACTGAATGTAAAACCACTGCTTCTCGGCAAAAATGCAAATCTTGTACGTCAAATACGTAGCGTACACGTGTGTGTAGGCGGAGCCAGTAGAGAAACAGGCTTTATAAGCGCGCGTAAGTTAAGACGCATTTCGTTCGCTAGCACACCTCGGCGAATTTCTTGGTGTTATTTGCAGCAATCGGTTAATTTCAAATTGTAACAGTAAAAATGAGTAACCACCAACGTTTAGATGATGTAATGAGGTGGAGAATTGTGGGGAGACTAGAAGCAGGCCAATCTCAAGTCCAAATTTGTAGAGGGTTTAATTTAACGCCCAGCGTCGTGTGTAACTTATGGAAACAGTTCCAGGATACCGGATCCCTCGAGAGAAAGCCTGGGCAAGGTAGTCCAAGAGCCACGACAGCCAGAGAAGATCACCATTTGTCGATTATAGCGAGGCGTAACAGAAGTGCTACAGCTTCTCAGCTCTCTCGTGACTTGTATGCACCCACAGGAACCCGTGTATCAAGGGTGACTGTTTTAAAAAGACTTCATGAGAGAGGGTTATTTGCAAGAAGACCTGCTGTTTGCGTCCCTCTTACTTCTACGAACAGGAGAATCCGTTTATCATGGTGCAGAGAGCATAGAGATTGGAGTATGGGTCAATGGGCGACCGTTCTCTACACTGATGAGTCCCGGTTCAGCCTAAACATCGATTCTCTCCGTACGTTCATATGGAGAGAACCAGGGACCCGCTACCTACCTCCAATGTCCGCGAAATCGACCATTATGGCGGAGGAGGTTTAATGGTCTGGGGAGGCATCATGTTGGATGGCCGTACACCTCTCCATGTCTTTGAAAGAGGCACTGTGATTGGTGTGAGGTATAGGGATTAGGTCTTGGAACCCTATGTTCGCCTTTTCAGGGATGCAGTTGGCCCTGAGTTCACTTTAATGGACGATAACGCGAGGCCACATAGAGCTCTTCTGGTCGACGAATTTCTAGAGAGTGAGGATATTCACCGGATGGATTGGCCAGCCAGATCTTCAGACCTTAACCCTATAGAGTATAGAGCATGTCTGGGACGCTCTGGGGAGGTCAATTGGAACTCGCAACCCCCCTCCGAGAACCATCCAGGGAATGAAAACAGCATTGCTGAACGAGTGGGTGCAATTGCCACAGGAAATGATAAACTGCCTTATTTCAAGTATGAAATCACGCTGCGAGACCTGTATATCTGTAAGAGGGGACCATACACCCTATTAACCCATCTATTAACCCATTTTTTTGTTTCTTCTGCAACCGCTGTTTCATACCTTCCGACTCCAACGAGTGTTACTCACGATCACGTGTGTGTAGTACAATTATTGAATGGTTATTTGTTTTGTATTGTATCAATGTATGTATATGTCAAATTTTATTAAAATCGGTACGGTAGTTCTGTAGAGACAATCGACCAAGTCTGCGAATTCTCTTAATTTCTTACACCAGTGTATATATATACATACGTACATATATCTAGATACATATGTACATAACACATACATATACTATACATACAAACGAGGTAAGACACGATAAGTAATCCTACATAAATAACCCGCGGTAGTTTCGTTAGAAGAGACTACCTGAATTTTGTTTCGAAAATGACTCTTCTTATGCACACATCTAAATATTTTAAAACTTTTTAAAAAAATTAAGCACTAATTAATAACAATATATTTTCAATGAGCCTTTTTCTGTCTTCAAAATCGTTATTCAAATCGACACAATCAAGTTTTGCCTAACATTTAAGAAACACTGTTTACAGAAAATATAAACTATTTGAAGATGTAACACATCTTTTACATAACATTGCACGAAACTGATGAATTATTCCTTTCATTCAGAATAATGCTTATAAACGTGCACTGCCTTCAGAATAAAGTTCATATATTCCTTATTTTTATGCCACCATAGAGAACCTTTGCTGTTCAAAAACATCGATTTGAATCTGAATCTCGTATTTTTCCCAAATGTACCAAAACAGTTACGTTTATCTCCTTTCAGTGTTTTTTCTCTTTCATAACAAGGCCTCAACCTCACAATCTCTTCGTAAGATTAACTTCATTTCTTTGTATGCATATCCCGTCAGAAAAATCTATACTCAGTTTCGGAACATTTCCCTGAAAGCTTGTTTCCGAAACGAGAAATCGTAAACAATCTCTCATCTAAAGCTTTCGCTTTTAATAACCTTATTATTTTGTTCTGGCTAATTGGATTCATTAAAAATCTCGAGACTCGATATTTATTTCACGCAGATACCTCGTGGATTACACCCTAAACAAAAGTTGTATGTGAATTAGTTTTTATCAAGTCACTGAAAAATATAATCTGAAAAAAAAATCATTCAAGATAATATTGCATTTTTATTTTCCTGTAGATATCACTGGAAATACACACTAAAAGTAAAGGTATCAATGTTTGTCATTTGAGACACTAAAAAAGAAAATCAGGAAAAAAATAATACTCAAATTAGATTTATACTATAGGACTCACAGGTGGTTTGTCACTAGAGTTATTTCTTTTATTTCTGCATTCGGATACCTAAGAAATAATTCAAACCCTCGGATTTCTATAATAAGCTTTGTAAAGAAATCAAAACTCCTAACCAAACAAAGTGCCTAAGTGACAGGGTAAGTTTTTGCAGTTAGAAAATAAACTACATCTAAAAAAAAAGATTTATCATCATCGTACTCGGGGCACAACAAAAGGCAGCTGATAAAATAGCACCTAACACCTAAACTTATATTTCTTTCAATTACATATTTTCTGTCATGTTTATATTTTGTTTTCCTTTCAGTCGTATCGATAAGGTACAAGCCATAGTATAGAACGTAACGTGCGAATATAGTTAGCAACTTCAATGAATTTTTCAATAACAGCAGATGAATAGTTTGTAAAGATAACCAAATTTCTAACCTAAACCCCTTATGACTTTGGGCTGCAAGGTTTCTAACACAAGAAATTACACAATAACTCAAAAGACATTCAAAAATTTTATTGCTATTTTTTGCGTAAAGCTAAAGACAGGATGCACAAAATGTTAACTAACAACGAAATTAGTTAAAACAGAGTTCTATTCAATCATCAGTGTCACGTAGTGTTTATAATTTTGGTTGACTTTTTGACAAAAAAGGGTGCTAGAGTTCTTCAGATACCTCTGAAAAGCCTTTAACTCTATTCGGCAAAACTCCTGATTAAAAGACGCTATGCAGCTTGGATAAAGCAGAGAGCGCTGTGTGACTCTGCCGACGTCATGGGCTCCTTAGATTCTCTTTCACACAGAACATACCTGATTTTCCTAGAAGTGCAGCTGTGGCACTTTTGCGTCTTACAGCCCATAAGTGTCTTACGTCCTACAGGCCATAACTGTCTTACGTCCTACAGGCCATAACTGTCTTACGTCCTACAGGCCATAACTGTTTGCCCGCATACTTGCACAGGCTCAAACATTGGAGCTCCCCCTTGTGCGGACAAGATGTCCTTTGTGCGGACAAGATGTCCTTTGTGCGGACAAGATTAAATTTTGATATTACTCACCTGGACTCGTGCTCTGCACTTGTGTTCTTAAACTGTAAAGTTCAGAGGTATTGGAAGGCAAGCGAACTAATGGCGTCATAGCCAAGCTTCTGCGCATTTGTAATAAGTGTTTATAATTCAACAGTCCTCCCTCCAATAACCGGGCAATGGTAGAAGGGCTAGAGAGCTGGCATTCGGTACCAGAGTCTGTGGGTTCTAGTCCCATTCTTGACATGAGCGTTTGTAGCCATTCGGAAGCGTCTTTAAGCAGTAGGTCCGGGTCTAATTAACCCTCGTGTAGCAAAATTTGACAGTAACGCTCCAATAGCTTTTCTCTACGCGCGAAGGACGTAACTAGCTATCCTAATCTAGTGTTTTTTTTTTAATTCAACTGTTACAGATACTACTCCATATTTTCTGGCTAAGGTCCGGACCATAAATATGGAGAGCCTTTTCTGTAACAGTAGAGGATATTTGGAAGAATTTTCATAGTAAATGTTTGATGAAGAATGATCCTAAAATGCTTTCGTAGTTTATCCCCGATTTTAGTCACTTTATTGTGACAACGCAAAACGAGCCTGCCAATTCATTTTCCAGAGATAACATTTTCTAAAAATTTGAATCTGTAGGAGAGAGAATAAATGTAATTTTCTATGTTAAAACTAATATTCGAATATGGCAGGGCAAACTTAACGTTCTGGGCAGAATAATTCATTTTGATAGATTCTTTAAGCTGATTACAATTTATCAGATTAAAGAACTTATCGAAACTAGTTGATCCGTTTTGTGGCGTAAAATCATGTTGTCCAGAGTTAATTCGCTTTCATCGTCCGTACAAATTTCAATATCGGGCCTTTTGAAATGTATAGTTATATTTTTACGCATAATGAATTCACATGATTACTCATGAATACCCACGAGAGCCGTGCTCTCAGTCAATTTGTATCTTAAGCCCAACAGTGACGAGCCAAAGGAGAATGCTCGGTAGAGTTAAAAGTAATATGACGTTTATGATGATTCACTGGGGCTTTAAACCCTGATGCTGCGTGTGCTTTTACTCATCACGCTGTAAATAAAAAAGAGGGAAATATGTGTGACATTCAGTGGGATTTCTTTTCCGTGATTTAAAGAAACCGCTGAGTTTTGTTTGAGGATCTAAATCTCTCGAATTGTCCGTTTTTTATACATTTTGTCACAGAGATTACTCTTATGTAATGAGATTTTCTACCGCATGCAAATGATTATAAAGAAATTCTAGGAATTTACCCAAATGATTATTGTTTGGTTTTGCCCTTTCATATATAAGCAGCGATTTTCTTAAGTAGACGCCAACGATTTAAAGAAGTACGGATTACGTTGATATAAGTGCTGAGTCAGTAACATTCTACAACAGATATGTCATACCACGGGCGTATACTACCCGAACGCATAGTTTTGCAGCTCCGAATTACTATGAGTAAGCAATGAATTGCGTATTTTATTTTATTTCGTTAAAGGATTTTAAAAATTCAATGAGTACTATAGATCATTTTGCGTGGAATTTGAGTCAACCTTCCCTGTCAGAGAACACTAAACTTTATTGTTTTACCTTAATAAAAAACCTCACAAAATTACATATAAGCCTTTTTATTTTCCTTGCGGTCCAAACAATACAGAAGGTCGTTCGCACTTTATGGAAACGATTTTGATAGTTAAGTTTTATGTATAAATGCCGTATTTTTTGCGACGATTTGCTTCTGTATGATAGCCATGGTTCTTGACAGTAGCTCTAGCTCGAATTTTTCATGAAAGTAAATTTTTTCTTAGTACTGTTATGTCCATTTTACCCCATTCCTCTTGGACCGTTTTCCAAAGTCCGTTCAGTGTTCCTGGATGCCGTTTTCCTAAAGCTCGTTCTAATAAACCGAAAGCGCAAAAGTCCATTGGTGAAGCGGCAGGTGATTTTACAGGTATTTCATTAAATGGGATACACTTTTTTCATGTTTCTGATTATTTCTTTGCTAAATAAGCTGCAGTTGATTAAGACGTGTGACTAGAGGCTTTGTCCATACAAAGCTCAACTTTATCAATGTCCGTTCCATATAAGGCTGGAATTTCTCCTCCAAAAGAGATTCAATTCATCGTAGTTAATCTAAATAACTGTTAACATTGCAAACAATATAAATTGTACAGATAAATTTTGATCAGTACGGGAAATATATTACAATGTCTTCGTACAGCCTACAACGAAAAAGTTAACCTCCATCATGAAACGTGGCCATGTAAATGTCAATCATTTACATGATAAATTAAGAACGATTATGAATAAACATTCAGTCGAAACATAAATCATGACATTCCAAGCTTAACATTTTCATGTTTTGCATGTTTTATAAACTGAGCATTTTACAACAGTTTACTCCGTGTTAGAATCTAATTGCAAATATATTTCATTTTTCAAATATTGGTGATGCGCGGAAAAATTTAAGAGGTATTTTTTATTCATATTCTCAATTTCACAAAATTTTATTTAAAGATTATTCTGCTTCCAAAATGGAAAAAGTTAAAACCTCTCGACGTTCTTCAAATTGAATTACATATATGTTGTGTGGGCGGTGTAAAGAAATTTTCATCAACTCTACGTTTTCCAGTCCGATTTCAATGTATTAAAAATTTATTCTGTATTTATAATCAGGATGAAAGCTTTCTTAATTGACTACTGGTTTAGAATCAAACACTGAGAATTATTGCTTTCTGGATGTATTATATTTTAAAATACATACGAAGAGGTATGTAAATGTAGATTAAAGAAAAGCTGATTTTTTTTCTGAAAATGCAGGTGTAAATGCTTTAATAGTAAATTAACCCTGAAAATATCAGTTTCAAATTTTAAGGGAACGTTTACTATGCAAATACAAGAATTGAATGCACATTTAATAAACTATTGAGACATATTTATGGTAATTACGATATTAACTAGGCATAAATAAAGAACTTAATACCTCGCGAGGTATTGAATCCAAATTACCCCGCCCCCCTCCGGTTAAAGTAAATAGCCGTTTAGGCTAAATAATTCAAAGAAGAAACAAATGCAAATGCAAATGAGCAGCGCTTTTCTACTAGATTGGAAACCCGTAGATAACGCACGCGACAGTCAGAGGAGAGACAACATGCGGCGAGAACGGCCAGAGGTGCGAAACGAATGGAAAATTCAAAGAAGTAAAGATCGGTCTGTCGTTCAGTTCGAGTATAGAAGTTGGATTTTGTCAAGCTCACCGAAGACGTTTAGGTGTTAATTATAGTTCTAGATACCTGGTGATCCCCTCTCAAGTAGTCGAAAGTGAAGAGAGAAAGGTTAGTGGAGCGAATTTACAAGTAACGGCGCGGTTGATTTCTGGCAGGGTTTCTGAAGGGCGCTGGACAACTACTGGGATTAACAAACGCGATAATTTTCAAACTGCCTGCTATTAAAGAGTACGTGATTATGCTGCCTGACTGTTAATGCAAATAAATATATTTTAATTTAAGAAACCTCGTAATGTATCTCGTTTGTGGTGAGTTCATTGATTAATATATGCATACTACCTTTAAGTAAGGTAAAAGAAAAACAATTGAACTTCCCAACCGCAATAGCATTAAGACATTAAAACGGACATTAAAGAAGAATTTAGATTTTTTTGTTTAGTTCCATTACGGTAGCTACTTCTTCGGAGACATTCACCCATACATCGAAAATATTTATAAATATTCATTATGAGAATATGATTCAGGTGAGCCAACATAGCTTCCTATGAGGGTGTCACCACATCTTCATAGGGACCGAAGCACCCCAATAGACCCAGTCCCATCAGAAGCAACATCTTGGGGTCTCGTATACTCTTCCGACCCCCTAAAAATCTCGCGGAAGGACTTTGCTGCATCCATATTTGATATGTTCATATCCAGCGTAAACATGCGAGTATTCCATGGCATTTGTCTAGACTCGATCAGAACTCCCTCAGTACTGAATACCGACGCGCTAACCACTAGGATTAAGATAGTAGCTGCATGAATGCAGCATCAACATATTATAACACTGCATACCAAGTCAATCATGTATTAATTCATGTTTGAATAACACCAGTGTTTCTTGCGTGTAGTTGGTTTTAAGTAAATTCATATTTCAGATTAGTAAAAATTAAGACCAATAATTTTGCAACAAGTCATTTAACTCATTTATGCAAACATATATTCATATTTAATTTAATAATGTTATATTTGGCTTCTTTATGATTTTAAGTTAAAACAATTCAGACACTTTTCTGGGAAGCCAGGGCACTGGTCGCTGAAAGGGTTAGCCATTTTAGATATTTTTTTGCCACTTCCCACCTCTGTTGCTGTTGAAGTTTCGATTAGCATTGAACAAATTTTCTGCGCAATTTTTTTTGTCAGTTGTATTGGTACATTTTAAAAGTTGGCATACTTTGGTAACTTTTCTTTTGGAGTTCTCAGTAAATCGTTTGCAATATTTAACAGTCGGGCCATTAAATTTTCCTGAAAGATTTGAAAATTAATTGTCGTACATCTGTACACCATGCATGTATTTACCGTTGCTAATCCAAGAATGTGCTCTATGAAAAGCTTTTCATACAATTTGACACCATTTCTGAGAATTTCTGCATAAGATTTGAAAACTTTGTACCAGCCAAAAAATGCTTTTCTTGCAAGATCGCGTCATTCATATATGTATGATAGTAAAAATTTGTAAATACTCGACAAACAAATGTTTTTTTACAATGAATCTGTAATACTGTTTTAATGTTTATTTCCAAGCAAACTATTTTTTTAATTGACATAGTTAATAGGGTATAAATGCTGCATTTACCCCTTAATAATTACAAGATAAAAAGAACTTTTTATACACCATGTTTTTAAATTTTCTGTTGAATCATATAAACTTGACAATTCTATGTATTAATAAATACTTTTTTTAAATATTTTTGATGAATTATCCCATCAACTTGAAAGAAAAGTAAGTTAATTGGAAGTTAACTTGCGGTTAACTTTTCGTCCCCGTCCCGGCCGATAGATGGCTGCACCAGTCTACAAAACAAAAGTAACTGAAAATGAATTCAATACTTCTTAAAGATGGCTAAAAGTATTAAAATAATGCATTGTCATCGTGTTCTGAGCTATTCTAAAAGTTTTAAATGTCTAGCTAGTCTGGAACTTAGTTAAAAATCGATTGCAAGATTTCAACTGGACAAACACACAAACACACAAACACACAAACAAACAAGAAAGCGAGTTAATAAAAACATGTAAAAAATAACATTAATGCAGAATTGACACCTGAAGAATGGCATTAATGCAACATTAAGACGATAATACAAGTCATCAATACAGGACAGACGCCCAAGGTATCCTAGGTTAGCGCGTCGGCTTTCGGCGCGTCTGGTGCTCGGTTCGAATCCCAACAAGTGCCATCAATTACCTTCGTGTCTAGTCCGGATAGAGGCACGTCAAATCCGTAGACCGGAAGGCCTCACTATGGCCTTGGAAACAGGGGGAAAGTGTCGCTGCAGAAGTCACCCCTCAGGGTGCTTGGTCAAAATTGGGGTAGTACTTAGGACGGACTGTCACCCTTGTGGTGCTATTGTAAAACCGGATTCACACTCCTCAGCCCCCAAAGCCTATATGAACCTGGTCTGAAACTTCCCGCCAGGGGGCATTAGCAACCAATAACAACAACATCGATACAGGATAAAATGCACTAATACAATATTTAGATGATTTAGCATTGAACAATAAATTTAGTTTATCAAACAAGCAAATAATCTAAAAGGAAGTTGAAATTGTTTTTGCGAGATAGCTACTTTAATGTTAGTTGGAAGAACATAAGGTGACTGTTTTACAAATAAAATTCTAAAACTAATCAAGTAAATTTTGATCATATTGAAACAAATAATGAGTTAAAAATATTTCAGGTAGTCTCTTCTAACGAAACTACCGCGGGTTATTACGTAGGATTATTTATCGTTTGTTTGCCTATTTTTTAACGCATTTTGGTACTTTTGTGATTAACTGTTTACTGCTACTGGGTTTGGCACAATGCCAAAATTATAACTCGCGACGCAGGACAATTTTTTCCTCTTCGAAGGATCGTTATTGAGGAACGTAATACTGCGTTAAAAGAGGTTTTTTTTACCATTTCTACTACTATTTAGTGTTAGTACTACATAGATTAGTACCATCGAATGCGTTGGAATTAGTAAAATATGCGGCTAATGTATTAAGTATAACAGTTAAACTTTTAGTATATTTCTTAATTCGTTTAAAATCCCTTAGATAAATTTAAGAGAGAGCGATACTTATAGAATATTAGTCTTTCATTTTAAGAATGAAGAATCCAAAAATAAAGTTGAAAATTTGATTTAATGAATTCCTTGACGTTAACACAAATGCACGAAGGTCTCTATTTCACAGAGAGAAATTTCAAAGTGATCAAGTACAAACAATTGCGGAGTATTTGCCAATAACATATCAGTTCATTTAGCATCAGTACATTTTGCTAATACGGAACTATTATGTAAGAAAGATTTAATACGGCTGTTGATGTTTAAGACAGACTGATATCGATTTCCTGAAGGTTCGTAATTCTATGGAGCAAATTTACGTATTATTTAATGCGTACAAACCCCGGGGTCGGATGAATATGCATTGCAAATCAGCCGTCCTTTATCACAAGCGGACCAAACGGGGGATCTAAAGACTTATCCCAGCCATAAGTAGCTAATTTGAGAACACGGGTATGCATGGGATATATATATATATACACTCACGGTGCAGAATTCACGCACAATCGAAAGTGGAAGGGGGAATCGGAAGAATTAATTACTTGGGCATCTTTGGATAACGAATTTGCGAATTTTGGCAGGTGAATTGGAGAGATTATTAGTTGGGGTTTGAGCTTTAAGAGATATATTATTTGGAACGGGGTTTCAATAGTTGGATCTACGGTAATTGCAGTGTGTTATTTATTTGTCCTCAACATGACCATGAATATAATATAGGTTTAGGATGTAATGAACTAATTGGGAAACAGATTGCATTAACTGTAGGGGCATGATAAGTTGTGACAAATTTATAGGTAAGGTGATTTAGCATCTATTCAACGAAAAGAATTAAGACAGTTCTTTAAATCTGTAAAATGCATCTGGAATCTCCGTACACGTTCAAAGAAAAAATTTTTGAATGGGTTGAATTTTATTTTCAAATTTATGTTTAAGACGAACTCTATGCTAAAAAACATTTAAAAACATTTAAAAACACATTTAAGAAAAGTATTTTAAAATACCTTTAAAGAGGCGGTCTTTTCTTCTTTCTGCCCAAGAATGAACCTGTTCCCAAAATAATGATTCCATTCTCTTCACAGCAGTCATGCTAACAGCCTATTTTCTCTAGAAAGACCCTTGAGGCATCGATAATACTTGTACATGGCGTATTTGCCAACATTATCAGTAGCTAAAATATATCTCTTTTAAAACGCACTATTGACTTATTTCGTAAACGAACCTCAAAATTATCCCCATTGTACTTTTATACTTAAATCTGACTTATCTGTATTCGATATATTACAGCATCAAGATTTTTTTGAATTGGTCGAGTAATCTGTATATATCTTTTCCCCAACTGATATAGATTTCTACGTAAAACCTAGTTGATTTCAAAGTTACCTGAAGCAAAACATTATGTTATATAAATTACTATTTGAAATAAACAACATCATAATTGGCTCGACAGCCCCACGTGGGCCCTGGCCTTCTCTAGAAGTTTTCCCCAGACTACTCTCTCACCAGCCTTGGATCTCCAGTTCTTGACCTTCATGGCACTTAAGTCCAAATCCAGGCAGTCCTTCCATATCTTTTTTTGGTCTTCCTCTCTGTTGTTCACAGAAGGGGACTGCAGTTTAAGCATTCAATGGTGTTCACTCTGAATCCATTTTCAAAAGATGATCTGCCCATCTCATTCTGTTCAATTTCACAAATTTCCCTACTTCTTCATTTTTAAACAGTTTGTGTAGTTCAAAATTATGTCCCCTTCGCCAAATACCATTATCAAAGACACCACCAAAGATAGCCCTCAAAACTCTCCTTTAAAAAATTATCAGAAACTTCTCTTCGCTTGATGTCAATGGCCATATTTGAAATAAACAGATAAATAAAATCTCATATCAATAAATAATTACAACCGCACAAGGAATGACAAAACACGAAAAGAGAAAAGAAAAGAATACAATAAAGTAGTTTCGAGTACAAGACAGATAGATCGATGACAATAATTTTCAAATCCCACGCAGTGTATAAAGAAATATCGTTTCGAAAATATGAAAGCAAAACTGAAAGTGATAATATTGTTTATTAATACAAAATTTTACAAAGGAAACATTTTATGAGAAATCAAACAAAAATGAGTTATTCTACCATACATTTTAAACTTTTACCTCGTCCAATACCTATTTCATAGAAAGGCATAAAGTGTCTCCAAAAGAATAAAATATGTCACATAAAAGTTACAATAACAGCATCAGTGAAGCAGAAATCTTAGATTAAAAACATAGCAAATAGCATAAGTTCTCATTTCCTTTAATTGTATGCTTGAAGCCTTTTATGTTACTTTTTTTCTGCACTACCTCTTTCATGTTATCCCTTTTCTACTGCTTTTCTCCGCCATCTTTCTGAGTGGACATCGTATTAAGTGAGAGTATTTTAGGAATTGGCCTTTGTGTTTTTATTTTCAGGCGTGACGTCACTTATCGCTTAGTGATCCTTGGTATGAGAAGTTTTCCGTTTAAGCAAAAGTTTGCTTAGGTGTCTGAAATTTTCAATAGCCTTTAGAAGACATTTAAAATCCTACCCCAATGGATCCAAAATTTCAAGAAAAAGAGAAGTGCATTAGAGCTTTGCATTGGTTAGGTTCTCAGAGGTTTTCTGGTTAAGCCTTTTAGATTGAGGATTTGCCGAAAGCCTTTGTCTCGAACGAGAGGAGATTCTAAAAGTTTTGTCAAAAGCAGTCTTTGAACTAGTCTAGCGGTTTGCCCAGCACCAATTCCCTTTCGTTGTGAACTGTCTGTAGGGGTTGTGGTTCAGTTGAAATACGAAGAGAGGGATTTACCTACCATTATTGCCAATCACTTATATATTATGTGACAATAATCGTTATTGAAGATTTTATATAATTTAAGTTTAATATGAAGAAAATCAGTTCATCAAGGAAAGCTTATTAAATAGTGAATAAAAACCTTGGGTAACAAGTCAAACAACTTTGATTTTACGCAGACAGCCACTAAGAATTCGAATCCAAATTAAAACGACACCAACCTAAGGAATCACAGCTTTCCATTATTACTGGAATTTCTGTAACAAAATTAATATCAAATATATTTCCTATGTAAATTTTAAATATTTTCTTGATAACGAATATTGATTTGCCTTATTATTTGTCTGATTGGTTTCAGTTTTTGCAATTCTTTCTTGCATTATTAGTGTGGATTTCGTAAAAACACGTAATTATACCTTTCTAATATGACCCTTTAATTACACTTCCGAGAAAAGTCTTAAAAATTATTTAAAAGAACGTTACTGAAAATATATGACTATAAAATTATAACTATAAATAGGAAAAATATGACTATAAAAATATTTAAAATCAGCACAACTGAATTCAAAGTTGCTAGCACGAATCTCGGCCATGCTAAGAGAGTTTGCATCTCGAGTTGTAGAATGTATGTTCATGCCTATAGCCAGCTCGCAGTTTGAAAGCAAAGGATAATATTGTATTAAGGCTGCTATGTATTAACCTTATTGGATTCGCTCACCTCAATGTTAATCTATGGAGAAAATTTGTCCAAGGATTGCCGACTTGGATTTAAAGATTTTTTTAAAAAAAATTGTACTCCGTAATAGAGAAAGAAATTTTGCACCTTGGATCATTTTTCGTTTCTAAAAAAAATGCAAAAAATATTTTTAAGTTTAAATTATTCGGTGGGAAAATCTAGTATAGTGTGTTTTAAACGCTCATAAATTCCTTTTGTGGACGAAATTCTTAAAACGATTCCTGTTGCAAGGGCCCGAAAAGTTCGGGCTATTTGAAAATACCATTTTTATTTCATTACCAGCATTTATGTAGCTGTAAATAGTAGACACATTTTCTCCATAAGTTGACATTGAGGTAAGCGAATCCAACAGTGTTAGTACACAGAAGACTAAGGTTAATATTTTATGAAAACGTATAGGCAGTCGCAGTGCATATTTAGCAACCACAATTTCAGCTCAAATTCAAGACAGCAGTCCGTGAAAGTAAATGAAATACTGACAACATTAAATAACTCATTTAAAGACAAAAAAGAACCTGACCTTCTAATAAGTCAACATTTATTTCAGTAGGAAACATTCTAACAAAACATGCCGCTTGACAGGTAGACTAATCTTTATACATCTTTATGAAATATATTCTGGAAGAAAAGTATGCATTTTGCCTGCTTTAGTTAGAAAAACAAAAGGCGGCAGGAAACCTCAAATGTTGGAGTGAAAAAAGTAAAACATTTTGTGCTTTTACAGGGGATGTACGAAAAATATAAATTGCTGTAAGGAAAAATTTCTGAGGCACAAATAAAATTTCTTTTACACAGACATGCACGCAAACTTTTTGGGGGAATGAATGATGTATATTTTGGTACCTGAGTGTATGGGATTTAGTTATGTGTAAGAATGTAGGATTATTTTTTTTTGGGGGGGGGGGGAGAAAATTATATAGTAGTCATTTAATGTATGTGAAAATGATTAATTGTGAATTTTCAATTGGATCTTTCAGCAAATCGTGTTTAAAAATTATACAGGAAACTTTTTAATTCTTCTTTATCTGCCTACTTTTCCAATCAACTGTATTCCATTTTGCCTCTTTTCAATCTCCTAACATTGAGTTCCTAGCTTTTTGTTTAGCATTGTACATATCTTTCTTAAAATTATGTAACATTGGGAAAGTTCAATACATCCCTAGAATAAAAGAACGTAGAATATAATATAAAGACGCCCTGGGGTGTAGTGGTTAAAAGCGTCAAGCTGCCACCCCATAGGTCCAGGGTTCGACCCTGCGACTGGGCAAGGTCGTCTCAGCCTTTCATCCCTTGAGTAGGTCGATAAAATGAGGACTAAGCATGCTTGGGAACTGAAATCTGTGGGTCCCACGTCAGGATGACCACCTGACTGAGACATATGCTGTATGACACCCCAAACCCACGGTCTAGAAAGCGGAATTGGGTACCGCCGGCCTTGGTTCGCAGCGGACTGTTGCGCCATGAATTTAGTTTTTTTTTAGAATATAAAATAAAGAGGTGTTGCTAAATCTGCAATTAAATGAGATATGTAAGAACAAAAATAACTAGAAAATTACCTGTCATAAAATTCTATAAAAGAGCTATTTTAACTCATATAATAAACAAAAAATATTATGCTGCATAAAGCATAAAAAACTATATGATAACTTCGATAATTGTAATAATATTATATATATTGCACTAATGTTAGCTCCTCACTGTAAAAGTATTTTTCCGTAGAAAACGTATTATTGCTAAGAAACAAACATTAACTTATTTCAAAATTACTGTAGGATAGGGATGCGACATCGATAACAAAACATCGATGTTTTGAAACATCGATATTCAATGTTAAAACATCGATGCTAATAAAACATCGCCCAAAAACCATCGATGTTTATAAACATCGATGTCTTAGAACATCTATTTTTAAAACTGGTTTAGTAATATCTAACATTAATGTTACGTCGGTTAGTCGTGGGGGGGGGGGGGGGAGATTAAATTTTACTCTCTGATTGGGCTGACACAAATGACAAAAACTCGGTTGCTTTTGCCTTGGGCTACATTGATGACTTCAAAATTCTCGTTGTAAATATCGCCATGTTTTGCCTTCAAATGTCCGGATAAATTGGTGGTATTGCCAGAAGTATTGAGGGACTTAAGGCAAATATTGCATTTCACTAATTTGTCAGAGGTTTTGCAAAAATATTTCCAAACGGTACTATTGAGAGGCATTTTACTAATAAAATTAACGTCAACTTATATAAAACCACAACAAAACAAAAACTTAAACGGCTGCTCTCGTGTATAAACTATTTGTAAAATAAAACCCCATGGAATGTTCTGGAGTGTCAGGAACATTCCAAGCGCTCTGATTGGTTCATTGGTTGTTGATTGCCATTTGTCTGTTTGCTAAGGAATCGTTCCCCCTTTTGTATTCGTCCCTTTCAGAATTCAGACTTACATTTACTGAGTGGGAAAATTATGCTACGTGGTAAATTTTTTTTATTATGGTACTTTTTCATTAAAAAAAAGCATCGAGACAACGTAAAACATCGAGCACAAAACATCGATGTTAAAAAAACATCGGCCTCAATAAGTCGATGTTTAAAACATCGATGTTTTGAAAACATCGACGTCGATGTCGAATCCCTACTGAAGGAACGCAATTTTACTGAAGACAAAAGAGGTGTTTTTTATTTTATAAAAATTTATTCTGTTAATTTCAGTGGGATTCTATTACCTCCCTACTAAATAGAATTTTTATTGTGTTATAATCTTGGAGATTTTCATATCTCACACATTCATATTTTTCTGTAATTTTAAAAACATCATGGTTTGTATTTATTTTTTCAATGAAATCTATGTTTCCTGTAAACGTATTTCTCCTTGTATAAACTGTTATTGCTAGGAAGCAAACACTGCTACTTTTCCAAAGTAGTTAAGTCAAAGTTTTACCTACATATATACAAAGACGCAAGCACAGATATATATATATATACACATTTTACAAGTAACTCATTTTTTGTTTAGATGTTTTGAAATTATAAATATATGAAAAATAGACATGATCACTCAAGCGGGGTATCACAGACCCCAATGGAACTCAGTGTTAGACAGCAATGAAACAATAAGCAGCTTTTCGGTGTCATTTTGTGAAATGGCCGATGCTGTTTGGCTAGGAAAATACCACTCTTAAAAGGTCAGATTTCTTCAATAAAGCTGTACGGAGGATTTCAGATAATCAAACACTTACCACTGACCCAACCTGTCCAATGATGAGTTAAATGGTATTAACCCTGGTTCACATTTACCGTAGAAAAGTATTGTGCGTACGATCATTGACTTACGAGGAACACATAGCTTCTTAAAGGAATAAAAAATAAGAATTTGAACCAGTTTCGCACTACTTAATGAAGTTTTTATTTCAAGAGTGGAAGCATTATGGTTTATCTCTTAGGGTTCTTTACAAAGGCGAAGATTCTTAATCCATGAGATATGAAGAGTAGTAGCACAACTTCCCAGACCCGGAGGTATAAAATGGGTTCACCTGTCGCAGAAAACGGGGGTGGGAGAGATATTTTATGACCGATCGAATGGAAATACCTGAAAACGGATCAAACCTCATGGGGTATAGAAAGTTTAGATAACAGAACTGAGATGATACAGTCAATAAAGTGAAATTCAGATTTATATGAATAAGATCAAGTGATTAGAAGAAGACAGGTAAAGAAAATAGCATACACAGTATTTCAGATCTTAAAATATTTATCCTCCCGTGAAAAAGAAGTTGTTAGTTCAAATAACTACTCGGGTCACAATTTTACCATACTTAAAACAAGGTTTGTTTTTGTTGCTTATGCCCCTTGACCGACACTGTAACATCAGATGAAGTCCCGAAGGCTATGGGCGATGAAGGTGCGGCCCCGGTTTTTAATAGCACCACAAGGGTCGAAGTCCGAGTTGGCTAAATGACCAGTCCCGTAATTTTGAACCGAGTCAAGTGACGAGACCCGAACACTTGACCCCGCACCTCCAGAGGTAAATTTGAGAACTTGGAGGACATTGTAGCCACGCCCTATTTTACGTGCTCCGGCCACCATTAGTGAACACGGCGGTAGATTTGCATAGAAGAGCATCGAATCAGGGTCGTTCAGATCACTGGCCCACTGCTAACTAAGTAACACAGTAACTAAGTGAATTTCGACATAGGTATACGGCCCCTTGGTCTAACTTTGGCAGGAGAGAATATAAAATGGGAGCCAGAAAAGTCTTGGATGAAGATTCTTGAAATATTGGTCTACGTTTCTGACGATTAAGATTTTTATTACAGTCATGAACACAGTTGCTTCTAAGTTGATATGAAAAATCGATAAAGATGCGGTGTATTATATGGCGTTACAAATTGTCATTCAAGTTAGAATAAAAGGATTAAAGAAATTTTGTAAAGCTTTCCCTCGAGAGAGATCTGTTTTTCTTTTGAATTTTACTTCCAAATTTAGTACATTTATTTTGCCAATTTATTGACACTGTAAAATAGATCCTTATTATACGTCTGCTCATAAAAGCAATATTTCTTTGCTAAAAACTAGTTGAACCATACCAAAAATATAGAAAATTAAATCGTTAATAATATTTTGTGACACTTCTGTATTTTGGCTCATATTTTCTGCCGAAATCCTGCTTATAGGTAATATCAGAGCAAACATTCCGGGTTTGAACAAACAACTGTTTCCATCCCATTTAACATGGAATTTCGCTTCTATGGGCCTCCAGCAATATTACGAATGAATCGCCATTGCACACACGGGGTGAAATATATCACAGCGTAACAGATTGTTACGAAAGTTTGCAACGTGAAAAGAATTAGTTAGGATGCAGGTGTTTTATCATACCAATATTTTAAAGTACAGAACATTTTCAGTGTGAGCTTATCCTTTCATTTCTGCAGAGCAGAATTCGAGAAGTCCGTAAAAGTCTAAAACAACATTAATATTTATAGAAGTGTAAATTTCAATTTTTAAAGTTTTTGTTTGTTTAATAGCTTATAGTTATCGAATTAAAATGTGTAATGGATGTAAATTGTAAGATAGAGAAAATATGGGAACTTACTGAAAAAATTTAAAATATTTTACGAAAAAACAAACCGAACTTTTTAAAAAAACAACATTAGTATCATAAATATTTAACTTGCCAGTGCACGAGGAAATATGGTTCAGCCTTTACAGTTTTAGTTTGTAATTCTAGTTAATTTAAAGTTTTAATCCTCGATGATATAATTAAAACGCGTTTCAGAAAACTGAGGTACGTGTGAGCTTCGGATGTAAAAGAATAAATAGGCTGAACGGAAAATAAGGGTTTTACATTCACGCGGTAAGAATCAAAACGAAAAAAGAAACTAATTAGTAACGAAGTACACCCTATGTGTATGTTAACTAACTAGTCTTATGTGTAAACTATACAGGTTAATTAAGCGATAACGTAAGTTCAAATGATTAGTTTTACTTTAGACTAGTTAATTGGACGGACACACACACACACATATATATATATATATATATATATATATATATATATATATATATATATATATATATATATATATATATATATATGTATATATATATATATATATATATATTCAGAATGAACATTTCCATCGGGATATAGTCGGATGAGAGAGCTCATAAAATTGTTTCTAATTTTTGTTTCGATAACGATATGAAGTACATTATCGAAAAATTTTGGGTCATCCCATAAGTAGGCCTGTGTTTGGCACACTATGGCCATTTTTGGATTCAGTGCCATAAAACTCCTCACAACCAACCAACCAATAATTCCATAAGTAATGTGGATTTTTCTGATAGGTCAAAATTAATAATGCGATGTTTTACATTTATTTCGTGGTCTTACAATCTGTATGGTTTATTAGATTTATTTTTCTGGTACTCTATTCGCATAGATTGCTGGTGTTCATACCAGTTTGTACAGATCGTAAGATCAAGCAATAAATGTAAAACATTGCATCGTTCACTTTCACCAGTAAAAAAAACCAGCATTACTTATGAGATGACCCAATACTTCATAATGTGTTATGTCCTATTTCTTAATTCTATTTTGAGGGGGTTGATTTGAGGAAAAGGATCCCTGAATTTCGAGATGCCTTCCACGGAGTACTTTTTCAGAGAAACAACTTTTATTTACATTACATTCAAGGATACCAAAGACAAGGTAAAACTTATACCCTAATCCTTTTCTTTAATTCGAATGCCTCGTCCTGTGAGTGGCAGGTGATTTTGTGATAAATCAATCTTAAAATACGTGAGGACTGTAGTTAAAACCTGGTAAACTCAAAAACAACATTTCTCTCTGCAGTGAATTCAAATTGTGATGACGGTATGAATTCTTAACAGTTATATCAATGTTGAAACCATAACTTGGCATTCTAGCAGGGCCTCCCAGAGGGGGGGGGCAACTGGGGTATTTTGTCCCAGGCCCCCAACTGCCGAAGGGGCCCCAAAAAATGTTTAAAAATTTATTTATTAGATTTCCTTCAAAAGAAAATTCTGAAATTTGTACCGTACTTCAAAATTCAAAATAATCTCCTGAAAAAAGGCCCCCCCCCCCGAAAAAAAAAAAAATATTCGATTAATCAGATTTCTCTGGGCCCCCAACAGAAGTTTGCCCCAGGCCTCGTAAAGTCTCTGGGAGGCCCTGCATTCTAGTAGTTACAGTCATAGAACTTGTTCTTGAAGCCTATCTATGAAAAGCCACTGGTATATTCTAATGGAAATTTTGGTATTAATTTATTTAAAGTAGTTGACAGTGACTTTAGTTACTAATTTTTGATATCACTGCAACGTCAGTGGAATAATTAAAATTATTGGAATACCATTCCTAAAAGCTTTGTATTCTTAAGGTTCTAAAAGCTTTTGTTTTGGGAGAATGAAATCATTATGAGTTTCTTTTGTAATATCTGCCTGAGATCATTGTCTTTGATGAACATTATATATTCCGATGACGTCATTTATGCGCGGCAAAATTTTCATATTCCTGGAGACAAAGGGGACTGAGGGAAAAGATATCCATTACAATGATGATATCTTTGATGACCTAGATGTGACATCTAATTTATCTATTTACAACGCTTCAGTTATTCAGATGGTTTATAAGTTACGTAAAAATAACTTTATTGTGATGCAGTGAAATAACTTTTTTTCAACACAAACACATTAATTCAATCTACGAATCAAAAATACTAGTTTTTGAAATTATCTCCTTTGAAAATTTTTAACTCCACTGAAACAGCAAAAATTTTCTTATTGCTACTATATTAATACGACGCCCGAAAACATTAGAATAACACTTTCCGGGTAATATTTTTTTATAGTTAATCGAGATGAATAATTTATTACTTGAAACAAGTTTGATAACAATACATTCAGTACTTTTGCAAAGAGAGAGGAAAAGAATTAATCATAGGTAAATACTTTTTTGTATCAGTATAGACATTGCTAATTGGAAAAAAAATCCATAAACAGCCTGAGGGTAAAAAATACTTAAAAATTATTCAGTTTCCCAAACAATTATTTTCACCATCAGACAAAAAAAAAAGTTATGTAGGGCTGGAGTAAATCAATTTATATTAACACAATAAGATCATAATATAAACACCTCCGTCTAAAACCACGTTTTCTTTATTCCCCCCCCCCCCCGTGCGCACCACAATAACTCACTCTTTCGCTCTCTCTTTATGCTCGGAACATTCTTAAAATCGAATGTAAACATCTCCCTTTCGACGGATGTAAAAGTATAAATAAAACCCACCTTTAAGCAGTTGAACTTAGCGTCCTAAAATGTCACTGAACTAAATGCTAATCAACAAAATTGTTCGAATGTCATTCAGCACACGCAAGAAGATAGTTTCGCAATTCGAAAAGAATTAAAGTCCGGCCTTCCCGGCGTCTACCTTTGCTCTGTTGGCAACACGCGGCGTTCTTCGGAACACCTACTGACTATTCTCCCATCTTTCGCTCTTCCTGCATCCGTGCGGTCTTTCCCCTCCTCGGATTTAGAATTTAGGTGACGAATAGTTACCATCGCGCACGACAGATGGCGCTAAAAGTATACAGAATATTGATCGCTTGGGGGAGAGGGGGAGGGGGGTGCATTAATAAAAAATTAATAAGAGTGCCGGAACAATGAAATACGTGGATGCGATTTATCAACACGCCTAATCGCATGCTTTTTAGTTTATTGCATGCTATCCAATTTCGCTCAGATTTTTCCCTCCTTTTCTTTAAGGAACTCGGATGAATTTGAGAAAAATCATAAATAAGGTTCCTCGAGAAACAATCGGCAGACAGTTCGGAGAGTGGATAGTGTGTAATTAAATCTGGAAATTTCATGCAAATTTATTCCGCAACTCAGGAGAAGTTTTAGGAGAGATTTAAGAAAGGAATCATTTATTAAAATATATTCAGGGGTAGTCGCTTAAAAGGGAAGAAAATTACTGGGGTTGATCTTCGGAGCTGCGCTGGTTCCAAGATCCGACTCCTCTGCCAAAATCTTCTCGCAAACGGACAATTAATTATATTTAATAATGAATGAAATAATTCAAGAACAAAGCGA
>OU015491.1:59564395-59566895 GCA_907164885.2 Dolomedes plantarius
GAATGATGGGGCGTTGAAAGAAACAGCATGCAAGTGATGGAAACGAAGAAACTTTCACTAACAGCGTGAAATACAAGAAAATACGATTCGGCAACCCAGAATTCAAACGGTTCAATCGCGGAAAAATTATCCCACGTGAACGAAACGCATTACTGGTATCTGAGATTTATCAGGACTGCAAAAAAAAAAAAAAAAAACGAACAAAACGTGAAAAAAAAAATATCAGGGAAACGTAAAATCGGTGTTTTATTTATCGACTTAATAAAAATATCCGTACTGCTGGCATCTAGGTAAACTACTTGTGTACCGTTACAGATTTATTACGATGGACGAAAAAAATTAATTCAGAGGATTCCAAGAATGACTGTCGAAAAGGATCAACTGTTCCTTTAAATCAGCTTCAAAGGGGAGTGTAATGATTTGGACTGTGTGAAGCCATATTTAATGTATTATTATATGACTAAAGATACCTTCAATTCATATAAAAATATTGCAACCCAGAATTCAAACGGTTCAATCTGGGAAAACTTATCCCACGTGAACGAAACGCATTACTGGTATCTCAGATTTATCAGTACTGGAAAAAAAGGAACAAAACGTGAAAACAAAATATCAGGGAAACGTAAAATCGGGGTGTCATTTATCGACTTAATAAAAATATACGTACTGCTGGCATCTAGGTAAACTACTTGTGTACCATTACAGATTTATTACGATGGACGAAACAAATGAATTCAAACTATTCAAAGTATGACTGTCGAAAAGGATCAACTGTTCCTTTAAATCAGCTTCAAAGGGGAGTGTAATGATTTGAACTGTGTGAAGCCATATTTAATGTATTATTATATGACTAAAGATACCTTCAATTCATATAAAAATATTGCAACCCAGAATTCAAACGGCGCAATCTGGGAATACTTATCCCACGTGAACGACACGCATTACTGGTATCTCAGATTTATCAGTACTGGAAAAAAAGGAACAAAACGTGAAAACAAAATATCAGGGAAACGTAAAATCGGGGTGTCATTTATCGGCTTAATAAAAATATATGTACTGCTGGCATCTAGATAAACTACTTGTGTACCATTACAGATTTATTACGATGGACGAAACAAATGAATTCAAACTATTCAAAGTATGACTGTCGAAAAGGATCAACTGTTCCTTTAAATCAGCTTCAAAGGGGAGTGTAATGATTTGAACTGTGTGAAGCCATATTTAATGTATTATTATATGACTAAAGATACCTTCAATTGTTATAAAAATATTGCAACCCAGAATTCAAACGGCTCAATCTGGGAATACTTATCCCACGTGAACGACACGCATTACTGGTATCTCAGATTTATCAGTACTGGAAAAAAAGGAACAAAACGTGAAAACAAAATATCAGGGAAACGTAAAATCGGTGTGTCATTTATCGGCTTAATAAAAATATATGTACTGCTGGCGTCTAGGTAAACTACTTGTGTACCATTACAGATTTATTACGATGGACGAAACAAATGAATTCAAAGGATTCAAAGAATGACTGTCGAAAAGGATCAACTGTTCCTTTAGATCAGCTTCAAAGGGAAGTGTAATGATCTGGACTGTGTGAAGCGATATTTAGTGCATTATTATATGACTAAAGATACCTTCAATTCATATAAAAAGATTGCAACTCTGACATATATATTTCAGTTTTGTGATTCATTGTGTTACTTCTAACGATGGAAATTTTGACCTGTGTGCTGTATTAAAAAGTTAAAGAACAAAACAAAACACCGGTATGTAAGTTTTTCTTTCATAGATTCTGTAAAATAAAGAATATTGGGAATTTAACATTAAAGTCTGATCTTTGGTCAATGTTTTCTAAAAATATTTATGATTTTCTTCATAAACTGAATTTAATGACGTTACCTGGGTCTGTAGAAAGCTGTGCTCTAATGAACGCTTTTGGTATCACTTTTGGCATTAGCAATGTTGTTTTTTTTTTCTCTTTATGCTATTTAACTTCATACTGAGGTTAAATAGCGTAACTTACACAAAACAGCAAATGCAGTTTTAATTAAGGTGCTAAGAAATCTTATATGATTTTTTTTAATTGGTAGCAGCAGTTATCATTATATTAAAATCGGATACAGTAATATGTGAAAGGCTTATTTGAAGATGCAGAGCAAAGTGTATTCATGATACTTCACGCCATGTATATATATTTAAAAATGATAGAATGAGCTACGGCACACTTTGTTCAAAACTCTCCTCCTAAACAAACTATAGATCCGTGTTTTTTCTTCTAATCATCTTTGGTCCACACTTAGGATTTATTACATTTCAAATATCTCCTCATAAGAGAATTAAGTTGGACTTGGATAAAACAAACAGCGTACCTCTCATGAAAGCAGGAATTTTTTTTGGATTTGGATTAAACAAATATTGTATTTCTTATGAACGAAGCATTGGATAAAAGAAACAGTGTATCTCTTATGAATGCAGGATTTTTTTTTAGGATTTG
>OU015491.1:59571895-59634395 GCA_907164885.2 Dolomedes plantarius
AAGGAGCATTTTAAAGAAGGGTAATTTAATTTAAATTTTTTAATTATAAAATATTTTAAAAAAATATTTATAAAATTTTATAAGGTGTTTAATATTGATATACTTTAATGAATAAATATACAAAATTTCATATCTCTGTGGTAAAAATTTCAAAAATCGTTTTGAAAGGTCCACTATCCCCTTAAGCGTTTCGAGAAACTCTGATCAAAAAATTAATATTTACAATTTTCCAGTTTTTACAGTAGATTTAAATTTTACACATTATCCTCTACATGAAATACCTATTTTCAAAAGAAAAAATGTTCCAAAAATTAGCGATATCTTGAAAAAAATTCATGGCACTGGGATTCAATACATTGAATATACATAATAAATATGTTCTCGACTTCCCTGTTTAACAAAGAAAAGTATTATTTTCTATTCCCATATTATTCTTAATATATTCATATTCTTTCTAGCTTAAAATTCGTGTTTTTCTTTTTAATTTCTTCATTTTTTCTTAGTTTTTCGTCCTTTTTTTTCCTCCTGGCATGTATGTTGACTTTTCTCGTGCAACATTCTTTAGTTATTCAGCTTTTTGGAGAGACTATGTTCATAATTTATTGTTTATTTATTTACGTATTTTCTTCATATTTTTTAGTTTCTTTTTTTTTTCTACCGTATTCTTTCTTCGCTCCTGAAGTATTTTCCTCCATAGTTTTTCCTCTCTTATTTACGCAAAATTTTCCCGTTTCACATTTCACAATTGTTCGGTCGCGGGGAGTAGCCACGTTCTCTTTGCACAACGCTAGGTTTTATGTTGCAGCTCTTTGGCTTTTTAGATAGAAAGCTGTATTTTAAGACTTAAGAACTCGAATAATTTTTTTTCTTACAATAGAGAAATTTTAAGTTTGTAAGTTTGATTGTTGTTATTCCATGGTAATTCAGAGTTTAGAATACCAGCCAGTTATGCTCAAGTTTGAATTTTCAGTTCATATTCCATCCATGGATAGTTTTTAATAAGGAGAAATATAAATGAATCCGCTATATATATATATATATATATATATATATATATATATATATATATATATATATATATATATATAATATATATATAATATATATATATAATATATATATAATATATATATAATATATATATAATATATATATATATATATATATATATATAATATATATATATAATATATATATAATATATATATATAATATATATATATATATATATATATATATATATATATATATATATATATACATACGAGGGATGGAACTTTAATAGTGGCAACACTGTTGTAGAGACCCCACGAAGCAGAACCCTGGAAACCAGCTTACACCACACTTACGTCACATGCCTGCCTTACTTCAGAGCAAATGCGCTCTTCCAACAAACATTACACGTCTGCACGGTGACAGGATGAACACAGCTATGTTTTAGTTAGCGGTACGAAATAATTTGTTGCATCGTACTGACGGAAGGAAAATTCTTGTGCGCGAACAATGCAAACTGTGGTTGATGTGTGGGGCTGGAAAGTGTTCTACCATCCCCCATATTCCCCGGATTTCAGTCCCTGTGACTTTGATCTTATTCCCAAGACGAAAAAACCTGCACCGTGGCAATCGCTTCCATACCGTTCCACAGATTCTGCAGTCTGTAGACCGATCCGTTCGAAGGATCAGCAGATCAGGTGCTGCCAACGGCTTCCTGCAGCTTCCAGAACGGTAGCAACGGGTGCTAAATAATGCTGGTTACTACTTTGAAGGGCTATGAAAATTTCACTCTTGTATCTCTTCTGTATACTTTGTACATACCTAATTGCCACAATTAAAGCTGGACGATGGCCAAATAGCTTTCGGAACCAGAGTCTGTGGGTTGGAATCTCACTCTGGGCTGGACGTTTGTAGCCGTTCGGAATCGGCTTTAAGCAGTAGGTCCCTGTCTAATTAGCCCTCGCGTAGCAAAAAAATGACCGTATTGGTCTAAACCAAACCACGCCACTATTAAAGTTCCATCCTTTGTATCTATATCTATATCTATATGTGTATATATATATATATTTATATATATATATATATATATATATATATATATGTATATATATATATATATATATATATATATATATATATACAGTTTGCTCACTGTAGTTTGTGATGGACATCTCAGTTACACTCAGTTGCTGTAAGTATTCGTCAATCTCACAGATAGGTTGAATTTGGATAGTACCTGCCGAGTGGTTGTACGGCTGGTTGACTGGTTGGAGGACACGATTACACTTTGTAATAGGATGGTTAATAATGGTGCGAGGCACAATAAGCATATAGGAAATTGATAGCATTTGTTTCTCGCTTTTTCACTTACAGCATTCGGAAGAAGGTTGGTTTGATTTGATCTGCAGCGCCATGGTCAACTTTTGCTACACGAGGGCTAACTTGATCGGGACCTACTGCTTAGAGCCGATTTCTCTACAAACACCCATGCTAAGAGTAAAATTAGAAACCAAAGACTTTTTATCAAACGCCAGCACCCGAGCCATTCAGCCATCATCCGGCCTTTCGGAACAAGCTTTAAATTGAAAGATCCCTGTATAATTGGTCTTCGTATAACAAAAGTAGACCATACCGCTGTCAGCCAATCAACCAACCGTTTACTCACCGAAATTTATAATAAATACCTCAGTTACACAACTCTCAATGTTCATCAGTCTATTTTAGGTTGTTTGAGCGTATTACGCCATACTATAACACTCATTTTCACGCAGTAGTTACGAAGGGACCTCTCGGTTATATGTCGCAAAAATTCTATCTACGAGTATTTTCAGAAATTTCTTTTATTGAATGAACTAGAATAATTTGCATAGGCTGTATTTTCTTCTTCCCTTATTTCCCCCCCCCCTAGCAATGTGAATTTACGTTCTTGAGTAAATTCCTATACCGTATAACACTGCCCCATATCATCCAAACACCTTGTCTCTCGTTGGTCGTTATTATAGCATGGAAGCATATCTTACGTGCATTCATGCACATTTAAAGGAAATCTTACGCAACGGGACAGATTATATCGGATGTATGATAATTTTTACTTCCCTTAACATTCATGTCTTAGAGAGAGGGTTTTCTGTATGGGTCATGGACAAACGAGGTTGCATTTACATATCAAACGGACGGCATTAAAGATTTAAATAAGGAGTGAATAAAAATTGCTTCAGATTTAATAAATTATTTCAAAATCATATAAGTTATAGCTCACAAAAACTTAAGTAAGACGCATGATAGGAGTACACAGATTCTTAAAATCTACAATCAAAAATAAAAGGGTACGAACTAGTTTCGTTGTAGTTGTTGCTAATGCCCCCTGGTTGGAGGTTCCATTCACCAGGTCCTAATAAGCTACTGGGCGTAAAGGGGCGGCTTCTGTTTTCAATCAGCACCATAAGGGTCGGAGTCCAAATTGGCTAAATGGCCGGTCCCGTAATTTTGAACCGAGTCAAGTGACGAGACCGGAGCACTTGACCCCACACCTCCAGAGGTAAATTTGAGAACTTGGAGGACATTGCAGCCCTGACCTATTTTACGTGACCCGGCCACCATTAGTGAACAGGGCACTAGTTTCGTATTAATGCTCACTGTGCGGCCTAATGTTTTCAAACTAAAGCATCACACCTAATGCTCCTTTGCTTGATGAAGAACTAAATTTGTTTGAAATTAGTTGCCATCCATTTTATAATTTATTATGGAAATTACGAAATTGTGTGTTAATATTATCACTGAAGCTGTTTGAACTGAGTACGCTATTCTAAAATATTTGTTTCAAATTAAATTTATGGTGAAATAACATATTTTGGTAAGCCTCTTAAACAGAGTATAAGAGAGAAATCATACCAACTTACGGAAATTTGAATCCTGGTACATGACGAAAAACTATCTATATTAAAGATAAGTGGTTGTGTGCAATTGAAAAA
The DNA here is from genome assembly GCA_907164885.2 of Dolomedes plantarius. Taxonomy (NCBI): domain Eukaryota; kingdom Metazoa; phylum Arthropoda; class Arachnida; order Araneae; family Dolomedidae; genus Dolomedes; species Dolomedes plantarius. Next base: position 59,575,861 of record OU015491.1, read on the forward strand.
AAAATATTAACGATTAAAGGCGAACTCACGTGTTTTGAGAAATGTGTCATAATTCAATCATTTTAAATAAAATAAGTGTTAACGTCTTTTCCGAGTGACGTATTAATCTCCATCCCTATCACGCCCTGTCCTTCAAGCTTAATTATAATCACATATTTAAATAACAATATGTAAGCCTCTAACACAATATTTAGATAACTCAAAACTGTTAGACGTCGAACGGGAATTTTCCGTATGCCCTGTATACAAAACGGGGTTGTATTTCGTGTTTTTCTTTTTAGACTATTGTAGTTTCTCCCCGCACACCGCAGGCAAGTAGTCAAGAGCTGTCAAAAGCATCTGCAGGGTATTATTTGGCCGATTTAGCTGGAAATTGTCGTGAATAGGAAAGGGGATCGTTGAATTAATGAGGGAACGTCCTTGGAATTTGAAATAGGACGTGCTTTATTCTGGGTATGGGTTTTCAATAGGTTTATAACACCCGCCGAATGAAATATTGCTCTCGAATTGGCTTCGTTTATTTCAGGAATTTGTACTTTTTATACTACATTGATATATCTGCACAGTAGAATGGGATAAATTAAGTAATTTAGCAATATTCCGAACTGATTTACCTCTACTATGATGAAAAATAATCAATTTTCGAATGCTGTTTGTTGTTTCTTTACGACTACGAAAATAATAAATAGAATATTAGGGAGTAGGCAAGCAAAAATTAAAGCCAAACGATATTTTAAATGCCACCACAATTCAAAAATAAAAATAAAGCACCAGACGATAATTTTAATTATGAATTTATCCGAAAATATTTCAGTGCACGATGACTTTTGTGAGATAAAGTTTTTATTACTTTTTGATTATTGGTTTCTTAAAAATAAAGTTTTACTATGTTTTCAAAATATTTCATGCAGTTTTGTTTAGAATAGATTATAGATCTTATTATTAACTACCCATTCTGAAATATTCATTTTAATTAATGGTTAGACCCCTATTTCATTAAAAATCGTAAGTGTACGAAAACTTTTAGGATCCACTGTATTTGCTTGATAAAATACGGTTTTTTCATTTAATACACTACAGTTAAAAAATTCATTATCACGGGTATAGGTTAGAATTTTAAAGACATGTGTACCAAAGTTACAGCAAATGGCATAATGAAAGAAATCAGTTTGTACTCAGGTTTAATCATTAAAATACACATTCAAAACTGGATAATCATGTTTGACATATCATCACTGATTTACAAATTTAGGAAATCCCACAAGGCAGGTGCAGCTGGAAATAGTTTATCTTATATTTCTATGTGCATATAAAATCAATAGTTTTACTACATGAAAGTATAAACTATGGAGTAGGTTAGATATAAATGTTCGTTATGAATAATGCATGATGTTCAGCCGAGTTTGTTATAGTTAATATGTAATAGTTATCGTATAAATATATGTCATGTAAATGTATGTGAAAGAGACTGCAATATTAAATATAGGGCTTTATCTGATGTGATAAATGAAGATCCTTTATGTTGTATACATATGAATATATCAAACACATTATGGAAATAATATACGCATACAATATATCATGAAAATTAACGTAACATATTATGAGTTAAACATTTTCAAAGGTAGCTTAATTGGTTAGAGCTTTCATTTTCAAACCGGAAACACCGAGTATAAATCGCACGACTGAAAATGTATTATATTGGTAACTAGCTGAAAACCCGCACTTCGCTACGGAGTACATTCAAATTAAATTCAACGGTCAATGTATGCAATTAATGCCAAAAAATAAATAAATAAATAAATAAATATATATATATATATATATATATATATATATATATATATATATATATATATATATTTGTAATAAATGCGACGATCAATGTATACAATTGATGTAAAAAAAATAATATTTATAAAAAAATCGTAAGGGATATTTTTATATTCAAAATATTGTAGAAGAAAATATTCAAATTAAATCTAATAGGGCATACTAAAGAATATAGTATAGTTAATATAGTACAGTTTGACGAACATAATATCTTTTACTGTATTTTAATATTTTTTGATAATGTCCAATCGTCTGCCGCATTAGCAAGAAAAAAAGATTTGTCTATTTAGTTGTTATGGACGTGGCGATAAATTTATTTAAAGTACCAGAAAAAGAAATCACGTGATCAGCATTTAATAAATTAAATTATAAAAATTAGTCTTTAAAAATTCACCAAAAACTGTTTTCACGGAACTGTTTTCTCTATATATAGATAGACTGGAATGTGTATACAACAGTATGTTAATTTGGAAGCGAAATATTGAGAATAATTGAAAAAATTAATAAATGCAAAGGAATATGATCGAAAAGCTTCTAGTTCCGTTACCATTTAAAGAAAGGGGGAAGAATGTAGGTAAATTCTCTAAAAATAAGACTTCTTAATATTGCCAGTGTAGCTTAACTGATTAAGTCTACAGTTCTAGTCCCAGTAATGGTAAAAATTAGATTGGCTAGTGAAATCCAGCTGTTGGATATAAATGATAATGGAGATATAGAAAACAAACTATATGATAATTTCATGGTGAAAATAAATAAATGTAAAAAAAACATGTTAAGCTAACATCCTAGGTTGATGTAAAAAGGAGAGGGAAAAATGCATGAGGAAAATCACTCAAAATTCACCTCCCCACGTTGTCAGGAGTGTTTAACTGGTTAGAGCATCCATTATCGTATTAGATCAGGAGTACTCAACGTACGGCCCGTGAGCTGCATGCGGCCCACCAAGCTTGATTTTGTGGCCCGAGACACTCACACTCATTTTCAGGCAGGTGCTTTTCTAAACATTACTTTGGAAGGGTGCGGTAGCCCAGTTGGCAAGAGCAGCGGGCCAGTGATCTGAACGTCCCTGGTTCGATGCTCGTCGCTGCAAATCTACCGCCGTGTTCACTAATGGTGGCCGGGGCACGTAAAATAGGGCTTGGCTACAATGTCCTCCAAGTTCTCAAATTTACCTCTGGAGGTGCGGGGTCAAGTGTTCCGGTCTCGTCACTTGACTCGGTTCAAAGTTAAGGGACCGGTCATTTAGCCAAGTCGGACTCCGACCCTTGTGGTGCTATTAAAAACCGGGGCCGCACCTTCATCGCCCATAGCCTTCGGGACTTGATCTGATGTTACATGTCGGTCAAGGGGCATACGCAACAACAACAACATTATTTTGGAAATGAATACTTGAAACATACGAAACTGTACAAAAATGTGCCACCTGCTGCTCACGTTGATCGTATCCTCGTATCTTTGTGAATCATGCAATTCCAAAATGAAATATGGGAAGAACGTGTATAAAAATCGACCTATTGGTTCTTACCTTCATGACGTATTGGGAGTAGCATGTAGCAAGTATAAACCTGATTTGTCTAAAGGAGTCAAATGTTTGTCTCAACATAAAAGATCCCACTCATTTTTAAATAATCTTTTGAATACATTTAGGTTTCAAGTTTTATTTATTACATCATTATTTGAATTATGAGGTATAGTGTACTAATGTTGCGGCAGGGGTGGCTCCAGACCAGAGTTTTTTTTTGGGGGGGGGGATGGCAATATTAGGAATATATATATATATATATATATATATATATATATATATATATATATATATATATATATATATATATATATATATATATATATATATATATAAGAAATAAACATCGTCTCATTTTAAATTTAAACTCATTTAGTATTAGGTCTACGATTATATAATTTTAGGCTATGGAAAAAAATATGCCTGGCTTGCTTTTTTTTTTTTTGGGGGGGGGGGCAATTGCCCCTATTTAATTGCCCGCGTAACGTAGCAAACATGTGCTTGCGGCCCGACAGAAAAAAGGTTGAGTACGGCTGTATTAGATGGTCAGCAGTAACTCTAGCCCTGTCCCAGGCTAAGAAATATTAATTCTTTGAATCACTCCAATGCCATACACTGGCAAAAAATCTCTCGGCCCAATTCTTCTGCTCCTTGAAAATAAACCTTAATAAGCACACCTTTCATGTTCATCTGTCCACATACCCATTACACATGTGTACGGATTTTCAAAAACAAATTTGTCAGGGAAAGGTAAATAGACAAAAAATTACAATGTAATACTACTAACATGCAAGTCATATTAACTTTTCTTCAATATTTGTTGTGTTTTATTCAAAGGGGAATCCAAAATACTACGTTTAAAATATATCGCAATTACTATTCATAACAATTTGAAATATATACTTTTCTTGGCGGTGATATTTCATTTTTCTCACCGGAATTGCAGGATATGCTGATTCATATTCATGATATTCGGCTTCTGAAATGCACAAATACCAATTTCGTGGATGTAAAAAAAGTTTTAAATTTCCGGCCGATCACATTGGATCCTCCTATTTTTTTTCTTACATATTTTCAAAACAGTCTGATTTCTGAGCTTTCTTCGCAAACGAGAAATATAAACCTGGCCATATTCGGCTTTTCAGGACGGTATTATTTATTATGTTAAAGGGTTTAACTTTTTATATTTTTTCGTATTTTATCTTAAAATGTCTACCTAATGATCGATTAACAATAATCGATAATTGTATTTGCATAAATCCAAAGAAGCTACAAAAAAAATGCTAAATTCAGCATAAACCATTACTATAAATACCGCGTAGCCAGATTGCGGGAGAGACTGGTTTTTTTGGAGCTGTTTATGCGAGTTGCCTTCAGTGGCCCATAGCTAGATCGCTTCTAAGCCTAAGCAAGTGTTTGCCACTCTGTCATAAAGAGGTTGTTGTGTTAGTAATAGTGGATTACAGTGCAGCATCACTGGTCTGACTTTATATATATTGTGAGTACTTGAAATTCATTTCCTTGTATAGTGTTTATAACATTTGGTACCAGTCGTTACTCAGTATTGTTTTTACACTGCACGTTATATGTGTCAAAGGAATAATAAACCTTGTTATATATCTAGTGCAAAAAGTGTCATTTCTACTTTATTAGAGGGTGACTTCGATATACATATATCCCTAGAAAGGGTAGAAGTCAGATATCTCTATAATATCTTCAGTTCTTTTAAATGTTTACCACGAATTGAGGTAATATTTAGTAATTAGGCATTTATGTGAAAGCTTTTAAAATAAAAGCAACAGTTTTCAGTGTTTAATATTGCATCACATTGGGTCAGTTTCTGCCTGTGTATATCTTTCGTGTAAAATACTATATGAACCTGCTAGATGATCTGAACTTGTTACGTTTTTATATATGTCAGTCGGGCGTAAACTTAGGGAAATTTAGGATATATTCAACTTTCAAAATAAAATGTCGTCATATTGTACACTAGAAAGACGGTTGCCGTCATTTTGACGGTTTCGGACATACTATTGAGCGCTATGTCTGTATTTGTGTCCTCGGGTTTCTGAAATTTTATGACCTTTTTCTAATTTTAAGTGAAATATGCACACACATTTACAAAATTATATTCGAGAGTAATGAGGGGGAGAAAATGTGTTGTATACCTACTAAGACTGAAGGCCGTCGATTTTAAGGCAATATAGAAAACAGGCAATAATCTTTAAAATAATACAGGAAAAATGTTGGTAACTCTTCGTCTCTTCCCCTCTTTTGCAAATAACAGAAATATTGGCTCTTCGGAACTATTGGTGTTGAAAAATAAGGACTGCATAAACCATGCGTATATTTTTACGGATAAACCATACCAGGTTGATAGCTCGGCATACCTGCATAAATATATACCTAAATATAGACCAATTTATTATATATTGGTATGAAATAGTTCAAAACTTGAGGTATTTAAACCATTTAAAAAAACATTAAATATTTTATAGGCCTGATTTTATTTCCAACCGTCAAAATGACGGCGTTCAGTCTTTTTAGTAAGAAAAAATTCTCGTCTTTCTAGTGTTAAGCTCGGAAAGCGTTCTCAGAATGCTAAAATGCGATATGAATTCGAAATATACCGTGTTATTTCTCCTACATTACATACAAGACGGAAGGAACTTAATGTTTTGGGGGAGTTTTCTAAAGGCATGGTCTATTGTACTGTATCATGCAAAGATAAAAAAAAAACGTAGAAGACTGTTGAAATTGGTACTGCTGAATATTTAGAGTATTATGGAAAACAGTAATGAATATATAATTGTGGTCACATACGTAGATAACTTTAAAAATTCTCTGCTGGAGATATCTCTAAAAAAGGACGTTAAGTTAAATTATAAAGGAAAAATCCACTGGAAAACTACGACTACGTCTAACACTGAAAGCATTGCTTGGAACACAATTCCGCAAGAATTTAAAAGATTGTGACTTAACTGCAAAGTCGTTCCAAGAAAACAACTTAAGTTAGACATAGGAGTAAAAAGGACTTTAATGTTCTAAGAATCATAAACATTGAATTATGGAGCAATGGAAAGGCTATGTGGTTACACAAGTCGAACGAAATTTATTTTACCCAAAAGTAAAGAACGATCCAGGGAAAAGGAGAATTCACGAAACGATCGGCCTAGTATACATAGTGCCCACTGTAAAAGCCTCTGGCAGTAATATTATATTTTAGTGCAGCCTACTTTTTTTCTGTCTAGAGTCATAGAAAGTATGCTCCACTGAAATTAATATTTGAATCTATAAAATCCCCAGGATATCCTATAAGGTGTTTTTTTATTTGTTTTGTTCGATGATGGAACAGCTGTAATTCAAGAATATAATTCGAGAATTCAAGATTCCTGTATTAAAGCTAGTCAAAGCTAGTTTTATTTACAAAAGCTAAGAATAAACTGGTCAAGAGAATGATAAGATGGCTTTTTGGGACGATCAAAGGAAAAAAATTCCTCGAAAAGGGAAACTTTCAGCCAATCTGTGTATAATAAGACCTTCATATCACCATGCATTAATGCTTACTAGCCGCTGCGCAACCAGCATGGTCGCTTTTAGTTTTATATTTTCTTTTGCAAAACAACTCAACTGAAAGTAATATATGTAAGGAATGTTACCATTACCTGTCATCATAAATATGCGTTGTTAAGGGGTATTCTCCTTAAGGCTGATTCTAAAACATCGGGATTAAAATTCGTGAATTCCCATTACTTCAGAGTTACAGATAAGACTCAGAAACCCAACACCAATGAGTTAAAAAAAAATTACATCCCTCTATGTATGTACTATTTTTCAAAATTAAGATATCTACATTTTATCATTACATCAAATACGAAATTGTTGGGAAAAAATTTTTTCACTTAAAAAATGGAGTAAAAATTCAGCAAGTACTAAAATATAGTGTGGATTACACCACTCTCTGTATGTACTATTGTTCACAATTCAGATATCTCCCCTTAATTTATATCAAATAATAAATTGTTGGGAAAATTTCTTCACTTATAAAATGGAGTAAAAATTCAGCAAGTACTGAAAAAAGTGTAGAAAATTAACTATTACTGGCAGTCGGTTGCTTTGGCGGCAACGGTTAAGCCTAACCTCGCGATCATTTATGCTCTCTCTTTCACGCCGCTCTCTTAATGAATTCTTTCATCTTTCATTTCTTTCTTGAGTCTGTTCCCAATTTTCACTTGATCGTGCAGCTCGCTTTCGAGCATTCCTGATTTCAGTGCGTAAATTCATGTTGACACGCGGTTGCAAATTGCGGACGGTCCCGAATGTTTACATCTGGTAGTTGCAGCCGTTGCCATTCGGAGTGTAGAAATATCGTCAAATTTTGTGCCGCATACCTACGCGTATTATATATATAGATTGTAATTAAACAACTATAAAAATTTTGTAAAACACACATATAGATATTGCCGAATGTATATATAGACTGTTTTTAACGTTATACTTTTTCTTATAAAAAATGATAGAAATATTTAAATTTAGTTCATCTAAAAGAAATGGACGTTTTTCTGAATTTTAATACATTGTGTTTTTCTGTGTTATAAAAATTAAGTTATTATTAGTATATGTTACAAATTTTCATATATTTCTTTCATTTTTCTATTAAATACCTATTACTCAAATTTATAATATTTTATCTATAAAAAAACTCTAAAAGTTTCCTGTCTTAAAATTTTCTTTTTATTCAAATTGCTGCTTGTTTAAAATGATCTCGAAACATGGCATTTTTTTAATAATTTATAACAATCATCGAGAACAAGAACAAAGTTTTGGGAAGATAAAGGGACGTAAAGACTCTTGAAAACACAGTAGATCGTAAACAGACCTTATAATTAACAGGACTGGGAAAGCAGCCGAGAGCTTTTCCAAGATTACTGTGAACTTTGACAGCTCATTACGCTCAAGAAACTTTAAGATCCGAACTCATTTTAAAGTTCTGAGTCTGATAGGTAAGTTTCCCGTTACTAAATTTATATAGAATTTTAGAGGTTTTTTTTTCGCAATAGCTGTTAATTTCTGAAATGTATTCCAATATGATAGTGCAAAACACTGAAGAGTTGTTTTAAAAGTATAATGCAAAGGATTCAAATGATTGAAACTTCTTAATTTTGAGAATGGTAACTTGATTGATGAAACGCTAATTAAATAATTAAATTTGATAACCTTGTATGCATGGAAATGTATAAAATTCATAAAATTACATTTCATTCCAAATCTTCTTACACGAAAGTCATATACTACATGGACATACATCATGACTAGTACATAGCTTACATTTCAATTTATGGATTTGCACTTTAAGATAAATCAGTAAAATAACTAAAAAAGCTATCAAAATTATTTTGAGATTTAAGATATGCTTCAAAGTGTTAAAGATTAAATTTAAAAGATTTTTCATCCTCTTTTAAATGTCGCTAGAGAATTACTATATTACTTACTAATTTTTCATCTGTTAAACATCGTCAAGGCTATCTTACTTTTTTCACTTGGCAAATTTATAAGACCCAGAAACGTAAATTTAAAAAAAAGTGATAAAAATAACAATTTAGTGTTAATAATTAAACTTAACTACGTGTACCATTATATACTTATAAATGATGAAATATATCAACAGATTAAATGGGGTGCCCACAGGTGGAAATACTTTTTCTTTAATAGCCAATTGAAACTTGTTTTTCAAATTGAAATCAGAGAATTAATAACTAAAGTGTGATATAATATACCAATATATTAATGGCAAAATATTTAAAAATAGCAAGAGTAAAATAGATGCTCTGATAGTAGTCTCTAGATCTCTTACCAAGTAATTTCATCTACTTAACTTAAACGGCGGGCATAGGTGCTTGAAGCAGTTTGGAATCAGCTTTTAAATTCTAGAACCGACTAACCAATCTATGATTTGATGTTAACTTTTTAGATTTAAATACTCAGTACTTTTCCTGTCTGAAACAACTGTGAAATGATGGCATTGTTATCGAACCCAAGCAAAGAAACCTCTAAGACGCAATGGATAAAATTTAGAAATCTGATCACTTTAGTTGTACTCATGTTATTAGACTCCAAGAAGCTTGGGAAAATCCATTTTTTTCTAGGTCAAAGTGATTGTCCCCTGCAAGTGGGTCCAGGAAGATCGACTTGCGAACATGAAGTCTAATGCAACTATGAATCGTATTTTTAATACCTTCTTAAGAGAAACTTAGCAAAACAGGTGCTCTATTTTCGCGTCACATTTATTATAAAATCTTTAATTGAGATGTTAGGGCCAACAGTTATGGCAATTATCTGACTGGCTTTGTAGCTCTTATAAAAGCAACTTAAAGGAAGCTTAGCCAAAACATTTTGACACTTTTCTGACTAACGTCGTGTTTATTAAGCTTTCCTTTCAGTGCAGATGATAAATGTTCTCATGTTCAGAAGAAGTCCGGCAAGCAGAGTAGCCCAGCTTTGGTCTGCTGTGAAAATCCCTGGAGTAACTGTGTTGAGGGCTGTTGGATTGAAGCCTATTAAAATTTTCTAATTTGATTCCTGAATCAGTCAACAGTAAGTTGAGGATGTGATCGTTGTTACTGCTGTCCTGACAACTCTATCTCATTTTTTGACATGATAAGGCAATAGCTTATTTAACAGGATTCTCAGGAATGTCTACATGCTATTCCTACTCTTCCCTAGGAAGTCTATTTTTCTATATATTTCTGCTGTGGTGCGTATCTGATGTGTTAAATGACTGAGAACTGACGTGTACGTCAGTTTTCAGTCCTAAAGAGCATTAAACGAAATGAAGCATTTTCTAATCAATGCCTGGTTCAAATCCCCCAAAAATGACATCCGAGAACTAACTGACTCGATGACAAAAAAGTTCTCCTGTGAAACATACAGGTAAACACTTAATACATTTCAGAAGGGAGGATACAGCTTTTCCTGAGAAAAGAGATGAACAAAAGACGAGCGTGCGTCATAATGTAGAAAATTAAGCAATATTGGTCACGGTGATTTATTTTCAAATGGCTTCACTAGTTGGTGTTGTAAATCAAACCATTTGAAAAAGGGAGTTTATGATGCGACGGGGAGTCAGTACGTTGTGTATGAACACATTGCATACTTGAGTTTGACGAAATGTGGTATTTTCTCACCCACTGCAGCAAAGTACCTTCTTGAAGATGCTCTATCTGCACGTGGCAAAAGAATTTTGCTGAAACGTTCAGCTAAGATCATCAGGAAAGACCCAAGTTTCCATTGCTGTAGCGATATTCGGCTGAGTTTCAGCATAATTCCTTGGAATTTAATGGTACGGGCATCTTATGAGACTGAATACGACAAAAAGTTAAAACAATAAGGAATTTTTCACTTGTCAACATCAATGACCTACGCTCCAGAATTACTGCTACAATTGCTGAAGATACGCTAAATATGCTTCACCCCGTGTGAAAGTTTCTAACTGATGGATGTTCATAGCATTACTGGAATGCAGTCATAAAACTATAAATGTCTGAACTTTAAGTTTACAATCCATTTTCATGCAATAAAAATTATTTGTCAAAAGCAATTTGCCTTCTATTTCCAGTCACAGTTGCAGGTACCCTTTTGAAATATTCTGTACATTTCGCAGGTCAGATATATATTAAATTGCATTGTGACCGGAAGGGGCTTTACTTTGTATTTATATTTTACCTACTGTTGAGTTTTATCTAACATAATCATTAATTTAGCCACGAAGGTTTAATCATTACTTTTTATTTGCTAACTTATATAAGTTTGCATTAAAAAAAATCTTTCTTCCGTGTGATTGTTTCCTTTTGGCTTGCCTACAGTGTAATCTCTAACTTCCTTTTTCAAAGATACCGTCTGTTTTTTGTTTTTTTTTGTCCATGACATCTGGGGCGTCTTTAGCGCCTTTTACACGTACGCTCTTTCCCGCATGAAACCTCAATCCCGCGAGATTTAGTGCACGTGTGAAGGTGTCGGGGAGGAAGGGAAAGTTGCTTTGGAGCGTACTGCAAGTTTTCCCGCGTGCAATCCCGCACGCTCCAAGCACTCGCGAAAGAGCGCACGTGTAATGGGCGCTATTGTTCAAACATGAAATGACGATACCGATGACTTTTTAGGAAGAGATTTTGCTGAATTAGCGTCACATTATAAAAGAGACTGCGCACAAACACATTTCCTTACGGGTCCAAGAATTCTTTATTATCCAAATCATAATATCCTTCTGTTTTGGTTAAAATTTTCCCAAGAGACTATTCTGTATTTTAACATCTTGCAAAATTCTCAAAACTGCCACTTCTTTTTCCCTATAATATATTTTTCTGCTCTTGCATGTATCAAATTTCATAAGACTATTTTTCCTAACTGCATTATTAATCTTAAAAACACTTCTGCATTCATCAGTTTCTTAAATATTTATATAATAATTTAAGAAAGAATTATACACCATTCATATAATAAAGCCTTTTGGAAGATAGAGAAAAAAATTCTTCCATTTTTCTATCTCGCCATCACATTAAGAGTGATAATTAATTTTCAACAAAATTTTTAAAAAATTCTCTTTTAAAATGAAGTCTAAATTTTTAAATAAGTATCAGAGAAATGAAACTCTGAGTGAAAATTTTCTCATAGTCTCCCTATAAAAAATACGGTCTTAAAAATGCCTGAGAACTACTTTTTTAATTCCAAGAATTGTTAAAAACCCAACTTTATTCAGATTAAATGCATACACTTAAAGTACCTTTGAAGGAAATGTTTTAAGCTTCTATTTTTTAGGTTAAGTGTTTCTACAGTACACGTATGATCGCAAGTAACCTTTCGTGCCAAAAGTGCTTCAGACTAAGAACAATTAGATGAAAATACGTAAGAGTAAGTGTTAAAAACCATGTTTCTCTGTGCCATTAAAGTCAAAGCACACACTGAATTAATGATTTCGAGTACCTGTTACAGAGTTTTTATGGTTATGAACTCAATGTTATGTTTATTAATATTATTTATTAAAACGTCAAGGGTAATACAGAGATGGAATTATGCAAGTGCTGTAAATACTGTTATACATTATTTAATAGCTTAGTGAATTAAACATAATTTAATATCTCTTTAATAGTATTTATAAAATATTCTACATATTTTTTATTATCAATGCACATATAGAGATATAAATATTCACGTTAATAAGTAATATTGTAACAATTAATACTACTTTTAATAAATAAAACGTTTAGAAATAAAAAAAAATGTTGCATCTGAAAGATTTTGTAGCATTCCTTTCGTGTGCATTTTAATATATTGGAAGAATACGAAAAGAAATTTTAAAGGGCAATTTTTTAACCCTCATTGTATCTCCTACATATCTGTTTGAAAAAAAAATAAGTTTGCAGAAGGATTTACATCTTTTCCTACATCAACATTTTAATATATCTAACGGAGATTTTTTAATGTTCGCCGATAAAAATTTAATAAAGGTGGTTTTATTTAAGATAATAAAATTTTGATTACGAAGGAAACTTTTAAGAACTTATTAAATTATTTGATAAATTATTATGCATCTAATTATTCATATAATAATTTAGATAACTAGTAAAGTTTTTACACGAGTATCAGCGACACTGTGTAATTACAGTTTAATATGCCTAATCGTCATGTTTAATGTTGGATATAGAGGGCAAAAGATACCCAGGACATTCGGACTGGTTAGCACCCTGGATTAAATATCTGCATGTCCTAGTTACATGTTTGTAAATGATATAACAGTGCAGAAAGCTGCTGAGCAAATTTTAAATTGATGTACAGTAGAGCTGCGTTATGAGCGAAGAAATTAAGAGTATGAGAATATTTTATGCTTGGGCAACAGCCAGTAAATTTGTACGGATGGCTAATTTTCTTCTTTCAGCATCAAGATAAGGATTAGGTACATTCAAACATAGTAATAATGTCTTGTCACTTAATTCCTGTAATGTCATTTCTTTCTATCTGTGTACGTGTATGTGTGTATGCACGCATTTATGAAAATAAATGGCTGAATAATAGAGAGACAAAAAGGAATAAATATTCCGTCTTCCTCAAAAAAATATTTTTAAACAAAACGCAGGACTTAAGAACAAAAAATGCGCAGCATAGAATTCTTTGCCAAAACCTAAGTAATCATTTCGGATTGCACAATAAGGATCATTAGATATCTAAAGATACCATTAGGGATTTTAACAATTTCCCATAAATTTTTCACTGATTTCAGCAACCATGAAAAATCATTCCTGGAATTATCTTTCCTGGTCCACTCAATTGAAAAAGTCTGTTCATAATAGATACTTGCATATTGTTTGTATAAATAGCTTTAGGTTTTTTCTGTAAATTACGGATAATGTATTTTGCATACATAATGAAAATATAATGCATACTTTTACTTTCAAGACCATATTAAATAAAATGAGGCCCGTAAAAAAAAAAAAAAAAACCTTTAAAACAGCTTGCTTAATCCACAGTAGATATTTTACCTTATCTCCTATTTCCCCCTTTCTCACTCTCCCGTCCCAATAACTCTATTAGGAACCCTTCGATTACTATGAGGCAGGGTAAAGATTAGATAAGCAATGTTCACGTGGGGAAAAAGAACCTGTTTTGCCTACATATCAGAAGACAAATGACTCGGTCTTCACCCCTCATCCTCATACCCCTTGCCATTACTTCAGGCTCTAATCAAACTCTTGGTCATCATAACTCTTCGTTTTATCTGTTTGTCTAGAACACAACAGATGAGGCCGAAATGTAGCTTGAATGTAATTCTCATTTTTTGATCCCAGCTATCGCTAAAAATACTAAATTAAGCCACCCAGGTAATAAACATTTAAAACGTGAGCTTTGTAAAGAGTCAAGATGAAAATTAAGCAAAACATTCTTAGTCTAATACGCCATATTAAAATACATTCCAATTAAGAAAAAATTGGAAAAGAATTTAACGAAAATTTCGGAACGAAATTGTATTCTTAGTCGTTGTAGACTGAGAGGAAAATGTTATGTTTATAAATTACTAGAGCAGTAAAATGCTTTTGTTTATAAAGTTATTAATAACTTTCACTTTTCAGCTTTTATTGCAGTCTTCAGGAAATCCAACGAAAATCGTTGAATGTAATTCTCATTCCTTGATCCCAACTATCTCTAAAAATACTAAATTATGTCCCGAAAGGTAATAAAAATTTAAAACGTGAGCTTTATAACGAGTCAAGATGAAAATTAAGCAAAACATTTTTGGTCTAATACGCCATATTAAAATACATTCAAATTAAGAACAAATTGAAAAGAATTTAACGAAAATTTCGGAACGAAATTGTATTCTTAGTCGTTGTAGACTGAAAGGAAAATGTTATGTTTATAAATTACTAGAGCAGTAAAATTCTTGTGTTTATAAAGTTATTAATAGCATTCGTTTTTTAGCCTTTATTGGAGTCTTCAGGAAATCCAACGAAAATGTAATTCTCATTCTTTGATCCCAGCTATCTCTAAAAATACTAAATTATGTCACGCAGGTACTAAACATTTAAAACGTGATTTTTTAACGAGTCAAGATGAAAATTTAGCAAAACATTCTTGGTCTAATACGCCATATTAAAATACATTCAAATTAAGAACAAATTGAAAAGAATTTAACGAAAATTTTGGAACGAAATTGTATTCTTAGTCGTTGTAGACTGAAAGGAAAATGTCATGTTTATAAATTACTAGAGCAGTAAAATGCTTGTGTTTATAAAGTTATTAATAGCATTCGTTTTTTAGCCTTTATTGCAGTCTTCAGGAAATCCAACGAAAATGTAATTCTCATTCTTTGATCCCAGCTATCTCTAAAAATACTAAATTATGTCACGCAGGTACTAAACATTTAAAACTTGATTTTTTAACGAGTCAAGATGAAAATTAAGCAAAACATTCTTGGTCTAATACGCCATATTAAAATACATTCAAATTAAAAAATGGGAAAAGAATTTAACGAAAATTCCGGGACGAAATTATTTTCTTAGTCGTTGTAGACTTAGAGGAAAATTTTATGTTAATAAATTAATGGAGAAGTAAAATGCTTGTGTTTATAAAGTTATCTATAACTTTTGTTTTTCAGCTTTTATTGCAGTCTTCAGGAAATCCAACCAAAATCGTGACTAATTTAAGAGTTTAAGTTCAAGACACTTTTAAATAAGTTTCTTCTGAAATATGTCGTATTCCCTGACATTCTTCTTTCACAAGACGAAAAATAGTTAAAAATTAATTCTCGATGAAAAAACTTTTTTACTCCATTTTATCTTGGTTCCGCTCCTAACGTACTATATTACCAGAGACAATTTTTACCCTTCATTGGGTTAGAAATTTTTTTTTTCGATCTGTTAGGATCTTTTTCCTTTCCAAAGAGTTAACTAGCAGTGAAAAGTTCCCTGCTAGTTAACTCTTTCTGAATTTTATAACTATTATTAATGACTTGAAGTCTTCACTGCTTTCATTACATGATTCATTAATGTATGTATACATTTTACTTTCCAAAGTTTCAGACTTATGTATTTAATAACCGTGATTATGTTGCCAAAAGAAAACTTTTAATTACCCTTCATTACGTTTCAGCATCCATTCTTCGCTGTTTAACTGAGAAAGTACCTTTCTTCTTTAAAGTTGAGTATCAAGTACTCCTTATGAAAAGTTTTGAATCAGTACACAGCAGTATAAAAAGTTTAATGAATATAAATTACCCTGTCTCTGGCCAGTATTTAAAAATGTGACTTTTGTTGAAATAAATAGTAATTTCAGCACAGAATAATATAATTTACTTTTTAATAAGACAAAATGTTTTATGGGATTATACAAGATTATTTTTTAAGTCTTTTAAAAACACGCAAAAAGAAAGTCATGTAGAAAACGAACATAAATTGCTCAGAAGGGAAGCTAAATAATGCCATCGGTTCAAGTTGCAATTATTTTTGAAGCAAAAAATATATTTCTAGTCGCTATTAAAACTAGATCACAAAATGTAGTGTTCAGTAACTCACCTGTACGGAAACTTGCTTCGGATCTCAATCACTAAAACCAGCGGTGATTAAGTGTTAAATTTCTTATCTGCGTGTACTTATTGCAAGTGAATCGGTGACGTGCAATATTTGAATTATTTGTGTAATGGAGATTAGAAATCTTTTTTTTTTACCATTTTGAAGTTAAAAGAGAGAACTCGAATCATCTCAATGTAATATAAAAGCGGAACAGTTGAAAAAAAAAGGATGGGAATTTTGGTATTTTCTAGCGGTGATTAAGTGTTAAAAATCTTATCTACGTGTACGGAAGGTTGTTCGCACTTTATGGAAACGATTTTGATAGTTAAGTTTAATGTATAAATGCCGCTTTTTTGCGGCGATTTGCTACTGTCTAAGAGCAAAGTGTAAGATATACATAAGATTCGATTCACAAGAATCGAACTTTTGAGTGAATGAATTAAAGAAGCTGCTTGAGATATGCTAATTTTGGCATACGCGCTTGGTATAAATACCAATCAGCTTGATTAAGTTAAAAGGTTGTTAAGGTTGATATATAAGCGAGTTAAGGGAGCTACGAAGTAAGCAGCTCCAGGTGCTATCCTGCGCTAGAGCTTAGGGGGCCCAAAGTTTACGTGGCAGAACTGCTGGTTTGACTCTCTTTAGTTTGTGAGTATGACAAAGTGTATTTTTATTGAATGCTAATATATATTCCGTACAAGTAGTACGTATGCTTATTGCTGTAAAAGCAAATTCTATATGTGCAACGAATTCAATAAACATTGTTTCATGTATAAACTGTGTTTGTATCAAATTCCTTTAGAGTGCCACTTCAAACTATATACACCCAAGTGTGGGTAGAAGTGATCTATACTCTATAAATGGTTCTTGACAATTGCTCTAGCTCGAATTTTCCATGAAAGTAAACTTTTTCTTAGTACTGTCATGTCAATTTTTCCCCATTCCTCTTGGACCGTTTTCCAAAGTCCGTTCAGTGTTCTTGGATGCCATTTTCCTAAGGCTCGTTTTAGTAAACCGAAAGCGTAAAAGTCCATTGGAGAAGCGTCAGGTGATTTTACAGGAATTTCATTAAATGGGATACATTTTATTCTAGTTTATGATTCTTTCTTTGCTAAATAAGCGGCAGTTAATTTAGAGGTGTGACTAGAGGCTTTGACCATATGAAGCTCAACTTTATCAATGTCCTTTCCATATAAGGCTGGAATTTCTTCTTCAAAAATTGGTTCTAAAATATTCTGCTGATAGTAGAGTGAATTGATGTTGACTTTACTTGAGACTGTTTTGATTTTTAATTTGTCGTTGTAACAAAATTCTGCATCTACCATGAATCCTTTGGGAACTTTTCTGTACACTGATGAAGCCATTTTGTACCGTCGATCCCGACAATTAAGCAATAGAAAACTGATCCTTTTTTATGTCAGTCACTTAAATGCACCAATGCCGCATCCAGTGTTACCACAAATTTTCATTTTTCAGCAGCTAGGTGTTTTTCATATAATTTTCTACAAATTGATTTTCTTTCAGCAATATGTTTTGGCAAAAGCAGACGAACTTTCGAGCGTAACTTTCGTCACGTAACTTTCGAGCAATCTCTCAATTTTAGGAGCCATTTTCAAATAAATCTTTTATTGTACATTCCAATCAAAACAATGCAGTAGCAGTCAATTACTCTGAAGTTGTCAAATTTTTATCTCAAAATGCAATCGATAAAAATAAATTACAAAATCGTTTCCATAAAGTGTGAACGAACTTATGTTGTTGTTGTAGCTGATGCCCCTTGACCGACATGTAACATCAGGTCAAGTCCCGAAGGCTATGGGCGATGAAGGTGCGGCTCCGGTTTTTAATAGCACCGCAAGGGTCGGAGTCCGACTTGGCTAAATGACCGGTCCCGTAATTTTGAACCGAGCCAAGTGACGAGACCGGAACACTTGACCCCGCACCTCCAGAGGTAAATTTGAGAACATGGAGGACATTGTAGCCACGCCCTATTTTACGTGCCCCAGCCACCATTAGTGAACACGGCGGTAGATTTGCAGCGACGAGCCTCGAACCAGGGACGTTCAGATCACTGGCCCGCTGCTCTTGCCAACCGGGCTACCGCGCCCCACGAACTTATGTACTTATTGTAAATGAATTGGTGACGTTCAATGTTTGAAATCTTTGTGTAATGGAGATTGCAAATCTTTTTTACCATTCAGCAGTTAAAAGAGAGAAATCGAATCATCTCTATGTAATATAAAAGTGGAACAGTTGAACAAAAAATAAGCTTATGCTATTGGGTTAATTTACCACTAGTTCCACCCTTAAAAAATATGTTTTTGACTCTGTAAAAATAAAATCAGATAATGTTGTTATCAGATATTGATGGGGCCTTACTTTAGATTAAATTATTGGGCCTAGTCGAAATTTAATGCCAGAAACATTTATTTTAATAGTATAAGAGTATAACATAGTATAAGAGTGTTGAAGGACAATGTTGAACTTCTTTTCCCTGTATCTATAAGAATATATCTTAATACCTTAGTCGTTGAATATATTAGTATAATAGGCGTAGAAAATACCAAGATTCTCATCCGATGTTATTAAAGCTTTGCATCTTATAATGATCACCATATTAGTCCTTAAAAATATGTTTTAGACAGTGTAAAAACTTGTCCAGTAATGTTGTTATGAGATAATGATGAAGCCTTACTTTAGATTGAATCATCGATCCTAGTCGTGATTTAATGCCAGAAACATTTTCTTTAAATAGTATAATTTTAATAATATAAGAGTGTTGAAGGAGAATGCTAAACTGCTTTGTGTGATGGTGACTGCATATCTTTGCTACCCTCACAATGCAACACATTAAACTAAAAAGGTTAAACCGCGTTAAGAGGCTGCACCACATTAAGCCAATACGATCATGTCGAAACAACCTAAAAACTAAACATAAGGTACTACTATAAAAAAAGCAAACTATTGGTTGAACTCACAAATATTTTCCGAGTTAAAACTGTTTTCTGAATTCCGTGTGAAAATCAGATAAGGTAGAACTATCTAAAGGCAAGGTAAACTTCTTGATTTGAATGACAGGGCCCAGTGGTGATTCAAAGTTAAAACTCTGGACGAAATGAAGGAATTTTAGCGACATGCTGCAATCGATTGGTTTGCAGTATGGGGACTCCAAAATTCCATTTCCATCAGAGTAGGGTCATGTTACTTTGGAAAGTCCAAATCTTCTTGGGAGAGGGTAATATGTTTTCGTCGAACAAAGTTTTCCAAAATGTGGTCAAACTTGTGGTGATCATTATTAGATGAGAAACTTTAATAACATCGGATGAGAATCTTGGTATTTTCTAACCATATTATATTAATATATTCAGTTCCTGAAAAGAATGCTCTGAATATGTCTACAGATATTTATTCAGGGAGAGAAAAAGGTGCTAAAAATACTTAAGGCATATCCAATTAGTTTCAGAAAGTAAAATAAAGACATTATAAAACATAGAGAGATAAATCTAAGAATTTAAACCTACTGTGAGTATAAACCTACCGTGAGTTTATAAAAAGATCCTTTAAAACTAAAACTAAATTTATAATTTTAAACTAAAAACAGTGTCCATGTTTTATTTAAAAATTATACTAAAATAATCTTAAGGCTTATTATAGGATTAAATCCATCTTCCATTGAGAAGTTCCTAGGTAGCATAGCCAGGGAAAAATACTTAGGAAGCGTAAGATGTAGGTACTATCATGCGGAGAATAAAAACACTACTTTCCCTCATTACCACATTTTCATTACCAAATTTCTTTACAGACTGTGAGAAAACATCGTATAATATGTAAAAATACTTGCATTTCCCAATAATTATACTTTTTACCGTAAAAGAAGATACATAATAAGATTTGACATCGAAAAGATAGTTCAGCTTGGTATATCTGTAACTAATTTCTTAAAAACCACCAGAGATATTAGTCCCTTTCCTCCCACATATGTATTTACTTCTCTAAATAAATATATAAATAAATAAATAAATGCCGAAGAGTCAAGATAAATGACAGCTTCAAAGAACTTGCAGGGTTTGACTTCCTCCTGTAGAAAAATCAGAAATTTATTGTGAAAGAAATAATGCATAATAGGATAACATTGTTCTAAATGAAATCAAGAAACTTTATGTGTACTTTTCATCAATAACTAAGCATCCGTAGGAATTTATATTCATTCCTTTTTGCAGGCTCACTTCTTTATAATACTAAAAAGCCTAATGAATGATAGTCATATTCTGGGAAAACCACCCTTTCAATTGTATCCCGCTTACTTTGCATCATTATATAAGAATTACCATCAAGGACATTTTTCCAATCTTCTTACAGATCTTTCATCTCCTTTTATTACATCTTTTTAAGGTGACTGCCTACGTTGAAAATGCCATTTTTGACTATTTTGATCAATTTAATTTTTTGCAAGAATCTTATAATTCAATCTTTTCTCTTTTCAAAACAGTTTTGATTTTCATTCTACGTCAATTAGAAGCAGAGTTATAGCTATTTTAAAAAACATCGTCTAATACAAAATTTAAGTGACAAACAACTATAAATGCGACCATTTTTTGACCATTTTGGTCAATTTTATTTTTTGCAAGAATCTTGTAATTCAATCTTTTCTCTTTTCAAAACCGCTTAGATTTTCATTCTACATCAATTAGAAGCAGAGTTATAGCTATTTTAAAAAACATCGTCTAATGCAAAATTGAAGTGACAAACAACTTTAAAGGCTTTTTTCTCAGAATTATGTTTTTTAGCAAAAATCACTACCGTTATCAAGATATTTCAGATAATAATGCATATAATTTGTTAAAATTTTCAGGAAATGTTTTAGATGCTATTGTTAATGAAATGACGTAGAATAATTGATGTATAATAAATAGTTTTTTGTTTTGGGCTGTTTTTATAAGGAAAGGAATGACGAATTGGGGAAAATTTTCATATTCGAACATAAAATTGTCTGTATTATTTTTGCATTTCAAAATTTCTCTTAGATTGTAGGTCATTTTGAAGATAACTGTTATATGTATTATGTGTGAGAAGGAAATTAAAATAGTAGCATTAGAATTTTGTTCAGAGTGATAAGCGTTTTAGCTAAATTTCATTAAAAATTACTTCAAATTGACCAATTTATAAAAAAGTATGGTGTTTACAGGAAAGTTTTTTTTAAATTTTTTATTTTTAAATGCTGTTTTACCATATGAGACCAAAAAATCCTTAAAAAAACAATTTTTTTAAAAAACTGGCTCCGAACGTAGGCAGTCACCTTAAGTAATACTTTACATTCCCCTGAATGGCAGCTCAAATCTTCCAAAGCAAACTTTATATCAATTTACAATAACTATCAGTAAGGATATAGCTCCTTGTCTCCGCATATTGACGGACAAAAATTTTTTATAAATCCATGGCTACGTAATATATAAAGGCAATATATATCGTATCTTGTTTATTTATAGAAGCTATTGCTGAATATATTTTCAAGGTCATCAATTTTGTTAAAAAATCTTTCATGGCTCTAGAGAAATCAGACGCCAAGATAAACTTAAAAATAAATCAAGAGCAATAAAACATTTTGTAATAGAAAAGGAAAATTGTTAAAATGGGATTAAACCAGTAACTTGAACATTTACTGGAACGAAGAAAATGTACTTCTGATAACCGAATAAAAGTTTTTTTAGGATCATTTTCTGTGGGGCCGGTGAAAATGGACTGTGGGGAATGTTGTATAGTTTTCAGCTATGTAGGTATAAAAAAGATCTCAAAAAAATTTATTAAAACGAACAGAATTAAGAGGACGGCACAGTGAGTACGAATGGACTCAAATCTAGCATTAAAAAATCTTCATTTCTACTCTCTGTGACAAAGGGCAATAGGGAGCATCCCCCAAAAAGATGAAACTACAAATAATTATTGGCATACAGATTAGAGAATGATAACTTTTCAAAACTCACGTTAGGACAGACTTCAGGTCAAGGCAAAAACACACCAGAGGCTGTTATACCAATAATTATGACGATGAGATACTGTTGCAAATATATGGATATATATATATATATATATATATATATATATATATATATATATATATATATATATATATATATATATATATATGTATATATATATATATATATATATATATATATATATATATTTATATATATCCATATATATATATATATATATATATATATATATATATATATATATATATATATATATATATATGTAGGAAGGAGTTAGTACTAGTTCCTTTAGAAGTGAATCATTAGACTTAATCATTTTGAACATTTAATTAAACTAGACGATGTTTACAAGACAGGACTAACACTTAGTATGAAATTTAAAAAAACAAAGCATCAACATAGCTATTTGACTCAAAACGGCAAGCCTGCGGAGCGACACATCCGCTTCGTAATGTCACTAGTCCATCACTGTGTTTGCGCGCCAAGTCCTTCGCGCCGAAGTAGTAGGAGTGGAAGTTGTAGTAATAGTTCAGTTGTGTTGCCAAACTCATTCTCACACGGCCGTTCTGACTTTCCAGACGTCCGCGGCTGGGTTGTAAACAATAATTCTGAAAAGATAAAAAAAAAGAGCAGAAAAAGGAAAAATATTTCAAAAAATCAAGCAGTGTTCAACACAGTGGTATTGGTGTTCAGTTTCTGCACCACTGTTTCATTTTGTCCGCTGCAGTTGATGTTATGGTTGGACCATCGTGATGTCCTAACTTTCGAACTTCGTAACGATCGTTGGGGTTGATGTTCGTGATCTCATATGGTCCGAAGAACTTTGGTCGGAGCTTTAATCCGGTTCCAAATTGAGTTCGTTGTATTGCCACTTTGTCACCGATCTTGTATTTACAAGCCGGTTTACGCCGTTTGTTATATTGTCGTATGTTTTCTTCCTGTAAACGGAGGATATTTCGTTTAGCTTCGATACGTAACGCTTCTTTGTCATCAAGAATTCTTTGGTGGTGTTCCTCGTCAAGAAGATTTTTAATCTGTAGATCCTCTTGTTGTTTCATTTTAACACCAATTAAAAGTTGAAAGGGTGTGAATTTTGTACTGCGTGTGGTGGTACTATTTAAGATACGTTGCAATCTTGGGACATATTTAAACCATTTGTCAGGTTCATCTAGAGCTAACTTAGTTAAAACGGGAATAATTGTGCCATGAACACGCTCAACCTGACCGTTGCCACGTGGCACACCTGTTGCTATTGAAATGTGTTCAATTGACTGTTCCTGGCAGTAACTTTGAAATTCTGAAGATGTGAATGCGCTACCTTTGTCAGTAATGATTTTTGAAGGGTTGCCAAATGTAGTTTGTTGCAAGGATAATTTGTCTAAGGCATCTTTCGTAGAGGTGGACTTCACGGGATAGATCCATACAAATTTGGAAAAGGCATCAACTACTGTAAAAAGATACTTATAACATTTTTTTGTCGATGGTAAAGGTCCTAAAAAGTCGCAATGGTAACATTCAAGGGGTGCATCACCTTTTGGAATGGGGTGAAGGTATCCTTCTTGTTTTCCAGATTTTCGCGAGGACAAAATGCAAGGAATACAGTTCGAAATAATTTCTTGAACTAATTTCTTAAGTTGAGGAATGAAAAATTCACGAGAAACAATTAATTCGGTTTTTTGTGAAGCAAAATGACCTTGTGAATGGGCGTTTAGCACTATTTCTTTCTGCATCATTTGTGGTACTACTAAAAGTTCGGCATCCTGATGAAGTTTATAAAGAATTCCGTTTTTAACAAAAAATTCATCAGAAGGTGTAGATTCAAGCATAGATTTAATTTGAGATATAAATTCATCCTGGTCTTGGGCATTTTTCACCTTTTGAGTGATATCATTTGAGGTAATTACAAGAATGGGGTTACGACTTAAAGCATCAACATGTTTCATCTGTCTACCGGGTCGATGACAAACTTCATAATCAAAGTCTTCTAACATCAATGCCCATCGAGCAATTTTAGCTGGTAGGTCTTTTTTGTGCATCGTTTTTTGGAAAGCATCACAATCGGTGATAATTTTAAATTTTGTTCCCAACAAGTAGTTTCGAAATTTTTTTAGCGCTTCAATAACGGCAAGAACTTCCAGTTCATAACTATGATATTTTTCTTGTTGAACTGTAGTTTTACGGCTAAAATAATGAATAGGATGAAACTGTCCATCATCGGATTGTTGCAAGAGCACAGCGCCAAAACCTAAGGAGCTGGCATCAGTGTGGAGTTCTAATGGGTATCCCTGTTGAAAAACATGAAGAACTGGGTTTTGTGAAAGAATGTTTTTAAGTTGTTGAAAAGCTGCTATTTGTTCAGAGTCAAAATTAAATTCTACATTATCCCGAAGGAGGTCACTTAATGGTCTAGCAATCAGCGCATAATTTGGAATGAACTTTCTGAAATAACTTGTTAATCCAAGAAAACTTTGAACTTGTTTAGGGGTTTGAGGTTGTGGGAAATTTTGAACAGCTTGTGTCTTGGTAGGTGAGGGTTTAACTACTCCATTTTCGATAATGTAACCAAGAAATTCTATCTTTCGCTGTAAAAATTGACACTTTTTAAAGTTCAATTCAAGGCCATAGTCTGCAGCTGTTTGGAGAACTAGGCGTAATTTTTGTAGACCTTCAACTTCATCATTAGATGGTATGAGAAGATCGTCCATGTAAACAATAAGAACATTGTCGCGAATGAGATTTCTAAAAACTGTGTAAACATATCGTTGGAAAACACTGGGACTGTTACATAAGCCAAATGGGACAAGTAAAAATTCGTATTGTCCTTCATGAGTCACAAAAGAAGTATATTTAGTGCTATCAGGGTCCATAGGTACATGAAAGAAACCATTTTTGAGATCAAGTGAAGTGAACACCCGAGATTTTACAAGTTTGTCTAAAGCTTCTTCGATGAGCGGTAAGGGAAATTTATCTTTTATCATTTTTCTATTCAATTTGCGGTAATCAACACAAAGTCTATAATCTCCACTTTTTTTCTTACATAGAACAATCGGTGCGGCATAATCGGAGCAACTTTCTTTAATAATTCCATCATTTAACCAATCTTGAATTTGGCTTTCTACAATTTTCTGTTCCGCGAAAGGGAGTCGTCGAGAACGTTGAGCTACAGGGATTTCATCTTGTAATAAAATAGTCATCTTAATTTCAGTGTCTTGAACTTTATGTGGTTTGTAGGAAGTAACGATATTTTGAACTTCCTCACGAGTTTCAGAATTCAAAATGTGTGAAAGATCAAATGGAAAAGCTTGATCATCAGAAACATTAGCAATATTAACGAAGGTGTTATTTTCAGGACTTTTGCATAAACGAATACCGTCTTTATCAAATGTAAATTGGGTTTGCTGTAAAAAGTCGATTCCGATAATCACATCAAAAGGAATCAAGTCATCCTCTAGAACATGTATTTTAGCAGGTAAAGTAATGGTTTGAATTTCGATGGAATCCTGAAAGAATCCGATGCTGTGAACTTGGTTTTTGCCAATTCCTGAAAAGGGAATGTTGGTGGGCTGCAATGGTGGCGAACCAATTCTTTGATAGGTTTTCTCATTGATGAGGGTTGCCTGTGACCCAGTGTCACAGAGTGCTGTCAATTGAGTTCCTGCAAGTTGAATGTCAACATGCATGGGATTTTTCGATGAAGTTTCAGGAGAAAGTGCATTTACAGTTTTATCAGAAATAGGTTTTTGAGAATCAGGTTTTGGTTTAGAATTTCGATAACTTTTAGGGCAATTAGCATGAACATGACCAAAACTTTTACATCCGTAGCATTGTTTACCATGTGACTTATTCAAACATTGGTTGCTTTTGTGACCTCTCAAGCCACAGGAAAAACATACTGGCTGTGTATTTGGGCTACGTGTATTATCGACTTTCACATTGAGGTAGGAAGCATCAATTTTTTTCTGATTATTTTGTCTGAAATTTTGTGATCTGTTAAAGATTTGTTCATTAATTTTCAACTTTTCCTTAAATTCAGGGACGGATTTACAACCGTAAAGAATAACTTTATTGTTTGTTGAATCAGGAATTCCGTTTATGACATACTCAAACAGAGAGGAGTCATCGAGAGAACCTTTGTGTGCCAAATCTCTCATAGCTAAGAAATATTCTTGTAGGGTTTCAAACGGTTTCATACGTCGAGATTCCATTAATTTATGTAACTGAATACCGTTAATTTTGTCCGAAAATTCGTCTAATAAATGGTGCTTCAATTGTTCCCAATTTGTAATTCCACGAATAGACCTAATTAAAGTTTGAGCGGGACCAGTTAAACATTTTCTAACAAAAGTAATTTGGTGAATTGGATTGTTTATCTGATATAAACAAAAAAGTTCTTCAACGTCAGATATAAAATTCTCAACACTGTAATTATCACGAGACGAGAAAGGTTTTATTAAATCAACAACGTCTTTCAGACTAAACAACTGGAAAGAGAGATTCGCAGTTTCAACTGAAGGCAATGAATTTTGATCTGATTCACCAACGGAAATGTGTGTATTTTGCTTATTCGAAGATTCTTTTGCGTCAATGGTGGGGGAAAAGGGAGATCTATTTTCCTCTATAACGCTGTTAGTTTGGGATGAACGTGCATCCGGAAGTGAGTCATCATTCACTTCGCATTCCGAAAGATCAGAAAATTCTGCTTTTAATAACGATAAATCACTAAGACTCATAAGAATGGTATTGGCACATTTGTCTGGGTCAGTTGAAAATTCTAAATGAAGTAGATTACAAATAGAAATCAAGTCTTTAAGTGAAAAATCTTTAAGTACTTTCTGTTTCGTTGCTTCTAACACGAATGGCTGTTTAAAACCTGTAAATTTACGTAATCTGGTACGATTTTGTCTGTCACCGTCTGTACCAAAAATTAAACGATGTAGAACCTTTATTTGATTCGTACTACCAATTTTTAATGATTTTGCAATATTGGGGTAATTGTTGAGAGTAGCCATAACTATATACTAGGTTCAAACAATTATAGTACACAAATATACAAATATTCAAAACCAAAATCAATACTTATAATACGTAGGTACTCAAATTCAAAAATAAAATTTCAAATCGAAATTTCCTCAAATACCAATTCAATAATAAAATATTGATTCTCAAAATATGCATCAAGGAAATAATATAATATTCTTCAAACTGTATTCAAATTGCAATCATTCAAAATATATGTTATGTTGTGGTTTGTTCAAGGAAACAAGATTCTTCAAGTTAAATGTCGAAATTTTCATCAAATCATCAAATAATTTCATCGAAATAGAATTCTCTTCAAGAAAACAGAAGTGATAAATTCAACGTCAAAGACCATCAAAAATGAATTTAGCATCAATTAAATTCTTGCATCAAAAGAACGTTGAAATATTTTCAGTTTTCTTATAATTATCATCAATAAGATGAGAATTCCATTAATCTTCAAAATTTTCTTGAACAAGCTTCAAAGTATGCATGAAATAATTACAATATGATCAGAATATACTCACAGTTCTGGTTTTCGGTTCTCGTCATCCCATCAGAATATTATCAGAGTCCGTGGCACATCACTTTCGTTTTCGCTGGCGGTATCCAAAACAGAAATCACAGAGAACAGTAATCCGGTAATCATCAAAAGAAAATAGTTTTTCAGTCCAAGCTAGGGGTATTTTTCGAGTCCGAGGGCCGAGCACCCATGTAGGAAGGAGTTAGTACTCCTTCCTTTAGAAGTGAATCATTAGACTTAATCATTTTGAACATTTAATTAAACTAGACGATGTTTACAAGACAGGACTAACACTTAGTATGAAATTAAAAAAACAAAGCATCAACATAGCTATTTGACTCAAAACGGCAAGCCTGCGGAGCGACACATCCGCTTCGTAATGTCACTAGTCCATCACTGTGTTTGCGCGCCAAGTCCTTCGCGCCGAAGTAGTAGGAGTGGAAGTTGTAGTAATAGTTCAGTTGTGTTGCCAAACTCATTCTCACACATATATATATATATATATATATATATATACCCATATATATATGGATATATCTATATATGGATATATATATATGGATATATATATATATATATATATATATATATATATATATATATATATATATATATATATATATATGGATATATATATATATATATGGATATATATATATATATATATATATATATATATATATATATATATATATATATATATATATATATATATTGTGAAGAATCCATTGATTCTCCCAATTTAAAGCAAAACCCTCTCATTCGATTCACGATACATCAGAAGGATCGGCAAAGGGTTCCCGAGGCGAAACAGCCGAACAACAGAAGCGGCGAAATAAAGGGCTCCCGAAAATGTAAATTTGGACATGGGGTGCCCGTGTATCTGGGATTTCAGACGTAAAGTTGAAAGGACATTAGTTTTGGTCCACCCCTTGATCTATGATGATCGGGGAAAATTAATCAACATAAGCGATCAGCTGATCTGATGACGATGGAAGTGTTTCGCCAATCAGACCTCTGAAAAGTGATGTCACTTTAAAGGCGCAATTGAAACCTTCTCACAGCGCCAGAATGACGAGTTGCGTCTCTGCGAATTTAAAAAATTCAGATAGCTCTTAGACCTGCATCTAGAAGGTAGCTTCTCCGGCATTGCAGCCGTGAATTAAGAATTCATCATAAGTCCTCGTGTGAGGCAGAGCATCCCGACTTCCTGTAGACCGCTTCTAGACTAAGCGAATTATTTGAAATATTATTCTAAGTCTTGGTTTTAGTCGAAGTTTTCCTCGACTCCTTGTCGACTTGTTCCCAGAAAGAACTGTTCTAGCTATTGGAGATAGACCTTTTCTTTAGATCCCAGACGGATCTGTTTGATAATTTATTAGCAGTGTAAAAGACTTCTAGCAGAAGTAATTTCGGCGCGTCCTACTGTCATGTAAGAAGCCAGATAATCCTAGTGTTTAAACCGTGATTGCATAACGACTGCTCGATTCCTGATATAGACTGACAATTTAAAGCTGAGTTTTCCCGCTCGTCATCTAGAGTGCATCGTCTACTATGTTAACATTGATAATTCATAATCCTCTTCTCATTTGTGAATAAATCTTTTTATTTAATATATTACTAGATTGTATCGTCGTCCTTTACGCTACCATTCGGCGAATGCTTTACAATATATATATATATATTTATATATATATATATATATATATATCTGCTTGAAATTGTACGTTACAGCCTCATCTCAGCAAAATAAAAGCCCCTTTCAGTTTGCAACGAAGCCAAATTATTCAAAACTAGATTTGGACATTCTTTAACAATAAGGTGTTGCTCCAGTGCGGAGAGAGACTTTCATATTATCGCCTTTTAAGGAGAATTCCTTTTATTTGAACAGTTGCACATTTAATAAAATTGTATCACTGAAACAACTCTATTGTGTTTAAAATATGCACGCACTCTACTACGGAATTTAGAAGTGTCTCCTACTTGTGAATACGTAATCAATATAATAATCTATTGGCATGTCTGTTATTTTATTTCGTATTTATGGATAAAGCATGGACTATCTATAGTGTCACTATTCGTGATGTCTTAATACTGTATTAAGAAGCTTCTTTACGCAAAATAAACTAAAAAAGTTATAAAAATTAAAATTATGAATTTAAAAAAATATGAGAACTATATCAATTATAATTAAAACATATATTTTGCGATAGATGTAGTGAAAAAGTATTTGCATATAAATAAGACGCAAGTGTTTTTATTTTGTAGGCTGCTTTAAACATTTTTTGATGCAAAGTATTTTAATATAATGAAAGAATTTCTTGTTTATCATTTTATATTCCAGTATTTGCTAAAAATAACATTACAGTGTTTCAAATCCCAAAAAGGGACATGAATATTTTGTGTCGCTATACTAGCTCTGAACACATATATATTTTTAATACTTTCCATGGATATAGTCAATAAAAACAAATTTAAGCAGCATTTTTAAAAATTTTCGTTGACTTTTTTATTCCTCTACGGTAAATGAATATTCCCTTGAAGGCTTAGCGAAATAGCGCAAACAATATTTTTTTTTAGCTCCAGTTTGATATTTCAAATTATTCTCAAATATTAATAAATCAAATATAGAGAAATTTGCACTTCTACCCTAACTTGGGTGTATATAATTTGAAGTGGCACTCTAATGAATTAAATTCAAACACAGTTCTGAATTAATAAAAATGTTTATTTAAACATGACACATAAGCTTGCTTTTCAACATAAATGATGCGTACTACTAGTACGAGGTATATAAACATTCATGCAAGGCATATTATTTCAGTATAGACACGTTGCAAAGAAATAGAGTTTGAAATACTCACAATGCTTGAATGTCAAACCAGCGCTGCTGCTTAGTAGACTTTGGCCTCCGACCACAAAATAACCTTCTATAGAGTAACTAGCTCACTTCTACCCAGACTTGGGTGTATATAATTTGAAGTGGCACTCTAAATGAATTTGATACAAACACAGTTTATACATGAAACAATGTTTATTGAATATTCTTGCACATGTAGGCTTTGCTTTTAACAACAAGATTCATACGTACTACTTGTACAGATATATAAATACAGCTTTCAAGAACAATATATTTTTCAATACTCACGAACAGTAAGTCAACCAGCAATTCTGCCACGTAAACTTTGGGCCCCCTAAGCACTAGCGCAGGATAACACCTGGAGCTACTTACCCCGTAGCTCCCTCTCGCTTATCTATCAACCTTAACAACACCTTCTCAACCTTAACAACCTTTTTTATTAATGACGCTGCATGGTATTTACACTAAGCGCGTATGCCGAAATTAGCATATCTAAAGCAGCTTCTTTAATTCATTCACTCAAAAGTTCGATTCTTGTGAATCGAATCTTGTGTATACCTTACACTTCTTATAACAAGAACTCGCGTAGGTTTGAAGCAACCTAGCTAAACGCCTCAAACGGGCAATTCGCATAACTCAGTTATAATCAAACCAGTCTCTCGACTCACTATTTCCTTCCGTCTCGATACTTCGTTTCGTCAGCTCTACTCCTCCTTTCACTTCCTCTCACTTCTCTCTTTAATCTAGCTGCTTGGTATTTATACCAACCGCGTATGCCACAATTAGCATGTCTTTAGCAGCTTAATTAACTTTATTCACCTATAAGTTCGATTATTGTGAATCGAATCTTGTGTAAACCTTACAGAAATCACAAATTAACTGACACAGTGAACACTGAATTTTGAGGGATCTTTGGCTTTCTCCGACAATAAACTCTTTAAGGGAACGGTGGACATTAAAATTTACTTTTTTTACTTTTCATCATAGAGATACGAAATTTTGTACATATACACATTTCACTATAAATAAATAGAATACCTTAAAAAAAATTTTCAATCTCATTATAATTTTAAGATTTTTTTTTTTAAATGGATATTTATAAACAAAATTTTAAAATGCTCCTTGCTACTTAATTTTTGAGATATTTCCTCGATTTTGCATTTTAATCTCTTTAAACTGTATAACAAACAAATCTAGGTATCGATTATTTAATCCCTTGAATAGTTAATTTTTGAGAGATTTTTTTCTGAATTCCATCCCGATTTTCATCAAAATTTTGCCTTTTGAAAAGTTATAAATCAAATTTAATTACCTTAATGAAGTCGAATTGTAAAATCCATACCCAGTTGTTATGTAAACAGCATCAGGATTCTTCCTCATCAATTTCATGAATTTTGAAGAAAAATTAAGTAGCATGGAGCATTTCAAAAATCTAAAAACCTTGAAAAATCTGTTTTGAGAAAAGCAGATTTAAAATTTATTACTACACTTACCCATTATAAATTGCTTTGTAGAAGCTTCATGAATGATTTTTTACTTGAAAAAAATTACTTTGGTACTAATAATCTACAGAAATATATATATTTTTTGCAATAACACAAGCAGTATTACACTGACGAGATTTGCTCAAATAAAGGTCCACCGTTCCCTTAATTCTCTGAAATTTTCAATAACTGATGAAATTTTGCGCGTACACTTATGTTCCATCTACTATGATTACTAGAAAACAATAATTCAATTATAATTTGATATTCCTTTTATATAACAAATTTTTTCTTTTGCCAATATACGTGTAATAAACATATACTTTATTACATTAAATTACTGAAACTTCGTGACCATGCACATTGCGAGTAAAACCCCACAAAACAATTTCATGAAGATGCCATGATATTTCTGTCTCTATACTCAAGATTACACCATGATTCTTTGCGCAAGCGATTCTCTACACACGCTTTTAGCTGTTTACATAAATCAGAAGAAACACACATGAATCACAACAGTATAAAAGGATACGAAATCCTCTTTCCAGATGTGGGTTCTAAGCTACTTAAATAATACATCCTATATAATATATAGCTTCCTATATAACACAAGAATATGCTTACTCACCTTTGACTCGGATAATTCGTCATTTTGACAGGGTCAGCATCAATTAGTTTGTCGTATGTGGGTAAGAGAGTCAGCTGTTTCAATGCGCGGTAACTCAAAAGATGATAACTTCGTACGAAGGAGTGGTTGGTGAATTGCTGATGTTTAATACCGGAACATTTAGAGTTGCAATATTTCCTAACACACAAGTAGTTTCACACTACGAGTTTCCTCTTTACTTCATTAATCGTTGTATAAAGGCAAGACATTGTTTTTAAAGGATAAATATTTCTTAATTCTGAAGAGGAAAATAAATCAAGGTGAACCATAGTCCGTGGTATATAAACTAAACCCAAAATTCATCTAAATAAATCATTAAAATTTAAACTTCACGATGGTCGGATGACAATTCCATTCATAAATAATGAAAATGGTGTTCTTCTAAAAAAGGTTTTATTTATTATTCTGCATAATTTTTCTTAAGATTGAGACATTTGATCCAACGATTTTCAAGCTTTCATATTCTCTCCATATAGTAAGACCTGTCTAACTGTAAAATAAGCGTTTGTTTTACTAATCTCTTAGGAAGCTGATGTAAATTTCTGCTCTGCAAAAATTTTTTTCATATTTGGGAACAAGTAGTAGTTTGAGGGGGCTAAATCAGTAGAATACGGAGGTTGGGGTATAATTTCGTAACGTAATTCTATAAGTTTTGCCACCGAAATCTCAGAAAAACGAACCGGAGTATTGTTATGATGGAAAAGAACCTATTTTTTCGTTAAATCTGACATTTTTGTCTTAATTTCACTATTTAAACGATCCACTAATGACGTATAGTACTCTACGATTATTGTTTTGCCCTTTTTGCAAGGTATAAATAAGATTATACCATGGGCATCCCCCCAAAATAGTGACCATAACCTTACCTGTTGATGAAACCATTTCCGTTTTCTTTGATACAGGTCATCTGCTTCAACCGGCTGTTTAATACTGTTCCTTGAATACTGGTTAGTAGTGATGTATCCATGTTTCATCAGCTATTACAAAATGTCGCAAAAATTCATTGGGATTTTTTAAGCTACTCCAAATTGTGCTTCGAAGTGTTGACGCATTCACGTTTTTGATCGATTGTTAGCAAACGTGGCTGCTACCTTGCCGATCGCTTTCTCATATTCAAATATTCACGCTGGTGCGGTGACCCGGTTAACAAGGGAAGCGAGCCAGTGGTGGTTCGATGTCCGCCGCTGACAAAATCACCGACGTGTACACTGATGACGACTGGTGCACGGAAAAATTCTGCTGTAGCTCCAACGTCCTCCAAGTTCCCAAACTACCTCTGGAGGTGCGGGGTCAAGTGTTCCGGTCTCGTCACTTGACTCAGTTCAAAATTACGGGACCTATGTTCTTCGAGATTAAGTCAGACTTCATCCCTAGTGGTACCTCGCCTTAAATGAAGCTGCTTACTACCCTTCGCCATGGACTAAGGTCTTTTGGACTTGGTGTAGGCATTCTTACACCAAGGGGATTGGAATCAACAAATATTCCTGCAAATTATTTTGCACGATGAGATCGTAACAGTCTCAGAAGTCTCGCACACTTTAAGTCTTCTATTCTTTATTATCATATAAATCAATGATTATTTCAATAATTTCAGGCTTAGTGACTTCAGCAGGGCGACTAGAATGTTAGCGTCAATTGTACTCATTTGACCGAAAGGAAAATCAAAAAACGACTTGAAGTGTTTCTTAGCGAAGGTACAGATTCTTCGTAATATTTATGAAGCAAGGCTTTAGTTTTATCTGTCGTTTTGCCTGTTATAATGTAATGCATTGTATATCCTTTTCCTCCTTTGCGTGAGTATTAACAAGATTTGACCTATTAAAATGACCGTCAAGCACAGACTAGGCGTTGAATCTGTTTACAATTCGACACGAGAGCCTTTAAAGCACGTCTTTAGTACATGCTGTATGTGAGAGCCCCGACAGTTTTGGTGGTGTGGCGCAATCTCTTAGAAATTACACGACAAAATCACCGACGTGTAATTTTGTCTTGGAAATTAACTCATCAAACGGCACTTTATATATATTGAGAGTGAGATCCAGTACATCTTAGCAAAACTTAAGGAGATGAGTTTAATAACTGTAGATCAGGATAGTTTCAGAGAGATGTGATTTTTAGGATAAGTACGGCCTTGAAATTGGCAATTATCTCAATGAATTAAGAAATAAACTCCAAGAAAGTGGAATTAAAGCGTCTATGAATATCAAAAACACAAACCTTCCAAATCGTTGTCCTCAAATTACTACAGCGGAGAAATTCTTTGAGGTCCAAAAAATACAGTTAAATTACAGATAAAAGAAAGCAGCCAACGTTTCACCTGACAACATAGTATAAGAAGATTAACTTAGATATTTTTTGTCATTATTTAAAAATTTTAGCTCTAAGTTAATAAAATGTTTAGCTCTAAGTAAAATAAAATTTTTGGTGGTGCAAGATCATTAGTTTTAAAGACGTAAAAATTTGGTATTAGATATTTTTTGTCATTATTTAAAAATTTTAGCTCTAATACCAAATTTTTACGTCTTTAAAACTAATGATCTTGCACCACCAAAAATTTTATTTTCCTGTTTACCGGGTATTCAAAATCATCAAGTAATTCCTTATTCGATGAAAGAGAAATGTCGTTAAAAGAGAAAAATGTCTACATGTGTTGTAGCGTATGCAGCCGTCTTATTGTAGTTTCAGTGATAAAATTCCGAACTCTGAAAGAAACAATGAAAAATAAATGTTATACTCACTGCCTATACTCACTACGAAAGATTCATAATTACTTTACAATTATAACTAAATACGTAAAAAGGTCTATAAATATAACTTTAGAAATATGCCTAGTTAATTTTGTTTTTCATTAAAAAAGTATACTTCCAATTATATATTATACGCAAATTTTAGAGCTCCTACATTATAATTAAATATTGTATTCTATTGCTATAAAATACCTTTTGAAATATTCAACATAAAAAAGCTTCCAGGCAGTATCATACCATGAAAGAATAATTTTGCTTTTATACAATCTGCAAATATTAACTCTTCGTTGATAGAAACTGAGATCTATAGAATAAGGTAAAGTACATGCGTATTAATTAGTAAAAGGGTATAGATCATATTTATTAAAATTTGGTACATAAATTCCAATTACTGACGCAGCTGTCTTAATGCGATGTACGTTATTAATTAAAAAACAAAATTGAAAATCCCAGCATTCTGTAGTTCAAAGGTATGTTAAATGTCCTTTTCACGAACCCCTTCATTATTATTCATTACAAAATTCATTATAAATCTTTCATATTAAATCTAGATATCAGATCGCGCCAGGTAATAAGAATTTTACATCATTGCTTCCTACGCATCTTAATTAGAAAAGTATGTGGTATTTATTACAGAAAGACGTATAAAGCCCCAGTTATAAAATTTTTCAGAGAAAACTCCAAATTATCTCATCAAGAGAAGTAAACTATACATAGAAATTGAAAATCCCTAAATTCATAAATTCTACAGATCAGAGTACTGGGTGAATAGCTTTTAAAAATATAAATCTTTATGCTGTTATTAAAATAAGTAATTTAATATTTCACAGTAAGTGTAACAATCTTTAAAAATATTATTATACCGGGGAAGAATATTTTCACAACATATTTTTTCTTTCGGATGTTCACTGTATAGTTGGATTTTTAGCACTTCAATTATATTTTGCCACATTGGAGATAGAGAGATCGAAACTTACAATTTTAAGGTGCCATAATTGATTTAGAATGGATACAAACACTCATACCTACCGTGGAACCCACAGTGTTGGGTATTAGCCATTCAGCAACTTATTGAACTAACGAAATAAAAACTACTTTATTCTGTTTATTACTCGCAAGCATCTCCTTGAAATTCACTTAAAATATAGTTTTTTACATCAGTTTTATTATAACAGCTTCGTCGAATTCCCTAACAAACATCGCAATACTATAGGTTTGCAGAAATACATCCTTTCACGACTATCAGAATATGTACAAATGTTTTCAGAAAAGAAGTATTCAGCCAATTTACACAAATATTTTACAGAGAAAATTGCATATCCTGACTGCATGAGTTTCAGCATAAAGTACGTTATGAATGAACAACAATATTCAGACCCTCTTAATCCTAAGTTTTAAAGACATATATAATGTACTTTGCTCATACCATGTAAAATTACTATGTATCCTTTATTACATACATTTTAATCTTTTTTAGTCGGTTCAGACACATTATCATACTAGGTAAGAATTATATCTTGAAAATTTTCCTACATGCTTATAGAAATACACAACTTGAAGTGTATAAACATATTAACCTTTTCCTTACGTGGTGGGATAGCATGTATCTCAAGAATACGGGCCAAGAATGTATATATATATATAACCCCCTTAATGGCCGTTCTTACAAAGGGGGTATGAAATTTCCCGTTCTAAAGAGGGAATCGGAAAAATGGACCCCGTAAGCTAAAGGTTAAATATAGGAAAACTTATAGAGGCCCATGATATAAGATTTTGAGAAAGTTCTGGATGTTAAACAGAAAATCTCAGCATTAGATATATTTTGAATAGAAAAATAAACTTTAAAACACGTTATATTCAGGAGCTCTAGAGATATGCGTAATATCTTGTATAACACATATAATAACATTATTTAATTCATACATTTATTTTTATGATTATGAATTAATTTTATCTTTTACAATAAGTCTAAGCACACTTTTTACCAGGAAATGACAGCTTTGTATTATCATATCTTGCAAATATGCCCTATATACTTATGAAAACAAAAATATACAAAGTACAGTCGAACCTCCATATATCGAACTTCCCCATATCGAAATTTTCTATATATCGAACTCTTAGCAAATCCCCATGTTCATTGCATAGAAAAACTGTTTCTATATATCGAAAAAATCTCTATATATCGAAATTTGTTTTCAGGACATATTGGGAGATTTTATTCCACTTCAGAATAAAATCTCCCAATTTTTTGCGTTTGAAACAATCCGTCGTGGACTTTAATTCGCGGAAAATGTCCCTGATGAAGTTTTTAGTAGACTGAATAAATGCGAGCATTTATTTGATGAACTTTCCGCAAAACTGGCTGTTCAGCAATATATTCGTAGTTTATTTTTTTTTTAAAGAATGTAACTGTGATCACTGTAACCACTGTCTGGATTATAGTTTTT
This sequence comes from Dolomedes plantarius, assembly GCA_907164885.2. NCBI lineage: Eukaryota > Metazoa > Arthropoda > Arachnida > Araneae > Dolomedidae > Dolomedes > Dolomedes plantarius. The sequence continues at coordinate 59,614,014 of OU015491.1, forward strand.
TTAAGAGGTATATAGTACTCAATAAATCTTTCATATTAATTCATTTTTTAGTTATTAACTTTCATTTAATGTGATTCGCATATAAATTAGAAATTGAGTTTCGTATACGAAATTAGCTTTAACTTTAATGTTTTAGGAGAATTATGATAAAACTAACATCAATTCGATATATCGAAATTTCTATATATCGAATTTTTTTTCCTGCATTTTGCTACTTCGATATATGGAGGTTCGACTGTATATAATAGCGACCTTCCCCTTGTTATTCTCCGCAAATGTCTTTTTCAGAAAAACTTACCTCGGCCTCTCTCGGGAAGATAAATGGGCGGTCAGTACCCTTCGGAATAGAACCTCTTACCCTCATAGTCCCCCCCCTTACCGGACATCAGACCTCCATAACTCTTAATTTTGACCATTCTGGCATCAATTATTCCAAATGGGCCAACAGAGTGGGCTGAGTCAGCGGATATTGCCAGATAAGCGGTCTGTAGGTGAACTGTTCAACCTGACGCACGTTGCTCAGATTTAATAATACACTGCCCGTAATTGTTTTGGTACTTGCCCTGAATGCAATAAGTGAAATAGAGAAGTTTTCTTATCGTTTTCTAAAGTATTCAGGAAAAAATAATGCCCACGGAAAAACCGAAAAATTTTTAGAATTATTTTATAAATTTCTCACTAATGACACTGCTTGCTCAAATTTAATAATACTGTGTCTGTAATTGGTTTATTTCTTGCCCTTAAAGCAATAAGATGAAATAGTGAAGTTTTTTGTTCTTTTTTTCTAATTTTCTTAAAGTAAATATCATATTAAACTGTTTCAAAACTACTTTAGAAAGAAAAATTGACGAGTTAATTAGACACGCTTCCGAGTTTTATTAATACGATGTCCGTAATTTCTTTAGTTCTTGCCCTGAATCCAATTAGAGGTAATATACAAATTTGTTTACTGTTTCTCTAAGTTGTTCAGAAAAAAACTCTTCTCTTCAGAAAAAAACTGGTCTCTTCAGATGTGCACAAGTTCTTAAACAAATCTGAAGAAAGAAATTCAGCAAAGTGTTAATTTTCAATCATACAGGGTTATATCTTATATAGAGTTTCATCATTTTTTAGCAGGGCTAATATTTTGACATTGACGTCTACACTGAAGACATTTTTTCCATCAGAGAAGACAACTGCAAATCCAATCTCATTTTACTAACTAGTTATCTTATGATAAATTTCTATGAATTCGGCCTAAAATTCAGAGATTTACACAAAAAATTAAGCCGTCAATTACATAAAATATTTTTCAGAGAAAATTGCATATCCTGACTGCATGAGTTTCAGTATAAAGTATGTTATGAATAAACAACAATATTCAGACCCTCTTAGTTATAAGTTTTAAAGACATGTGTAATGTACTCTATTCATACCATGTAAAATTACTATGTATCCCTTATTACATATATTTTTATCATTACAAAGTAATTATAAAAGTCTTTTTTAGTCGGTTCAGGCACATTATCATACCAGGTAAGAATTTCTTAAAAATTTTCCCTACATGCTTATAGAAATACATAACTTGAAGGTCATCAAAGTATTAAATGTATGAAAACTTATAGAGCCCCATGATTTAAGATTTTGAGAAAGTTCAGGATGTTAACAGAAACGTCAAATCTCATTTTATTTATCCCCTGCATTAACGACGCACTTTTTTAGGGTTCATAAAATAGTTTTATATTATAACGTAAGAAAGCTCCTTTTGAAAATAAATTTCAAATAGAATAGGATTGTCTATGTGATTTAAAAACTTATTTCCATTGTCATAGCATTTCTTCTTACTGCTTTTTTACAGTTTTTTTTCTAAATGTTCGCCCTATTGCCCTTATGCAAACATAGTAAAGTAATTGTTTAAGTGAATCAGTACTTTCCCCAATTTTGCTTATCTAGATTTAAAATTAGGAATTTCAGATGAAGACATTGCCCTTATGCAAACATAGTAAAGTAATTGTTTAAGTGAATCAGTACTTTCCCCAATTTTGCTTATCTAGATTTAAAATTAGGAATTTCAGATGAAGACATTGCCCTTATGCAAACATAGTAAAGTAATTGTTTAAGTGAATCAGTACTTTCCCCAATTTTGCTTATCTAGATTTAAAATTAGGAATTTCAGATGAAGACATTGCCCTTATGCAAACATAGTAAAGTAATTGTTTAAGTGAATCAGTACTTTCCCCAATTTTGCTTATCTAGATTTAAAATTAGGAATTTCAGATGAAGACATTGCCCTTATGCAAACATAGTAAAGTAATTGTTTAAGTGAATCAGTACTTTCCCCAATTTTGCTTATCTAGATTTAAAATTAGGAATTTCAGATGAAGACATTGCCCTTATGCAAACATAGTAAAGTAATTGTTTAAGTGAATCAGTACTTTCCCTAATTTTGCTTATCTAGATTTAAAATTAGGAATTTCAGATGAAGACATTGCCCTTATGCAAACATAGTAAAGTAATTGTTTAAGTGAATCAGTACTTTCCCCAATTTTGCTTATCTAGATTTAAAATTAGGAATTTCAGATGAAGACATTGCCCTTATGCAAACATAGTAAAGTAATTGTTTAAGTGAATCAGTACTTTCCCCAATTTTGCTTATCTAGATTTAAAATTAGGAATTTCAGATGAAGACATTGCCCTTATGCAAACATAGTAAAGTAATTGTTTAAGTGAATCAGTACTTTCCCTAATTTTGCTTATCTAGATTTAAAATTAGGAATTTCAGATGAAGACAGCTGGGAAATTTACTAAAGAATATCATAACAAATTACAGGTTTAATGGTCAGCCCACCTCTCTGGAAATTCGTGGGTTTTAAGATTCGATAATCTGATGTTTTTAGCACTGAAATAACTGCTACACGGGAGAATTGGCATGACATTGGTCTTTACACTAGCACCCCAAAAAGCTATGGGATTTTGGCAAGTATCGCAGGTACGAGTATTTTTCGAGGTTGTTACGTTGATAATTTAGGAATATGCCATGGGGCTCACTGGAGTTACAATGGTACAGAACATCTCTATTCTTATACGTTCATCCAAAGGAACAAAGCTAAATTCTTGGGCCAGACAGTTGCATTTCAAATGAAGAACGAGAGACGGCAAATAACGCAATAACTGAAATAGAGAAGTTTTCTTATTGTTTTCTGCAGTATTTAGGAAAAAATGCTACAAAATTATCCTTCTAACTATTTATAAAAACACACAAGAAAAAAAGAGAAATATAAGCAGAACAGACATTAATTTAACAAATTCCCTAATTATTTAATCGAGAACATATTAATAAATAATGCTTTTCATTTATTAATGGAAAAAATTACCAATATTTAAAACCTGAGCCGGCGTATACCCGTATTTTATTAATTTTTATAAAAATGTAATCATCTATCCGTCTTTGAAAAATAGAAAAAGAAAACAGGATGCGAAGAAAGTCTTTGATGTTTAACATTAAAAGGTTTGAGAGACACTTTTAGAAGCAATCCATTAGAACAGACAATTTTATTATTTCCTAAAAATAAACTTTAAAATGAATGCGTAGTAATTACTGGTAAACCCATATTCATTAGTTAAATATATTTTATTTTGTTATATTTATGAAACATGGTACTGATATCAGATAGAAACCTGTTATTAGTTAGTGCAATATTTTATAATTAAAAGCAAAAAAGAAAAGTAGTATTCTGAAGCGATGTTAAATACTTTATTTTTTTGTGGAGGGGGGAAGAAATCAATATAACTTAGAACTAAATGAGTTGCTATGGAAATTAAAACAAAAATTTCAAGTAGTCTCTTCTAGCGAAACTACCGCGGGTTATTAACCTTTTCCTTACGGGCTGGGATAGCATGTATCCAAAGAATGAATATATATATATGTATATATATATATATATATATATATATATATATATATATATATATATATATATATATATATATATGCATGTATGTATGTATGTATGAAATTTCCCGTTATAAAGAGGGAATCGGAAAAAATGGGCCCCGTAAGCTAAAGGTTAACGTAGGATTACTTATCGTTGCTTAGCTTTTTTTTTACAATAAAATTCCTACATACGAAGAGAGGGATGAGTGATAACCCTATGCAGTATAGGTCTATGGCAAGAAAAATAAGTTACTTATGTCAGAAAATTGGGGTAATGTGTCGTGTAAATGTCAAGCCAATAAATGAGTTTCCCAGAGTACTGGGATAGTTGGACGGAATCATGTTTAAATTAAAGTGATGTATCTGGAAATGACATCACAGAATGATAATAAAAACGAACTATTTTTAAATTTAAAAGTTCAGGGTGACTGATAATGGCAAAATAAAATAAAGCTAGCGCGCGCCATCTAGGGGAAGACAAATTGTGTAATTCGAAATTAGCAATTCGCACGAAGCGGAGATCTTAATCTTTAAAAATGGTACCTCATTTATCGATTTTGGTTAAGTATGAAGGGAGAAAAAGGGGTTAAACAAAAATCCTCTTTTAGAAATAATATTCTGAAACTTTTGATTTATAACTCGCGACGATGGTTTTAACGTCTGAAATTTTGCTTTATAGCGGCCCGTTGTGGAGGAACGTTATCCTACGTTTAAAAAAGTGAATCTAATAGAAAATAAATCGCTTGTATAAAGAGTAATAGTTATGGACATGGTTTCACCCCCGTTTATGGGTTCTTAGCCATAGAATGAATCCTTAGTTCACAAGAGGCATCGCAGCTCTATATTAGGGATGCGACATCGACAACAAAACATCGATGTTTTGAAACATCGATATTTAATATTAAAACATCGATGCTAATAAAACATCACCCCAAAACTATCGATGTTTTTAAACATCGATGTTTATGAACTTTCATTTTTTAAAACTGGTTTAGTAACCTCTAAGATTAATGTTACTTCGGTTAGTCATGGACGGTTAGTCATTTTACTCTCAGGTTGGGCTGACACAAATGACAAAAACTTGGTTGCTAGAGTCAGCGCATATCGCAGAATTTCCATTACACATTTTATTACTTTTACCAGAAAATTGAGAAAGAAATTGTTGCAATTTATTAACAAATCTTTTATTTTCAAATTGATTAATACAAAAGAAAATTGGTTCAAGGGGTTCTTTCTCAAGGGGACATGGCAGAATCCATAAGACAAAAATTCTAAAAAATAAAATTTTTTTTAATTTTTGTCTTATGGATTCTGCCATTATTTATTTAAAAAAACTTTTATTCAAAGAACGATTTTATTTTAGTTCTATCCTATGTAAAAAAGCAGAAAAAGAAAATAAATTGGAATATAATTTACAACGTAACAAAAATTATTTCTAAATTATTCCTAGAGCCTCTATTGAAGCAAATTGCATGATTACATTTGTAACACTTACTGTGCTAGGTAACGTAAAAATTTCTTATTTTTTTACTTTCTCACTTAGCATATAATTTTAATTCGGCTCTTGAGAAGGTAGTCTCGCCGACTCATCTATGGGATTGGCCATACTCCAACATACATTTCCAACGTGACTAAAAACCAGGTACTGACGTTTCACTCCCAATATGGCTTTCTCAAGGGGACATGGCAGAATCCATAAGACAAAAGTTCTAAAAGTTAAAAATTTTTAAAATTTTTGTATTATGGATTCTGCCATTATTTATTAAGAATAAAAAATAAAAATAACTTTTATTTAAAGGACGAGAAAAACTTCACAGCCGTGCTACCTATGGAGATGCTTATAATTTTTGTATCAATATAACTGAATTTCATTAATGAAGCATCGAGCTTTGAACAATTTTGAGTATTATAAAAGCGCAGTAAACTATACTTATTTTTCAAAGGAATGAAAAGTTTTATACGTGAGTTTTTGAAGGAAAATAAAAGTCCAATTCCGAATGCTTAGTTTTGCAGGAAATCAATGAGTAAGTACTGTCCCAAATTGAAATGCTTCGCCTAATAAAAAAGAAACGGATAATTTTTTTTTTCTTTTCTTTTAGTAAATGCGAGTGATTTATCAAACCGACGAAAACTGTAGCTAAATTTCTGAACTAATTTTATAATCTAGAAAATTCTGGAAAATACGGAAAGACATAAAAGTACATTAACTCACGAAAGAAATAGTTGCGAAAGTTTTTGATTTTAGTGTTTTAATAGAGTTAGATACTTTTCGATCAAACTAAATTAAAAAATTCCGGGACGATGAGGATTCTTTGAAGTCTGATGAAAGTTCTGTCAGCAGTTATTCGAATTTAGAAGGAGAAAACTTATTTTAAAGCTGAACGTACAACATATGTTCTGTTCCCATAAAAATTCTTTTAATGTTTTTGCCGAGGTACTGGAAATGATACAAAAAATTGAAAATAATAACCTTAACGTTTCTAATCTCGAATATTTTTGAGTTTGATAGATTAGAAACAGCATGTTAAGATTGAAAATGGAGATGATGATTTAAAGTTTTTTAATGCATTTAGAGGCAAATATGATAGACTGACTTTTTAAGGAAAATAAATGCATGCATTACCATTTAACGGCATAATGTTGTTTGTAATAATGCCTGAAGCAATCTGGATATATAATGTCTGGAATTATAATGTCTCGACAATAAGTTATTTCAATGTTTAACAAAAACATTGATGCTTTAGCTGATAAATAACTTTGTCTCCAATTTGATAAATATCAAATAGGTAATGCAAAAACAATGTGTAAATTTAATAAATTATGCATGGGATTTTTTGGCATAAATATTTTATCACTGTTTAAAAATATTTACATTACCTAAAATTTTCTTTAGGAAATTTACATTATTTATACATAAAATCATTTCAGTCTTTAACTTTTAATTATGTTTAGTACATATTGAACTTACTGTTGTGTTAAGAAATTCGATTTTCTGCGTAAAACATAGGTAGTATTGTAAGTTTAAATAGAGGTTTTAAGTGGCGCTTGCCAAAACTCGAACCGACTCCTCCAGTACCAAATCACGACGTGCTAACTACTGGGTCCGTATATCTGTCTGTCATCAATCTATCTATCTATCTAAATATCTCTCTTACTCTCTGTATATATATATATATATATATTTATATGTATATGAAGGCCTTACTTGAATAGCGGTCCAACTCCACTTTAAAAAAAATGGAGTTAGCCTCACTTTTATGTTCATCCAGGTCATTTTTATCTTATTTTAAAACTTATACACCTGAAGTTTATTTCTACTGCCAACAGAGGTCGCCACAAATCTGACTTCAACAGTCATTTTTCAGCACTCATTAGACATTAAGGCTCTGTATCTCAAAATGAACAAAAATGGAATTGCCCCACTATTCAAGTAAGGCCTTCATATATGGTATTTTTTGAATATTTTCTTGTCCAAGGAAGTTTACATTTAAACACTACGCTTTAAACGTGCTTCATGCTTTCAGTCTATTTAGGCGTGACATTTATGGACATGCCAACACAATTCATCACTCCTTGGTATTCTCCTTTGTAACGGGCTGCGTCATCACTTGTAGTTAGCAAATTTATGGGGCAATGACTTTATAACAGGGATGTTTTGGAGTTATTATGCATGATAACATATTGCAATCAACAGACCCTCAGAGCTCTACATAGGATGTGAGGTTAGGTTTAGAATTTTCTACTAGTGACACTCATTTTGCAGAGAAAGATTTCAGATTTTAGAGTATTTTAGATAAAAGATTTGTGGATAAAGGGTACTCAATCTGTGAGCAATAATTATTATATACACTCATACTTGAAGAAAAAAAGATTTAAATAGCTGAAAATTTCAATTTTACGTCAGATTCTGAAACAAATAATGTATTTTTAAATTTCAAGGTACTTATAATGAGATTTAATAGAGTCTAGTCTACCTAAAACTTTTCTAATTTTACGAATCGTAGCAGAAATTCATCCCCGAAGTTTGATAAAAAAAAACATTCTTTCTTTCAGTAAATTATTTTAGACCTAACAGATTCCAATTTTAATGGTTTCCATACACTTTAAAAATATCTGAGAAAACGGAAAGAAAATATTATGAAAGAACATTTAATAGAGAGTTATTTTAAATTCTGCTTTTGCCCGAGGTTTTGATATTTCAAGGGTCTGTGAGAGTTTAAAGAAATATATTTTCTGCAGCAGAAATTCTTAATGGGTTGCGAAGTTCTGCATCCTGAAATAGAGTGATTCTCATTATTCGAGATAAAATTTTACCGCAAGAAAGATAAAACTTTTGAATACGTTGATACTACACGATGGATACACAAGGTTTAAAATTTGTTTAGAATCTTTGCAAGTTTTTATTTCCGAACTTCAAACTTTATATGCTGAAATTCTTGGAGCTCGTGACGCATAGAAATCACTGTGCTTGAAGTTTTCCATTGATATTAATGCCAATTATATTTATATATATGTATGTATATATATTTATATATATGTATGTATGTATATATATATATATATATATATATATATATATATATATATATATATATATATATATATATATATATATATATATATATATATATATATATATATATATATATATATATATATATATATATATATATAACGAAAATCGGGTATTTTCTCGCACGAATAACTTTAACGGTGTAGAGTACACGAAACACGACAATGTAGACATAGCCAGAGTGGTAATACTTCTAGTAGACCGATACAGGAGATGGATTCACACATATACACATGAGGAAAGAACAGGGACATGATGAATACTTGAAATATTTTATTCCATGGAACCAAGCTTCAAAACATCAGAGAAGATACACAGCTAAACATAGTTGAACGAATTGACACAAGCTGACGACAAGATGTTTGACAATAATGTCAACGGACAGCCCATAGCTGCCCAGGCTGGGAGTATCGAATACGATTACATCCTAATATAATTTGGATGATCGATTCCGATCGTTTTATGGAAAATCGGAATCATGCTTGTAGAGCGTGAACAAAAAGAAATAGCGAGATCAGGTAAAAAGAACATTAAAGTACTATTCTTAAGCTTCAAAATCATATATTTGTTTTTCAACATAATCACCATTAAGGCTAACACATTTCTCTCAATGTGTAACATTTTTTCTCATTCCGTCACTGAAAAATTCTTCCTTGTACGCGGACAGCGAGCAAGGAAGTAATAAATCAGCGTCAAGGAAGTAGAGAGCGCGAAAATGCTCTGTCTCACCTTTTATACTGAGTAACTTCTGATTTTGCAGCTAGGATTAGAATTATTTTAATTGGTTGACCCCGATCCTGTGGTATTTCTTCGTAGGGGTATCGACATCACGGAAGTCTAAAAAGTAATTTTTCGCGCATGCGTTGAAGAGAATATTAGGTTATTTCGATTTCCGATTTCGTTTTTGAAATAGGGCTGGGCTTTATTGGGGAAAAATTAGGATACGCGTTAGATATAGGAAAATTAATATTAGTGGGATGTAATTATTACACACACACACATATATATATATATATATATATATATATATATATATATATATATATATATGAAGGTAGGCTGAAAAGTAATGCACACATGTTTGTAGAGCGTGAACAAAAAGAAATAGCGAGATCAGGTAAAAAGAACATTAAAGTACAATTCTTAAGCTTCAAAATCATATATTTGTTTTTCAACATAATCACCATTAAGGCTAACACATTTCTCCCAATGTGTAACATTTTTTCTCATTCCGTCACTGAAAAATTCTTCCGACTTTCCTCGAATCCACGACTTGACAGCTGACTTAACCATATCGTCCGAGGTGTAATAATTACCCTTGAGGTCTATCTCGAGTAGAGGAAAAAAATAAAAATTGCAAGGCGCAAGATCGGGAGAATAAGGCAGGTGTGGAATCGGTTCAAACTTCAGGTTTTGCAGTGCCTCTCCAGTCTGACGCTGTTCTCGCCTGTGAGACGTCGTGGTACCCATCGAGCACAGATTTCCGATATCCTAATCGTTCTATAATGAAGCAGACACATTCCTTGGATACTCTAATATGGTTTGCGATACGCTTTTGAGTGATTAGCCAGTCATTTTGAATCAAATCGTCGACGAGTTTGCGATGTTCATCGTCTGTGGCAGTGATCGGACGTCCGCTGCGTGTTTCGTCAACAATTATGGCTTTTCCAGGCTCGCAACCACGAAATTTTATTACCCATCGATTTACAGTACCCGTATTAATAGCATCGTCACCATAAACAGCCTTTAAACGACGATGAATCTCAGTAGGAGTCACTTTTCCAGCTGTTAAACCAGCTGTTCTGTATAACCCGCGATTGACATAGCACTAGAACACGTCTCCATACTACCGCTTTTCGAAATACATTGGATGAACACGACTTAAAACATGCGATGAGTATTGAGGGGGAATGTAACTTCCATATGCCACTTGGCGCGGTTTTGAAGGTCATTTCGTTCGCGCTCTACAAACATGTGTGCATTACTTTTCAGCCTACCCTCGTATATATATATATATATATATATATATATATATATATATATATATATATATATATATATATATATATATATATATATATATATATAGTGTAATACAACGGTACTCTTCTGCTTCGGGACTCGTGACATTTTGAGGCGAAAAAATTCTTCGGTACTCGAAGAGTACTACTTTGCGCTCTGTGCGGAAAACCCCATATTTAACCATGTACTTCCTTTTTTGCGCTTTTTACATTTCACGCTTATTTTTGTCCTTACAAGTCATCATAAGTCCGAAGAAGGTTAGTGATATCTCTCTGTATAAAAGAAAAATAGTGAGAAACACGATAGAACAGAAAAAATAAATAATAATTAATTATGAGCGTGGTAGCCACGTGTCTCCTCTTGCTACAGTATACAAAATGCCTAGAAAAATGATCTCTTGGATAGTAAAAAATAAAGAAACTTTTGAATGAGCGAGTGTTTCTAGAGGTGTGAAGGTCGTGACTAAGCATAGGTCACAGACATTAGAAGAAATTAGGACATTGTTGCAAATATGTATCAATGAAGAAACAGTTGGCAAAGATAGCATATCCGAGGCAATAATTTGTAAGAAGGCAAAACAAATGCATGTCAATTTGTTAATAGACAAGCCTGGAGAGAGGGCTGATAGCAGTGAAATGTTTAAAGCCAGTCATGGATGGTTCGATAACTTAAAACAGAGACCTGGCTTTCATAGCGAAGTGAGGCGTGGAGAGGCAGCTAGTGTCAATAAAGAATCTGCCAAGACCTTTGTTAACAAGACTTCAATGAGACAAGTCTTGTGATGAGAGTGTTTTATTTTGGAAGAAAGTGACCAAAAGAACTTACGTTACTCAATAAGAGATGATAATGCCAGGACACAAACAGATGAAAGACAAGTTGTCTGTTGTTGTGTAGGAACACTGGTGGGGATTTAAAATTTAAGCCGCTAATGGTCTAATTACAATGAACCCCCCCCCCCCGAGTTTTCTAAGGATTAAATGGGATAAAAGGTATATTAAGCGTAATATGGATGGCCAATAGCAAAGCCTGGTTAACCAGGCACTTCATCAGCTAATGGATAAATGAAGTATTTGGCCCCAGTGTAAAAAGAAAAAATTCAGGAAAAAGAACTGCCTCCGAGGGCTCTCTTTAGAATGGACCAAGTTTCTTCTCACTCTTCGGTCTTGGAAGATGACTTGCAGGAGGAGTTTGATGTCATAAAGTGAAGTTCTTGTCCCCTAACAGGACTCATCTGCTCCAACCTTTAGACCGGCAAGTCACCCCAAGCTGTATAGCAAAGCCTTCTTCCAGCGTGCTTTATGTAACGAATTTGCCCCGACCTCGGATACTGAGTTAACACTGAGAGATTTCTGGAAGGGTCATTTCAATATTCTCCACTGTGTCATTTTGATAGGTAAGGTACACTGTCTTGCAAGATCATGAGGTCTACTTGGAGGAAATTGTGGCCAGAAGCAATAACTCCGAAAAACTGTGAAGGTATTGAGCCTGAACCTATCCCAGTAGTAGAGGACATGGTATCTCTAGGCAAATCCATAGGTCTGGAGGTTAGTTATGAAGACATCGAAGAGTTAGTGGAAGAGCACAGACAGCAGCAACATCTTCAGATCATCTTCAGATCAAGAGGAGAGATGGAAGCCTCTACTGCATTGATGAAAAATGTGTTCTAAATGGATTAAATTACAGAATTTTGTTTGAAAGTATTACCCTGAAAAAACCCCTTAAAGATCTAGTAATCCAAAATGTGGACGTGTTTAATGATCAAACAATGTCTCACTTCAGAAATTTTTTTTAAGATAAGCAGAAGCCAGTCTCTCTTGATAGGTTTTTAGTGAAACTCCCAAAATCTGAGTCTACATCAGGAATCAGTGGTATTTTTAGACAGAAAAGTTAAGAGATGTATCTACATCATCATTTAAAAGAGGGTCATGTGTGAAACTTGGAATATCTTAAAACAGAATCTCTCCTCCCGACGATACACTGTAAAAATGAAATGTTGCTTCACGTCAAGAAAGCTACCCTTTTCAGGGTGTAATGTTTCTGCGTAACGAATTTGCCTGTTTTGGGTATCCCACTTTTGTATCTTAAACATGCTTTCGCACCATTCTAGTTATAATTCCATTTTTGTAATATACCTAAAATAGCATTTCATTTTTATGGTGCACCTTTTAGAATCAATCATTCGTCTGCTGTGGATGAATAATCGATATCAATCTTCTCTTATTCCAAGGTTATCATCTTTTCCCAATGAAGATTACATTTACACCATCTCTATACATTCTCTATAGAATATGTACATCAATATAGGCAGACAATACGAAGTTAATTGGCTAACAACATGAAATATGATCTACTTTTAGACCTTCTCAAAATACGGCTATAAATGTGACGTACTTATAGTCGAATTTTAAGTAGGTCTCAAAATTTCTGTCTTGTATTAAGACCGTGCATTAGATTGCAGTAACGCACTTATTCTCGTTAACATTTCTCCCTTCAACGCGAAACAACTAGGCTGTCTCTGGAGTCAGACTCTACTTTACACATTACACATCCAGACCTTGCTTTGATGTTCATTGAGAAAAGTCGCATTTTCCAAAGGCTTAACGTAAATCAGAGGAGATTGATCTTATTTTTTGTTTAGTGACATTGAGAAGACATACATATGTGTGCATTTCCACATAGTATAATAGTAGTTCTCTTCTTTATTTCAAAAAATTTGCAAGTTTGGTATCGAACCCACAAGTTCCCGCTTGACGTAGAGATGCGCTTTAAGCTTACAACTCCGGGCCATGTTTTGTTCTTCTCTCTCTATCTCTCTCTCTCTCTCTCTCTATATATATATATATATGCATATGTATATGTATTGTATATACAGGGTGATCGTAAACATTGTTGACAAAATAAGAGGGCTGACAGTACTCATTAAAGACAAAAAATATTTTCTATCGAACCTAGGGCCGCATTACCCTCAGTCTGTCAGAAAAGCGTGAAGTTCAGTGTCCAAGTTGAACTTTCGTCATTGGACAAAAAATGAGAATAAGTTGCAGATCCTATTCAGATCAGAGAAGAAGCCCGCTACTACCCATCGTAAACACCAGAAGAGTTTTCCGGTGAACATCTGGGCAGGTTTCATTGATGATTGGCTGGGGGGTCCGTATCTCTTGCCAGAACGCCTCACCGGCGCAGCGTACCTAGCTTTCATGGAGCAAGTTCGTCCTGTTTACCTTGCAAGCTCTTCCGCTCACCACACAGGGAGACATGGGATTTATGTATGATAGATCTCCACCACACTTTAACACCACGGTCCGCCACTTCCTGAATGCCACATATTCTGACGGTGGATTGGACGTGAGGGACCTGCGGCTTGGCCTCCAAGCTCACCGGACCTAAATCTATTACACTTTTTGGGGAGACACTTGAAATCATTGGTGCACACGAGGCAACTATGGACTCAGTGGAAGATCGCGTAACGAGAATCGTTGTTGCAGCAGACAAGATTCACATGACACCAGGAGTGTACGAGAGGATGCCACAGTCTTTCATTAGTCCGTGTCAATTGTGCAACGGCACTTTTGGACGGCCTTTTGAGCATCTATTTTGATTCTTTCTCTGATTTAAATGGGATTGTGCAATTTATAATTTGGTTAAATTCTCATTTTTTCCAGTGACGAAAGTTAAAGTTGTACACTAAACTTTGCGACAAACTTAGGGGAATGCTGTCTCAGGTTCCATTTGAAATATTGTTCATCTTGATGAGTAATTACACCCCTCTTATTCTGTCGACATAGTTTACGATCACCTTGTATATATATATATATATATATATATATATATATATATATATATATATATATATATATATATATATATATATATATATATATATATATATATATATATATATATACTTATATCTATCTATCTATCTATATATATATATATATATACAGTGGTACCTCGACTTACGAGTTTAATTCGTTCCATGACGGAGCTCGTAACTCGAAAGACTCGTATCTCGAATCAATTTTTCCTCTTGAAATGAATGGAAATGCCATTAATTCTTTCCAGGCTCTCCCAAAACACTGCAATTTTTTGTTACATGTTTATAATAAGAAAAAATGTGCTTATAAACGACGAATATTGTAAAAAAATGCAATACAATAGAATGTACTCCAATAAATTTGTTTTATTAAGTGTAATGTACAATATTTACCTTGGAGATCAGACTTGAAGATGCTGATGGAAGAGGAGGAGAAAGGCTGAAAAATTAAATCTTATTCGTTGATTTTTGACTTTTTCGCCCCGCTTTCTTCACTTTCGCTTTTATTATCAGCTACTCTCTTAAATTGAACTAGTGAGACACGGAAGCTGGACGATTGTTGAATCGTTCTTTGTGGCTGTCATGTTCATATTCTTCTTTCAAAATCTGAAGAACGTTTTCTCAAAATCTGTAGAAGGGGAGAGCTTGCGATCCTAGGACCAAGGTCACCCCCATCTCCTAGACTCCATGGGGAGTTCCAGTGTGGGGGAGGGAATTGAAGCTATCTCTCTGAGAGAGAATTTGGGAGCTGTTCGGTTTCAGAGGCTGACTCAAGTTTGGGCAGAGCAAGCTGCCCTGAGTGGTAATTGTGGAGTGTTAATCTCTCGGTTTAAGATTAGATAGTAGTCACAGAATAATATGTATACAATTGTATAATAATTGTACATAAATGTTGTAAATATATGCTTCTTGTGTTCTCATTTGATGAGCACGTAACATGGCATTCGCTGCTCAAACTAGCGGTGGGGTATCTGAAGTTTGCTCGTAATCCGACTTTTAGCTCGTAACTCGAAGCAAAAAATCTACCGAGAGAATGCTCGTATCTCGAAAAACTCGTATATATATATATATATATATATATATATATATATATATATATATATATATATATATATATATATATATATATATATATATATACTAGCTGAAAACCCGCGCTTCGCTACGGAGTACATTCAAATTAAATACAACGGTCAACGTATGCAATTTATGCCAAAAAATAAATAAATATATATTTATAATAAATGCGATGATCAATGTATACAATTGATGTAAAATATATATCTATCTATATATATATATTTATAAAAAAATCGTAAGGGATATGCATTTTTTTTGGATAATATCCAATCGTCTGCTGCATTAGAAAGAGAAAAAAATATTTTTTTTGTCTATTTAGTTGTTACGCACGTGACGATAAATTTATTGAAAGTACCAGAAAAAGAAATCACTTGATCAGCATTTAATAAATTAAATTCTAAAAATTAATCTTTAAAAATTCACCAAAAATCAGGAAATGGAGGTAAAAATTCGAAAAAAATTTCATTTTGAAGGAATTTTTATGATCTTTCTCGTGATATAAATTTTATAACCCTCAATGTATTATTTTAAATGCAAACGTAAAAAAAGTTTAAAAAACAGCTTAAAAATTTAATTTAAAAAAATCTAAGAAGAATTTTTGAAAAATCTTTCTTAGTGCACCCCTACACTATTAGAAGAATCGCCATGCAAAATTTCAGCCCTTTAGGTCCAGCGGTTTGGTCTGTGCGTTGTATGTCAGTCAGTCAGTCAGTCAGTGAATGAATGAGTCAGTTACGGAACTGTTTTATATATATATATATATATATATATATATATATATATATATATATATATATATATATATATATATATATATATATATATATATATATATATATATATATATATATATATATATATATATATATATATATATATATATATATATATATATATATATATATATACAGGGTGAGTCAAAAGTTCGTAAAAACTTTAAAAATTCATAAAAACTAGAAGAAATTATGATAAAGAAGTGCAGTTTGCAAGGAATCCAGATTTATATCATCCTTTCAAATTCTTTTTTTAATCCACTACTTTTCCGTTATGATCTAAATTTTTATCATCCAGTCTCTTACTGAAAACCACAGCAGTAGAGACGCCCGAAACTTACTGTACGAAACGAACAACCGAGGGATATTCGCTTTTACTAAGAACGCCCAGATTTTCTTCTCCCTACGCCAGTGGCGCATCAATCACGGTTATACATCTTCGGGAAAAACACGTCCGCTGATGTTCAAGAAGAATGATGAGCGTCCATCTCCCCCGTAAGATCGAAGTTCTTTCAAGAAATCCCCTAATCCAACTTCTATCGCTCGTAAGTCTTCATTCCGACCAAACTAACGTTAATTTTTCCCACACTCATACGTGACTCACTGGGTCCACATTCAATATGGAATCGATCCGCGCAGGACAATGGGAAAAAGTGCTGGTCGAAAACGAATAAAATAATTATCCACTGAAATTTATTATGGACTACGACTTGCAGAGGATATAGCTCTGAGTTGAAATCTGCAGTGGTTATAAATAAATAATAATATCAGAAAACAAATCATAAATTAACATATATATATATATATGTGTGTGTGTGTGTGTGTGTGTGTGCAAGCAAACAATAAATTAGTGCAATATATTTTAGTTTTTATTTATATATATTTAATACGGCACATATATGTCTTTGAGCACATATATGTATTTGTTACTAAATGTAATTAGAAGACACTATAAATACTATATTATTGGACAAAACACTGTGACATTAATAATTAGAGATCATAATTGATTTAAAAAATTATATTGGATGCGTTTTTGGTAAAAATTAAAACTTTTGGTCATTTTTATTAATTAAGCAATACATTTATCGTAGAAAACATTTGTTGGGTCACTGTTCGTGCTATGAAAATGAAAGTGATTATCATTAATCATTGAATACATTTGTCGTAGAAAATTTCATTTGGTCATGATATGAATTGGTTGAAGAGGAATAAAACTGTTATCATTACAGTGAAAGTCCATTGCATTTGTTGGACAAAATTTTAGGGGATCATACTATATGTTAGTTAAAAGTGGATAAAATTGTTTACATTTTAAGCAGGAAAAAGTGCTCGTAGAAAAAGAATTAAATAACTATTCACTAAAATTTCTCATGGATTTTAATTGTCAAAGGAAATAACTCCGAGTTTAAATCTGCAGTGTGGAAAAATCAATAATGTTGTCAGAACTAATCATAAATTGAATTTTCCGTTGAAAATCTTGCTTGAAATAATTGAACAAAATACTATTATTTAACTAACTATAGATCATATTTGAGTTAGATAATTCTATTGGTGGTATTTTAGCTGAAAAATAAATCTTTAGTCAGTATATTAATCATTTATTTATTTATTACATATGCTTGTAATATTGGGTATGACGCCATTTTTTCACAGTAAGGGCGAGACTGCTGGCCATTCATTTAAGGGCGCACCGCATAGGTGACCAGCATTACCTCCTACAAGCCGGTCCCTTAATTTAGAACCGAGTCAAGTGACGAGACCGTAAAACTTGACCCGGCACCTCCAGAGGTAAAATTTTGAGAACTTGGAGGACATTGCAGCCACGACAGACTTAACTTGCACCGGCCGCCATTAATGAACACGACACTGGATTTTGTCACCGACCGGCATTAAACCCGCAATCTTCATATCACTGGGTAAACAAACGCCTTTGCCAACCGGGCCACCTGTATTTATCATAGATTACCTTTATCGTAGAAAAATTTCTTGGGTCATTTACCGTGTTAGTGAAAACAAAATAAATGATTATCACTAATCATTGAATACATGTGTCGAAGAAAATTTAGTTTGGTCATAATTTGAGTTGGTTCAAGAATGAATAAAACTGTCATCGTTGAATAAAACGCAAATAGCATTTCTTGGACAAAATTTTGTTGGATCATATTCTGTGTTAGTGAAACTTAAAGAAAACTATTGACATTGATTGTAGGAAAAAGTGTTTGTAGAAAACAAAAAAGAAAAAAAAAATTACCCACTCAAATTCAATTTGGATTATAATTGTCAGATGAAATAGCTCTGAGTGAATAGCTTCAAAATTGAAAAAGTAAATATTATGAGAACTAATCATAAATTAAACTTGCAGTTAAAAAATTGTTGTTATTGTAGTCGTGTCTACGAATAGGGCAAAATGGATAACAGCAGCTGCTAGATCAGGTGCCTGTGACCTGTAGAGGAGTTCTCGCAGTGACACAGCAAGTTTTAAAAGGGCGACCACAATGGCTAGACAGTGAAAGATATGTTCTGGACAAAGCTGGGTTTCTGGACAATTTCTACACTTGATGAAGGATCTTGTGCCGAACCCAAATCTGAAGCTGAATATTGAGGATTATACTACCCTAAGAATGGACAGAAAAGACCGTCCTATTGGCCGCCTGGCTTTCCTCGTCAGGTCTGCTGACATAAAATTCAGGGAAACCCCATCTGCAGTGAGTCAAGACACTGACAGTAATACTGAAGCTTTTGCAATTACATTATTCCTGCCACAGCACAGCGTTTACAATCGTGAATTCTTACTATCCAGACAATACAGATGTGGTGATACTTATGCAGAAATGCAAATTTTATTGCAATATGCAAATTTGAACACTAGACACGCTCACGGCACGTGTGCATTTCTAGCACATAAAAAGGAGCTTCCCGCACAGAAGAAGAGAACTGCACGGAAAAGGACGTGTCTATGTTCCTGTCTTTTAACATTGGGCGATTTGTTCACCTTTATTATTTACTGATTCTAGTCATTCATTATTTTTGTAACCAAAGTAGTGGTTTTAATGTTTGGCTATAATAAACTAATATAGTTTTAATCAAGTTGATTTCTATAATTATTTTATTGCCATTACTGCACACCTGGTAAAGTTAAACCGGCCACACGGGTTGTGTGGCTCAGTTCACTTAACGTTAAACTTAACTCTTACTAGTAGAAACTAACTGAACCACACAGCAATTATGGGATAAAAGATTCTAAGACAGCTCATAAGGTCGCTGGGTTTTTCCTATGACTGTATTCTGGATACTAAGAATTCAACGTTCAACAGTTAGAAAAACCTTCAATGATGACAACTTGACAATGCTCAAACTTGTTAATGATGACAAGCATGTTGAAAAAACTGACTTTATTGAAAGGCGAAAACTCAGCTAGTACAAGGCAATGTTTAGATACTCACGCGGAAGAATGTCGAAATTTCTAAACTTTAAACTTGAAGAAGCATTCCAACAGAAATTGGCATGAAAGGTGCTCTCGCAGTACATCATTACAACCCATAGAACGGCGAGCAAAAAACACGACGCTCTTCCCTACAAAACTGCATGCAACTGATTACATCGCGGGAAGGTAGATTAGCGATAGCAAAAACTGCAGCAGTATCGCCATCTAGTGACAATTAACCGAGTTATTTAAACTTCTACACACAAAAAAACGCAAAAATAGAAAATAAAAATCCAACACGGATATTGACAACAACCTTCTTGAAAGATTTGCTGACACGCCTTCTGATACCAGAATCATATTGGAAGGTGAAAATATTGTTTGAGATAATTTAGCAAATAACTATCATTTTATTAATTATATATCTTACTTGCGTTAAGCAATTCTATTGGAGGTATTTCCATTGGAAAATAAAACTTTAGTCACTGTATCAATCATAGATTGCATTTATGGTAGAAAAATTCTGTCATCATTATGATCAGCGCACATTGCATTTAATTTTGTTGGATCATATTCTGTGATAGGGAAAATTAAATAAAACTTTTGATATTAATTAATGAATTTATTATTTTAAATAATATATTACATTAATTATGTTCTACAGGAATTGCATCTGACATACAAAATTACTTTAAGTAAAACTTTACGTAGGTGAAAATTTAATGAAAGTATTAAAATTATTCTAATAATAAATTACTTTCGCCTATAAAGATCGTG
>OU015491.1:59636895-59706895 GCA_907164885.2 Dolomedes plantarius
ATGGGACAAGGTTTCTAAGCTTCCTGATTAAAACAATTTGATCACTGTTTTGCTTTCTTCCGGTGGAGGTTAGAAGACACATCCCACCATAGTAAATGAATTTATTCTTAAGCAGTCTAATACGTTAAGTAGGCACAATATGCATCAATAAATCATTGTTGTTTTTTGCGTCATGAACTCGTCAAGGAATTGGTGTTTTTGATCCGAAAGGACAATTTCTCAGACTTCGCAAGTTAGGATAATACAATCTGATAGAGAAATTTTTTACAAAAACTGCATACAGACTGTTGGATTCTAAATCAATTATTCCTCTCGTATTACTGTTAAATTTACATTTTTAAAAACAATCAAGAGTATCTAAGAATAACGGTTTCATTTCCCATTATGAATATTTCATAACGTCCGATTAAATGGTAGCTGAAATATTGTAAATTTTAAACCAAGTACTTGATAGAATATGATCAAGATGCATGATATCCATTACTTATAAAATATACCTGAATATCCAGCCCTTTTTAACTAAAGTTGAATGACCTTTAAGCCATTTTTACCTTCCTGTGTGTCTGTTCACGTTTCAACTTTGTTATGCATAAATGAGAGCACAACTGAACCTAATGTTGGTCTTTTGTCTTCAAATACCAGCGAAAAAAGCAATTTAACTCCCTGCCGGCCAATTAGTTTTGAGTTCTAATTTCCTCCGAATTCAAATTTTCTAAATTATTTTTTAAAGAAATACTTATTTTTTTTCAATAAACCAAAACTCAGAGCAAATTTGCTTACTGAATAACACATGGCAAAAAAAAAAATATATATATATATATATATATAAATATCTCAATTTACAAATTTACCGTGCCGTTTTCAAATCGTCCAACCTCAAGCGGTTTGGAAGAAATGAAAGGAAACTAATCTTTCAAGTTGCATATTTTAAAATTTGTTTTGCGATTGAAGTGACATTTCTCCGTGAAATTTAAAATATTTTCTCAAAGAAATATGCATGTTTAAAAAATATGCTATTTTGCATATCGCCAATTCCATCTTTTTCTTAAACCTCCCGAAATAAGGAAAAGTATATCTTGTAAAGTATTGAGTTACGGAAGCATTTATTAGTGTAAAGTAAAAATTTTAATATTTTACTGATATATCAGAACTGTATAAAGAGAAGTGGAGAAAAGTAAAATACTCTCCTTTGGAATAAATGGCATAAATCATTGGATTTAACGCATTTAATATTGTAGTAAGGATATGGTTCATCATATAAAGAATTTTATCGTCTATAATTACAACAGTGCGATGAAAATATGGAAATGAATCAACAGAAAATCTTTTATTAGATACGAGTTGTTTTTAGTATGTTATCAGAAAAAAAATTTTTATTTTGATATGTAAAACGAAGATATTCATAAACTAAATTGGATTGCTAAAATAATGCATAATTTACCCCCCCCCCCCCCCAAAAAAAAAAAGTTAAAATTAAATTTTCAAAATTCAAATTTCAAATTCAGCCCCATTTTAACATAGTTTAAGATTCCCTTGGCTATAAATATACATATTAAAATGCATTTTCCAGGTTTTAACAACCATTAAAATATAGTTTATTAAAGCTAACTAATTATACGCTTAACTTATGGGTTAATTCTAGCTACAGGATAACAATATTAATTTTATTGATTTGGAAATTGAAATATTTTTGAACTACTCTAGAAGCACATAAAACATAGATCTGTAAATCATTTGAATTTCTTTACTATTATATTATCTTTCATTCTATGCTGCATAAATTTTTAAAGTTAAAGATTGTTAAAGACGGAAAATTCCTGATTCAACTGAATCACTATGAGTTTAAATGAAAGCATTTATTCGCAATAAAGATATATTTCAAAGTCAAGAGTGCATGTAAAATACCATTTATCGGATTAATATGTATCGGAACTCTTAAAAATCTTTTGGATATTCAGTCTTATCTTCATTTATTTGTCATATGATAATTTCATTAAGATATAAATTAAAAGCTCTTATTTTAAATGCCCAAGTATAGTGCTCTGGGACTTATTTTTTGTTCTTCGATCCCGCCTTTGGGGCTTACGTTATTACTGTAGCCTTGGGGGAATGAATCGTACCCTTCTCCTACCGAATCTATCAAACGTTTAATTCAAGGATGAAAGGTACTATGTAAAAGGGAGTGATTCATTGCCTGGATGCTTCTGTTAATGAATCTCTATTTTGACACAGCTCGAAACTATAGCAGAGTTTTCTCAACAGAAAAGTACTTGCCTATAGATGGAACGAAATACCTCTGTGGGCCATATATTTCCTATGCGTAATCTATATATATAAAACAGTTCCGTAACTGACTCATTCATTCACAGACTGACTGACTGACTGACATACAACGCACAGACCAAACCGCTGGACCTAAAGGGCTGAAATTTTGCATGGCGATTCTTCTTATAGTGTAGGGGTGCACTACGAAAGATTTTTCAAAAATTCTTCTTAGATTTTTTTAAATTAAATTTTTAAGCTGTTTTTTAAACTTTTTTTACGTTTGCATTTAAAATAATACATTGAGGGTTATAAAATTTATATCACAAGAAAGATCATAAAAATTCCTTCAAAATGAAATTTTTTTCGAATTTTTACCTCTATTTCCTGATTTTTGGTGAATTTTTAAAGATTAATTTTTAGAATTTAATTTATTAAATGCTGATCACGTGATTTCTTTTTCTGGTACTTTCAATAAATTTATCGTCACGTGCGTAACAACGAAATAGACAAAAAAAATATTTTTTTCTCTTTCTAATGCAGCAGACGATTGGATATTATCCAAAAAAAAAATGCATATCCCTTACGATTTTTTTATAAATATATATATATATATATATATATAGATAGATATATATTTTACATCAATTGTATACATTGATCATCGCATTTATTATAAATATATATATATTTATTTTTTGGCATAAATTGCATACGTTGACCGTTGTATTTAATTTGAATGTACTCCGTAGCGAAGCGAGGGTTTTCAGCTAGTTTCAATATAAATAAATTCAGAACTTGGGAAAATGAATTGCGGATTTCGTACGATACTATATCGTTTTCATATTAGCTTCGTCTAGAAAAGTGATTCTGTACCTCTTTTTCGTCATGGTACACTTCTAATAATTTAAAAATTTGGCGGTACACTAACAACAAGATAAATTTAAAAGAATTTGGCTTGGCTAATTGATTGATGTACCTACAATATATTTTGTAAAAATAGCATACGAAATAATTCGCAGTGGCGGCCCACTTCAAGAATCTAAGGGCACACAAAAGTGCTGCGTCATAGTGGTTGAGAATCACTGGTCTATAGCAAAGACTAACAACTTGTGAGCGGGGCTTGTTTACAATTCATCCTGCTTAGGATAGCTTAGCTGTCACAGGAAATTTAGGCCATATATATTATGTGCCATAGAAAAATTCAGTATCGAGTATGAAGGATGAAGATACATATCAAACTCCAATTTTTCTCTTTCAGGTGCAGTTCCATTGGTTGGCTGGTTTGAGGCACTACAATAACATTCTGCAACAAGAGAGCTGAACTGACCAGGAACGACAAGCTAAAGCCGATTTCCGGAATGCTCCCACAGCTCGAGAATGTTACAGATATTGGGGAATACATGGGTGCTGCCAACACCCATATCTAACGGAAATTTGAACTGGTAGAGTCAGGTTTCAAAAACTAGTGCTTAAGCCAATAGGCCTCCCTCCGACCTAGTTCTATCGGAATGATATGCAGGATTAGCTGAAAACCCGTACTTCGGTACGGAGTACATTCAAATTAAATACAACGGTCAATGTATGCAATTAATGCCAAATATATATATATATATATGTATATATATATATATATATATATATATATATATATATATTTATAATAAATACGATGATCAATGTATACAATTGATGTAAAAAAGTATATATATTTATTAAAAAATCGTAAGAGATACTTTTGTAGATAAAATAATGTGGAAGAAAATATTCAAATTAAATGTAATAGGAAATATTAAAGAATATAGTACAGTTAATATAGTACAGTTTGAAGAACATAATATCTTTTACTGCATTTTAATATTTTTTTGGATAATGTCCAATCGTCTGCCGCATTAGCAAGAAATTATTTTTTGTCTATTTAGTTGTTATGTACGTGACGATAAATTTATTTATTGTACCAGAAAAGGAAATCACGTGATTAGCATTTAATAAAGTAAATTCTAAAAATTAATCTTTAAAAAATCACCAAAAATCAGAAAATGGAGGTAAAGATTCGAAAAAGATCTCATTTTAAAGGAAGTTTTACAATCTTTCTCGTGATATAAATTTTATAACCCCCAAGTTATTATTTTAAATGCAAACTTCAAAAAGTTACTAAACCAGCTTAAAAATTTAATTTTAAAAAATCAAAGAAGAATTTTTCAAAAATCTTTCTTAGTGCACCCCTACACTATAAGAAGAATCGCCATGCAAAATTTTAGCCCTTTAGATCCAGTGGTTTGGTCCTTGCGTTGCATGTCAGTGAGTCAGTCAGTCAGGGACTCAGTCAGTTACGGAACTGTTTTATATATATAGGTTACAAACACACTCAACAGCTGTTTATCAGTTCATTCGATGATCTACTATTTTCTTCTTATAACGTTATAGAGTTTCTATGCTCACTTCTACCCAGACTTGGGTGTATATAATTTGAAGTGGCACTCTATTTGAAGTTGAAGCAAACACAGTTTATACATGAAACAATGTTTATTGAATTCGTTACACATATAATTGGCTTTTACAGCAATAAGCATGCGTACTACTTGTACGGAATGTATAAACACAGCTTTCAAGAACAATATATTTTTATACTCACGAACAGTAAGTCAAACCAGCAGTACTGCCACGTAAACTTCTGGCCCGCTAAGCACTAGCGCAGGATAACACCTTTTCAACCTTAACAACCTCCCCTTTCTCATTAATGACGCTGCGTGGTATTTATACTAAGCGCGTATGCCGAAATTAGCATATCTAAAGCAGCTTCTTTAATTCACTCAAAAGTTCGATTCTTGTGAATCGAATCTTGTGTATACCTTACAACGTCTTTCAGATATCCACAGAAAAATGTAATACAAATTACACATTTATATCTCTAAAAACGTTCTGCGACTATAGCGTATGAGAAAATAAATCCTAGATATTCTTGGTTACTGTTAAAAAATAGTCTTACAATCAAGAGATCTGACTGCATGAAATGACAGAAATATCTAATAATAATTCCCAAATTATATGCTTCCTGGACGTTAGTCCATAGGCTTGGTGAACCTGAAGACCAGAAGCTGCGTAGTAATACCTGCAAATTCAGCCGAGGGTTTATTTCTCCAGTTTAGTTTATGTTTAGTATGGGCCTGGGCGCCGGACGGACAATACAGATCTGCCGACCAATTTGAGCAGCCCGGGGACCCAATATCCAATAATAAAAGATTCACAGAATATATAGCAATATACAATGTACTTCTCAAATATTACTCCTCTGAGACCTAAAGGATGGTATTATTTATGATGGCTTAATACAAAATCCCTTGAATTTGCAAATATTAATGCAATATAAATATAAACTACACCAAAAGGATAAACTTGAAAATACTTTTGTGAGCGATCCCAAGTTTGTAAGGAGTTATCAGCAATCTATAATGCAGAGAAATAATTTTTCTTTGTTTAACACACACGCATACACACTTACAAATATATGTACGTGTTTGTATATATATTTAAATGACAGTTGTCTGAATCTTCCCAATTCATTCCTAAACTTTTGATCTGCACCAAATTGTACATAGTTTCTCTCTTGAACCCCGTGAAAACAGAGTACCAGGAAAAGCAGTCACTTCTTTACTAACTGTCTTTATAGATCTTCTATTGTCACCGTATTAAATCCTATAACCTCATAAAAGCTGTTTCCTCAGCATAACTCCCCTAGGGCGCTGGCATTTGGTTCAGATCCTGGGGGTCCGAGTCCCACTGTTGGCATGGATGTTTGTAGTCATTCGGAATCGGCTTTGAACTGTAGGTCCCGGTCTAATTAGCCCTCGCGTAGCAAAAAAGTTGACAGTAGCGCTCCAAGCCAAACCAAACTTTAGTGAGAGCTAATTTAATTCAAATGCCACCACGTAGATTGTTCTCGAAAATCAGCTGTTGCCTACTAAAGAGTGGAATCACCAAACTTCTTCAACACTTTACCTTCGTAAAGAAAAATTTAAAATATTGCTTAGTGGAAAAAAAATAATATAGATGCTCGGAAAGCAACGAGTAGTTATAACTCGATAAAAGAGGACCTAAAAATAACCTATTGCATTTGAGTATTGTCCATATTATATTCTTATCTCAAATGAAAATCATTACAGGTCTCTAATATAATCAAAGTGCTTAGAATGATTTATACCATGTGGATATTATTACACTCTTGGGAAGTTTTATCTAATCGGTCTTAATAAAATTAATGCGTTTGAGAGTCATTGCTGAATATACCATAATTTTTATCTCACGTATTTAACTCGAGAGACCATTTAACCTTTTCATTGTACATGTCACTGCCTTGTGATTTAATCATTCGTCATACTGTCATTTATTACTGTTGTTTTAACACAAACAGATGTAAATAAATACAACCCAAACTCACTGAGGCATCCTTAAATTTCAAATACTATTGTTCAACTCAAATTTCTCATTTACATATGGTAGTGAGACGTGTTTAGTTAAGAAAAATCGTATTTTCATTTACCATACTTCAAACAAATATTTGGGAAGGTAAGCATTGACCACGTATACTGATTCCTGTTAAAACTTCAAGAAAAAAAATTAGTTATGTGTATATATCCTTTTAATTAGTTAACAGCTTTCTTCACTTTATTTCGTTACGCAGAAATGCTTTCGAATAAAAATTAATGAATATTACAGATATAATGAAAAGTTGGGACTTAGGGAAGAGACGAGAAACTTTTTCAATTATCTGGTTAAAAAGGATTATAAATTAGAGGTGGGACGCATGTAAAACTAAAGAATTTCAAATTACAGATTAACATTTATTTAACAATCATTAAAGTCATCATGTGTACTCAAAAACTTTTGTTGGAAGAAAATTCTTTAAAAAAATCAAATAAGCCGTAAAAACTTACTTTTAAAATAAAAAGTTTGCAGATCTAAACTACTAGTTGCAGTATAATGAAATATCGATTGTTAGAGAAATTCACCTCAAAAAACTGAAAATGAAAAGATAACACTCGAGATAAAATAAAAAAAAATTAAAAGTATTATGCACAAAACTAAATCTATTAAAATTTTAATGAATACAAGGCATTTTCGAGGCAATTTATATATAAACCAAGAGAAATAGTTTACAAATACAGTATATAAAAGAGAGAAACTTGATTAATTAGCAAAAGTGATTTCCGAAATCGCAACAACAATAAATTTTAAAAATTACCCTATTCTGCAATCCTCAAGCACTTCTACACAATAAAAATTCCTATACAATAAAAATTGTTCAACCCTGCATATTTTATATCAAAAAATCCTTTTGCCCAAAGGATTTGTAAAGAATGGCACATTTAATCGGTAACAATTTTTTGATGTAGAAATCCTGGTAGCATAATATCAAACTTTGTGTATCGAAAGGAACTTCACGACACAGAACCTTTTTTTTATGTCACATGGAGATAAATTTGCATGTACAATAAAACCTCGTTTATCCGGCTCTCGTTGATACGGATCTAAGGATAATCCGGATCAGGTTTGTAGACTTTTTTTTTATTTACAAACGCCACACGTGTTTGAAACAGAAGACAGTGGACCAATTCCTTGGTAAGAAATGATGCGAAGAGATATTTTTATATTTTTTAATGTCTTGTAAAGAATATTATGTAATTTTGTTACAAAACATAGTTTTTTTTCATCGTAATAAAAGGTAAGTCTGCTTAGTTAAGGATTTTGTTTCGCTGATTACCGATATTACCCAGATTATCCGGATTTTCGATTGTCCGGTTTGCCCATGGTCCCAGTTAGTCCAGGTAAACGAGGTTTTACTGTGCATCAAAGTTATCGTTTTGCAAAAAAAAAAAAAAAAACATGAAAGATAGAAAATTGCTTAAAACAGAAATTTATAATACGGATAGCAAAAAGTTTCATTAAAAATATTACTCAGAACTGCGCATTGTACCTCCACAGAAACTAATATGTGTGGTATGGAATCTTAACCCTATCGCCTGTTATGAAGTGCATCACTCGTCAGGTGCGTCTTCTGCCAAAATAAGACGAGCTAGACTCATCATGAGGTTAGACATATTAGTATAGGAGTTAAACATGCAAAAACATGATTTTTTTAAAAATTAGTTTTTGAAAAAATTAAGTAGAACTTCTGCTGTTGTCTTTCGAAAAGTGATACACTAACTCGATTGCAGATCTAACACACCCCATCGTCTAGGAAGAATCAACATTCTATTAAAAGGTGCTCTGGATGCTAGGGGCATATACTAACTGGAGATGAGGTAACCTAACAGCGTAAACTATGTCAGATACTATAATACTTACGACAATGTTTTGAGGAGTACCACACCGATAAGTATATTTCATTTTGTTATAATTTTGAATGTTTTTATTCCAATCAGAACTATGTGAAATAACAAACTATTTATTCATTTTTTCAATATGTTCTTTTTCGCGACCCTATACACACAAACATATATATATATATATATATATGTGTGTGTGTGTGTGTGTGTGTGTCTGTATCTGTGTAGGAAAGTAATTTTTATGAAATTTATTAATATGCCAAAATAAATAGTTTACAAATACATTAGGCAAAATTTATTAATTAACAAACATGATTTCCGAAATTAAAAATTACATAAATATTGCAATAAATAAATAAATAAATAAATAAATAAATAAATATATATATATATATATATATATATATATATATATATATATATATATATATATATATATATATACACAAAACTGTGCCGCAATTTGGTTTTTAACATAACACTTTACTAAAACACTTGCTGAGCCGTAACAATAAAAAAATGCGACGCATAAAAATGAAAAATTTTAACTCTCATCTTTGGTAGCATTGGATTATTTTAAGACACACAGCAAGAAAAGGAATATTTGTCCCCAAATAAATGTAAAAAAACAAGCATTCTAAGCACATAATGAATTAACTAATATGTGTGCTTGTGTCATCTCCTGTAAAAATAAGTTAACAGAAACTAACGTAAATTTCTTTAGAAAGGATTGTTTACAGTATTGGATTTCTGGACTCTGAACATAAAAAAGCAGGTCTTTAAAATAGTCTTGTCAAAGAATTAAGTGTTTTCTTTGCGCTTTTTTTTAAGTCAAATTGGAATTTTTAAGCCATTAAAATGGAATTCTCATTAAAATCTTTTCCGCAGAAAAACTATTCAAACATATTTTTACGACTTCCTGCAATTTTTTATCAGAGGAATTAATTACTGAATAATTAGAATACATCTAAAAAATCACGACAAAAATTTTTTCCCTAATCGTTATTCAAGATATACGGTATTAAATGCATTCTATGTAGGTTAAATATATGAAATCCATCAAAAAAAGAACTGTGCGGGAGTTTACATTTATTATCTCTTTATTGTAATCAGTATTACCTATACATTTTTTTCTATAGAGTTTAATCGAATTAAATCGAATAAATTGAATTCAATCGACACATGACATTATAATGCTACCAAACTGCTTGCACCTATCAAATTGTTTCTACCCAAGCACAAAACTTGTCTTTTTATGTTTTTTGTTTTCACTTTTTTCGCTTTTGTTTTTAAGTCAAATGTCAATTAGCAAATAGAAGTCTCTGGGGGGACATTTTTATAGCCTTATTAACATTTCATTCATGATTCTAAAACTTTTCCAAACCTCCTCAACACACGCAAACTCCTCTTACCGCACTGGTCCCAATAGATGATGGACAAAATAATGAATACTTTGTTATTTATAAGATTATAGAAGATGCTGAATCTGACTAGCGTGACTCTTAATATAATTCTTATTTATTTAGGTATAATTAACCACTATGCAATATATTATTAAAATGCTGTCTTAGTGCATTATTGAAAATAATGCTGTGATTCCGTTTATTGTCTTTGTTGAAAAGATATTAATAGGAAAATTTGCCGGTTTTTACTCAAAGATAATTAATTCGGCATAGTTTTGGTTCAGAAATGTTTTATGGCATAGTTTTTTTACGTAATTATCAAATCAATGCTCCAATATATTATGTGTATTTTTTTGCTTTACTTTTAGAAATATATTAAAATGAGCTAGTTATTAAATCATGAAAAGTGATTTGGTTGTCTTATTGACATCTCTTTTCTTGACTGACTCCAAAATTGCTTCCAGAAGGGAAGCATACCACTAAAACCTCGTGAAAAAGGGAAGTTATTATACACTGATGAACCAAACCAGGGACAAAAGAAACAGTATAGAGATTTTGGAAAAAAAAGATTCCAAATGTCCAAAAATTACTATAACTGGCGATTGACTGGTCTGGAGCTTATCAACGAATAGCAGAACTGGCCTTTGAAAGATACAAAGTTCGGCCATTAGTTTCCAGGACTCATCTAATAACTCCGGAAAATATTACATGAAATACTTAACCATTTAATATGCTTCGAAGTAACTCCCACCTGCCGTAATGCACTTCTGTGCTAGGCTGTATAAGTTTCGGAAGCAAGTTTTAAAGTCCTCTTTCGGAATGCTCTTTAATGTGGACGTCCCCGTTTTCTTGATGGCTTCGACATCCTCAAATCTTGTTCCTTTCAGCAAATTGGCCCTGCATGAGGTCGTGGAGATGCAGCATCCTCCATACTCTCCGAACTTACCACCGGCAGACATTTTCTTGTTTCCAAAACTGAAAGATTTGCTGAAGAGCACAAGATTTTAGGATGTCGAAGCCATCAAGAAAACGGTGACGTCCACATTAAAGAATATCCGGAAAGAGGACTTTAAAACTTGTTTCCGAAACTTATACAGCGGAGCACAGAAGTGCATTACGGCAGGTGGGAGTTACTTCGAAGCATATTAAATGGATATGTATTTCATGTAATATTTTCTGTAGTTAATAGATCAGTCCTGGAGATTAATGGCCGCACCTTGTATGTTGAGTCGGTGGAAAATATTTGAGAAATCCAGAATTTCAGTCACCTAACGAGCCTCGCACTAATCACAGGTTCTGAAGACCCCAAGCTAATTTTAATACTGCATCGAAAGGAAAATTAAATGAGACAATTTAATCGGATATTTTAATCTACTTTTGGTATTTATGATTCAAGAATAGAAATCAATTATTTGTAAAGATTTTGAGAAATAACATCTGCATTCATCAAAGTATGATTTGATTATCTGCAAAATAATCGAAAAAGATCGTTTATATTTTTTTTCTACTTATACTCGAATGTAGAATAAGTCACATCCCCAAAATAGCCGCCATTCCCTGATAGTAAATGATTTGATGAAAAAACAAAATGCTCCTGCTTCATTGACAAATGACAGCAATGAAAGATGTAATTAACCAATCTTTATGAAGCTGCAAATATATTGTTTCTCTTCTTGTCCGTCGATATTTGAGAATGACGACTGCTGATATCAAAGACGCCAGTTTATGGGCTTTTAAGATATGGAAATATTATGCACAGTGACTTGGTACTACCATGAAGTTCAACTAGAAGACTCAGTTAACAGCTCACAAAGACCAGCTGAGCTCCTACTAAGATATGAATGAATGACCTTTCTCTTCAGAGCTGAGCTAGCTATGCTTATGCTTTGGCGACTGTCTTGAAAGTTCTAGAAATGTAAAATTCCAGAACTCAATTACCACGCCATCTAGGTGAAATCTGATTGGTTCCACCATCTGGCTGGACACTCAGAAAGTAGCCAAGTTTGTCTCAAAGATATTCGAAAATGTTGCCAAAGTTCACATATTGAAATATAACAGTATTGACAGTAAATGACCGTAAAAGAGTATAAATAAACACTATTTAACACAAAATAAACATAAATTGAGGAGAAAGAAAGATTATTTCCTCCAACATTGATAAGAAACAGCGAAATGTATTAAAAAATAGCTAGAATTCAGGAACCAGTGGTCTTGATTTCGTGAAACTTGTTTTGCTATTTTTTTACGAACTTCAGGAGTGCCGCAATCTCACAAATTCGTGCAGATTTTGTATGCTGTATTTGCTGTATTGAATTTTTGCATGCACAAGATTCAAATATGGCGTGATTTCCTATAATAAGGATTAGGGATGTCAAATGCTTTAAATCTCTGACAATGCAAAATGTGTATGATACTTACTTTCATTCGTCTATAATTAAAATATGCAGTTTATCTACAGATCGTTCTAACAGTCCCCATTTAATAACTGGTGAGAGAACTGTAAATTCTAAAATCTTGTAATTACAACTCTAAAGGCATTAAACACAGTTAAAAGATTTTTTTTCGTTGTGGTTTGCAGTGAGTATTGTTTTCTTCATCTGTCTGTCGTAAGCTAGAATTGCTTGTTTAACCTTTATATATATATATATATATATATATATATATATATATATATATATGCAACTCCCTTAATGGCCGTTCTTACAGAGGGGGTATGGAATTTCCCGTTCTAAAGAGGGAATTAGAAAAATCGGCCTCGAAAGCTAAAGGTTAAGGAAATATTGCAATGTTAAATTACTGTCGAACTTAAGTTAACTTATATGTCCAGCTTCCCTGCGTATTAAACTGCTTTAGATAAATATTACTCCGAGAAGTTATGAGATATTAAGTAAAAGTTTCTCCTAAAGGAACATATTTACAATGTTGAATTATTAACATGGAGTCTCAAAACAAATCACCAGTGACGGGAAATTTTGTCTTAAATATTGTATTTTATTTATGTCGTTTAATACACCACACCTTGGTCCCAAAGTTTCAAATGCATATCCAGACACATGACGCATGGGATATTTTAACTTCTCCCATTCTATCATAATGAAATTTAGATGCATTGGAAAGGTGCCAACTAGAAAAATCCTGTGAGAGAATCATATACCACGAAGACAAATTCATCTATTTTTCTCCTGCCACATACAGATGGTACTTAATGGAGTGTGGTTAGAAAAATGAATTAGGATATTTATGCATCCAAACCAATTTGCCTAAGCAGCCGCAACGTTGTTGTTTCATCCCTTATTTTTCAATGAAACTTTTAACAGTGTCCAAACTTTTGTTGCGATTCATTGTTACTGTACTGATCTAACTAACAATTAATCTCTTTTAAAGACGAAACCGAATTATTGTTTTATTATGTGAAACTCTTTTATAGAGCATCTAGTTTTAATTTAAATACTGAGTTATTCCTTTTCTGTTAGCGTAGTAGACGCAGAAACAAAGAACTCATGACACAAATTGAAATTATTCGAAATACCAGACCAATGTGAGATGTGTTAAATTAATTTTGCGAGGTTCGCTAGAAAAGACCACATGATGTGCCAAGTGATGCAGTGCTATACAACGAGTTCTATTCTTAAATTCCCTTCTTAAACAGGGAAAATTGTTTTGAAAAGGGATGCGTGAAATTATTGCAGGGTGTTCATTGTTATAAATGACCCAAAGGAAAAATAAAGTCTTTTCAGACGGAGATACAGACGTTTGAAAATGAGAGATTTTTAAGCACATTATTGCGTTTCTTTTGTTACAAGTTTTCATAAAGTAAATAGTCAAATTACTATTTTTCTACAAAACTTCTTCGTTGAAATTTTCTCAGTCCTCATAGTTGTAGACGAACAGAAGAGGCCATTGATGTGCTTTTCATGGACTATGTTACCATCAAACTATTAAACTATTTACAGTGAGTTTAGAGAGGGATTATCCCCACCAGCATTGGAGAAATTTGGCTCAAATGAGAGACTACCGTCTAAGGTTTTAAGCTCGGCCGTTTGATATCAAACGTGCATAATTAGCTGTCGAAAGGTGACGAGTTGGGATTAGGATTCCAAGTTAGATTGAAAACGTATGTGTGGAACTTGAATAGTATTATATAGATTCAATTGGTTCCTTTGATAGTTTTTTCTTAAACCTGAATTGCGATCAGGTGGTGCAGTAACAGATATTTTGATTGTTATCTGAGCAAGAGTTAATTCCTTACCATAAATCCTTTAGTATCCCATTACCAATTTAGTTAAGCAGAAAATTCAAATTTTGTTTATCTATTTTGTGAGGTCAGTAATTTTATTAATATAATTTTATATCTTAGTAGACTGTAAAAGAATCCATTAACAAAAATATTTAATGTTCTTATTTAAATTCCACTAATCAATCTTCTTACTTCTTTTAGTAAAGGTAATACTGAAATGTCTTACATTTAACATCATCTGAATAATACTTGAATAATAAGTCAACACTAAAAAATTTACTTCAATGCATGTATCCTTAAAATGCATTTAATATTGACTTCATTTTAACACATAACTGTTGAATTAATGACATACTGAATAACCCTTCGGAATTAGGTTTTACAAAATGAATAACTGTCTTCAAAATGTCAACAGCTTGAACAATAAAATGCACAGAATCTTTTAAAAAAAAAAGAATAAACGGAATCGCATCCAACATAGCGATTTTTTAATTCTTACATGACATTGCTTAGAATATGTTATACACCACAACAGAATAAACATTTCTTAGCCATTTTCTTTCCATTACAAAGAATCGAATATGCAACAACAGAATTAAAAAAAAAAGTTACATACTTATGCCATCTATTGACCAGAAACTTAATTAAAATACAAATTACAAACAATATGATGAATAAAATGAAACAATTATTATACTGAATTATTTAAAAATAAAAATAAAAATAGTAATTCTTTTATAAAGACTGAACAATTTATTTATTTACTTTCTCATGGCTCTTAAGAAACAATCATAGTTTGGCAGAGATATATATCTATAACGAAAGCAAGTTAAATAAAAACCAAACGTACTCTGTGCTATATAAGATAACTTTTGCAGATAAAAATATAAAAAAATATTCTAAAAACCCACCCAAGTATTATTTTAAATGAAACATCTTAGATTTATTTTACCCTACTAAATACAAATTTAAAAAAAATACCTTATAAAAATTGTTAAAAGATGACATATCTCTCGCTGAACCGTATGTTCTAAAAACAATTCAATGGTTGTTCTTATAGTATGCTTTCTTGCTCCAATTGGTCGGCAGATCTGTACTGTCTGTCTGGTGCCCAGGCCCGTACTATTCATAAACCAAAAAAGGAAAATCAATCCTCGACTGACTTTGCAGGTTTTGCTACGCAGCGTCTGGTCTTCGAGTTCACATAGTCGTATGGACTAACCGTTCCGGCCGTCGTTAATCTTGTTGAATTACAGTATTCTTTCTTTTATACGTTTTTAAGATGCTATAAGTAAAGGAATACAGGAAATCGACATATACAGTGATTCTAGAAGTACACTGCAAGCTATATGCGCATATTATTTTAAGGGAGATAGGATTGAAAATATAAAAAACCAAATAGAAAGTCATGAGATAGCAGTAAACTTACACTGGGTTAAAGCCCACTGTGGCATTAATGAAAATGAGATGGTAGACGCAGCAGCTAAACAAGCAACAACACTGAATGAAATCACAGGAAATTATAAATTAACTAAAGAACAGATTAAGAATAAAATTAAGAATTATTACATAAATATATGGCAAGAAAATTGGGAGAGAAGCAGTGTAGGAAGGAAAATATTTGAGGTATTCCCTAGAGTTTCTACGAAAAGACTATCGGCAGATTTCCTTGTTAATCAAGCAATAACTGAACATGGCTCTATAGGAGTCTATCAAAACAGATTTTTTGCTAAAACAGATCTTTGTGAGTGTGGCAATATACAAACTATAAAGCACTGTATATACAATTGTAGCAAATGGTCTGAAGCACGAAAAAACCTACCTTTGGGCTTCCAAGATTGGGCCCCTAGTAAATTATTTACGGATTATTATTGTAGAAGGTACATCAAGAATATTATGCAGGAACTTATGAATATACACTTCCCCCTACAAGGGGAAGGTGGATAGCCCCTCAGATTTAAAAAAGACAGGTAAACGAATTGCAAAAAGAAAAATTTCGGGACCCGGTTGGGTTGGATTGCCGTCGGCATGATTAGTTTTATTATTGAAGGGCCGTATAATCTTCGGGTGTGGACGGCGGCAATATTACTTACTTATACGTTTTTAATACCTTAAAAGCGTGTATGTAATCAAAATAATGTAATATATCCTTGATAGAGCCTTTCTGGAAAGAACGAAATGTTATCAAATTTTTATCACTCCCTAACTAAATCTTTGTCAATATTCTGTGCTAAACTACATGCTATTTGAAAACATATTCGAAAAGTACTAACAATAAAAGTCCGAAAATTAAAGCGAAGAACTATCGTATATTGCAAAGATTTCACATTACTTGAAAATATAAAGCTAAAAAAATAACATAATATTATTTCGTTTGACATAAACTATTCCTTAACTATAATCATTAAAAAAAGTAAGGTCTTTTTAAAACATTTCCTTGATTATAAATTATTTACATGTTGAGGAGCAACAATTTTCACTGGAAACTCTTAATTTATAGTACGTGCATTGTTTGAAAATTCCGAGAACTTAAACATCAAGATAAATTATTAACCAATTTAAGAATACTTCCAAGAAGTCTGAAGCGCTCCACAGTTAGGCACGTGAATCTCAGAAGAATACTCTTTTTCCTAATATTTGAAAGAGCAAGTTATTTTAATACCCTCCAAGCTGATAGAGAGCTTTTGAGAGACGTGAGGATAAATAAACGTACTTTACATGTTTAGATTCCTTTTAAGGGCGTTATGGGTAAGAAATAGTCTGAATTATTTATAAGATTGCGTAGTTATTTTGCGCAGGGGAAAATACCCTTCCTCTTTCCCGTCATGGGAAAAGGAAGATAAAAAATACCCAGCTAATTTTCTTGTAAATATTGCTGTCTTAATCAAAAGTTTTATTATTTATGAGGGTAAAATGCATTATTGATGAAAAGACGCTTTAAAATAAGGAAAACGTATAAAGCATCTAAAAACTGTATCTCTATACTGTACTTTAGTAAATGGAAAGCAAAATTGCCTCATTTTACTTTATTTTGCGCGTACACTTTAAACATGCACTCAAAGGTATACAATCAACCAGAATAGTATAAAGGTATTGTTTAAGGGGACAGTGGACTTTCAAAATTGTGAAATTTGTCCCAAAATTCGATTTTTTTATTTTATTGAATTCTGAAACTACGGACGAGTAGGAATGTGTTGCAAAACGAATTTTTTATTTCTGTGATTACTTTCTTAGTTATAGGCATTTGTATTTAATTTAGATATTATGTGGTTACTAACAGCAATAACTTTAAATGTTTTTTTCTCAAAATAAAAAATTTCATGTCATACGAATATTCAAACTGCTCCAGGCGCATTTCTAATTATCGCATTGCTTTGAAATTTAAGTTTTATATACTTAACTGTATATCAAATAAATCTTATTGAAAATAATTATGCTTCGTAGCTCAGAATTTCTAAATTTGTACTTGAAAAGATGATTTATAGGTATTTTGCGTAATAAAAAGGGTGTTTTCACTATTATTATTTTTTTCTCTATTCTTAATAAAGGGTATACCTATGGGAAATAGCTATTCTAGTGCATTTGCAAACCTATTCTTACATTTTTAGGAAACTAAATTTCTTAACTCAAATAATGTTACCGGATTTAGATATATTGATGCCTTATAATTTTTAACTGCAACGATTTGGAATTTCTTAATCAAATCTACCCCTAAGGAACTAACTTTAAACCGGACTAACGATAACAATCTTTGTGCGACTTATCTGGATATAAAAATTAAAATTCAAAATAGAGAAATAAAAATAGGGATATATGATAAAAGGTTAGATTTTAACTTCGAGGTTATCACATTTACCAATTTCCATAGCAACTTAAACTATAAAATTAATTATAATATTTTTTACTCACAACTTTACAGAATAAAAAACATGTGTAACAACGCTGGGAATTTTTTGGAGGCATGTAACATTTTCGAGGAAAACTTAAGTAAAAACAATTTCCCTAAAAATTTCGGCAATTTAAAAGTTTTAAAAAAATGGCATTTAGACTCAGGAATTTTTAAAGATGTTTAGAATAGTATTTATGTTTTCATTTGGTTAAGCTGTAATGGGGGGTGGCGCTGTAGTAATGTTACAATGACGTAACTTTTAGGATAGAATTGGCTGCTGTTTCGCCAGAACCGTCACTTACGGAATTGGGGCGTGTTTGCATCTTTTACTTTGCATTAGGATTATTTGTGTGCTTGCATGTACGGTGCGTTGAGCCCATACTGTAAGTTGTGTTGTCTTTTTATTTTCTTTTTGACTTATTGCTTCCTTGGGGGACTCGGGGCCTTGGGATGTCTTTTGGGCTTACCTGCATCCTATTCAGAAAGTTCCCCTTGAGGTAACTGATATGGTTAGGCTCCCTGATGACGAGACCTGTCGATTACCTCTATGTTGTTTTATGGTTCAGTTCCGGCACTTATACAGAATCTTGCCGTTGGTGCGTGGATGCCCAGAGTGCTTGATTTCTGTTTGTTTTTTGTCTATATTCGTATTATTTTTATCTATCTCTGTTGGATTATTTATTTTTTTTCTCTTTATATTTTTAATGAATGATTAAAATAAGCAATATGTTTCATTGTTAGTTCTATAAGGTATCCTGTAAATAAAAATTACCATATCATATGCAAAAGAAATGCGCATGGAACATTTTTAATTAGGCCAATTTTTGATATAATTAATAATTAATAATTCATTAATATTTCATCATTAAATTTTCACTTTTACATATCTATGATACTAATAACATATTCAAATTTCAAGCAAATCCATTCAAACAAAAAAAGTTAAGTTTGAAGGTCCACTGTCCCCTTAAGGTCAGATAGAACTTTTATATCCGACAACTTACTATACTAATAGTAATAGATTGTACACTACCAAACTAAAAGAAGTTTCGAAAAATTTAAATATTGAACGTGTAATAAGTCATTTAACTGTAGAAGGTAAGGGGTTGTTTAAATTTTAATTACTTATCAGTAGTTTTGTTCACATTCTACTGTATTCTTTGCAGATTTGCAAAACACCTTATGCCTAGGGGTATTGAAATTTCGCAAAAAAAAAAAATATATATATATATATAATATATAAAATTTTGCATTTATTCGCAAAAAACAAAACAAAAATATAAACTTAACTATTTCAAATTTATTAAAAAAAAAAAAATTTATTTACTGGTTAAGTAAGTATCAAAATTCTTAGTTAAAATCTAACATTGTAGTAGTCCCCACATTCTCTTCCTTAAGTCTTTAGCAATAAGTAATAAGCAAATTTAGAAAGTGAGATTTCATTTAAAGACTGTGGATGGTCCTAGTTAAGCAATTATGTTAATAAATTATTACTATTATTACCTAATTTCGCTTAAAAAGCCCTTTATTACTGAGCTTTCGCGAAAAAAGTAGTAAAAAAAATTAATTTTCTGATATAATCTCTCATATCGGCAAATTTCGCATTTATTCGCATCTATTTCGTAAATACAAAAAACTACGCATCCCTACTTATGCCGCATCTAGTGTGGTGAAAAATAAATTGATAGTGGAAGATACAAGTCGCGTGAGCAGTATGTATTCTTTGTATCAAAATAGGAATGGTTAGGTCGAAGTCTTGCCCTTTCAGAGGAACATATACAGCTTATGATGTCATCCCTTTGAAGTCAATCGCTAAATATAGGGTCTAGAAATTATTCATTACTCTGCGGATATTTGAAACGAAATTCAACAATAAATTATCATTGCGTCCGCAAATTTAATGATAATTTGGGATAAAAATTAAGTTCTATTTACATTTAAGAAATAGTGTTTAATTAAATCAATTGAATTTAAACATCTAATATATTCTCTAACTTCTCCTTGTTGGAGAATTTACTTACATTTAAAACAAAGCTTAAAAAAATATATTGATTAAAAGTACAATTCGCAGGACAAAAGTGATACAAAGAATAATATAGTATATATATATACACACACATATATATATATATATATATATATATATATATATATATATATATATATATATATGTGTGTGTGTGTGTGTGTGTGTGTAATACACAGCAGCTATAGAAATTCGTTCTGTAGTCGGGTCGAAAGGAATCTTCATAGATTTTTAGAACTGTCTTTATTCTGGACACACAATGAAATATGTTACAGCACACATAAAAGTACATCCAAATTCCGGACCTGCCGGAGTATTTAGCTACGTTACATCTTGAAGGCCGGAGAAGGGACGCGGTGCGCGGCGATAGAGCACACACAAGACAAAAGAGTGCGGAGATGACACAAAGTATGGACAGGACAGCATCAACATACGAGGACAGTCACGATAAAAGCCGCGGAGAACCCTTGCTCTCGCTTATACGAAGGATTCATGAGCTTCTACACCAGGGAGTGGGGCCCAAAAACTTCTAACTGGTTATCTGTGACCATCTGACCTCTCGCGTCACAAGTCGTATGATCTTTCGGAAGGCACGAGATGAACTCGTGATGTTGAATCATGTTTTGAAAACAACTTTTACTGTTTAGCGCGCGCGTGTAAAAGGACAATTTAGCTAGTTAATTCGCTTATCCTTAGGTCATAATTTGAAATAGGGGGCTATACTTTATTGAAACGTTAACGGGGAAATTTAGAATATGCGTTAATTAATAAAGGTGTAACGTTATTATTACACTTACTTACTTACTTACTTACACACACACACACACACACACACACACACACACATATATATATATATATATATATATATATATATATATATATATATATATATATATATATATATATATATATATATATATATATATATATATATATATATATATATAAGCATTAATCAAAAATTATTTACCTGAATTATTTTGGAAACCACTAACTAAAGTTTCAGCGGGACAACGTAAAAGAAATAAATGGAGGGATAATGAAAAATAAATATTTTCTTTTTTTGGTAACATCATATTTATTTTTAAGAGGACGGAAAAGAAATTTATCTGCCATAAAAAGAAAACAGAGGAATTTTCCTAAGTTGTGAAAATTTTCCATTTCCATTTTCTCATTTAGCTGATGCATTTCAAAATGCTTCTCAATTCGAAGAAATTTGATCCTAAGTCTCCATTATTTCTTCGATTCATATTTATCATGAAACTATAATACTTTTCAAAAACTGGTGCAAGTTAAAATCTCAGTTTTTAAATATTTAAAAAATACATTAACGGCTTTTGAAATGTTTATATTTCTTAGTCGAAAGGAATAGCTTCAAACATTTATTTGCTATTTGATGAATTCTTTTCGTGGAATTTATGGAATAAATATTTTAAATATATATATTACTAAATCACGACTCGTTAAAATTGTGGAATATAATCAAGTTTTTCATCAGTTTTTGTTGGTATTGTCATCTGAAAAATATATAGAATGTTTGTAATTTATCAATAAAAACGTCCGCTTTGATTCCGCCGTCGCTATTGTATGGTGTTTAGCGTCACAACCTACCCTTCTCGTAGGCTTGCGTTTGAACCTCGGCCGAGGCATAGATGTTACTATGTAGCTCCATCATAGGAGTTAATAAAAAGATTGTTCTGATTTAACTAAGGTATTTTGATGATACTTGAGAACAAAATTGTAAATCTAAAAAGTGTTGATGTCCTCAAAAAACATCTGAATTTGAAATTCGAGGAAATTTGGTTCCTTTACGTCTGGCGAAGATGTAAAGCTCTGGTGTTCTTTTCTAATATGAATTGAAACAATTGTAGAACGTTCAGTTCAAAGCAGGTAAGAAATTAATCGAATGCGAAGTTATTTATTTATCTCTCGTTATTATAGTACAATATAAAGCTAGGCCTAGATTTAAAAAATAGAATTGTACTTCAGACCATTTACAATTATCATTATGGCTGAGTTCCAGAGGGGGGAAGGGCTCTTTCCCAGAGTACCTAGATTCTTAGAATAGACCCTCATTTGAGTGCAGGTAATGGATCGAGCAACTGCGGACTTTCCTGGAGGAGTTGTATCCTCCGAAGGAGTTCTTGTAGAACAATCTCAGCGTCTGTTGTTTCCACCTCCTCGTGGTCCTGCTGGAAACTCAGCGATCGCCCAAGCTAAGAGGCACAACTGAAGTGGGACCTAATCTACCACCAAAAGGAGTTAGCACTAGTAGTTCCGTAGATCCTTAACAAAATCGGACCTGTGTTACTCTGTGCGAGTGTGGATCGTGCGCAGCGAAGGACGTCTTCAGGTTCTACGTTTGCTGAATGCTTAGCAGCGGGACGACGTATTATTCTGACTTACAATTTATTGTCATTACAACCTATTTCAGTAAGAGGTATAACTTAATAAGTTAATTATTATTTAATAATTACTTATTAAATTAATTTTATGTAATAACATTACCCTTGGGATTCCTTTATTACAGGACTGGATGGGAACTCACTGCAAGGAATATGCAAACTGTGTTGAGTAACAGAAAAAAGAGATAACTTTACGAAAGGATTAATGACCAAGTAAAGAGTGCCAAAGCTGTTCAGTCTTGTACCCATGAGAAAACTAAACTCCCGAATAACGGTTCATGTTTATAGTTAGTTAAAAAAGAACTTTTTTTAAAAGATAATAATAAGTTAATATGAATTGTGTTAAGTTTGTTCTAGTCGTTAGATTAACAAAAAACAAGCAAACAAAAATAATTGTTGATACGAAAAATGAAT
This sequence comes from Dolomedes plantarius, assembly GCA_907164885.2. Classification (NCBI taxonomy): domain Eukaryota; kingdom Metazoa; phylum Arthropoda; class Arachnida; order Araneae; family Dolomedidae; genus Dolomedes; species Dolomedes plantarius. The sequence continues at coordinate 59,659,861 of OU015491.1, forward strand.
GTAAACTTTGTCAACTAAAGAACAACGAAAGTTTTGGGATAACAAAATTTATTTGCCTTGATTTGTTGAACTTTCCATTAGACAGAAGCATATCATAATAAAGTCCTGCAACATGATTTATTTATTTTTAATCCCCGGGATTCTACGTAAGGAATTTTTTAAAAAATCGTCATACGGAAAGTTCCCTCATTTTCCGTCTTACAGTATTTTATATTACCGTTTCAGAAAACCGTATGGTTGTGTTTTTTATTTTCTAAGCAGTTTTTATTTAAGTTATCTTTCATTTTGCAACTGTTACGAATGTGTCGAAATGTCTCGTACCATTTCATATCTGTCAGTAGAAGAAGCAACAAAGTTTTCTACAAATCAAAGACAAATCACTTCTATACTGAATTTATCAATATTGAAATCCGACAGAGAGAGGTGGATTCCAGGCAAGAGTACGCTGGCCGAGGCACAGGCGTTAGAACGATTCTCAACCGCAGTCGAGGCCAATGGAGACCTTCACAAAGCTTTCTAAAACAGACCACGTGCCAGTCAGCTGTAAATTACTACAGGTCAAGTTTTTTTTAGGAATTTGAGGTGTGTGCTCCTTGAATTTCTACTGAATGCGTCTAGAGTATGAGCTATTTCCAACATTATGTTATTTTTTAGTAATTAGTCCAATCTCTTAATAATTAATTGGATTAGTTTTATGTTAAAAAAGTCAAAACTTCTCTAGCAATACTTCGGAATCTTTAAAGAAATTAAGTTAGCAAAGTAGAGCTGCAAATAGAAAAAAATCAACTCTCATTGTCAAGATAGTTAATTAGGGGAACAGCTAGTTAGCCTAATTAACTATCTAAGTAGCTGTTCCTACTTAAAAGTTAATATACAATCTGCAAACCGTCCTTACCGGTGTCAGCTATCGTTTTGTCTGATTTTCACTGCTGAAATTCGAAATAATTAGATCAACCAGGTTCTCAGGGAAATTAAATAACTTAAAATATTTACTACCAGCGATAGAAACTATAAGTGAATTTCACAAGCCAATACAACTTTCTTAATTGGGAGATAATAATAGGAGCTATAAATATTTGAGCCGAACACTTGGTTGTCATCTGGGGTAAAGTCAGTCTCCGCCTGAAATAGGAACCCCGTCTTGAAAAGGAAGCTGTGATAATAACTCTGTCCATCACCGGGGTCATCAGCTGCGTAAAAATAAGTTATCTTTGTGCCTGTGTATTTCTTTCTGTATATCGTCTTCTGTCACATATGTACTTCATATATGTTCTTCATATGTACTCCGGGTCACCATATATGTTCTTCATATGTACTCCGGTCTTGAGGCCCCAGGGCCATAAACGAGAAAAACAACATAATTACCCCGAACTGTTCAAGATATGACAGGTAAAAGTGCAGACAGGGTTTTCCCATTCCACAACAGAAAAACTATGCAGCATGTACACTGCCAACTCGAGTAAAATAAGATGCAATAACACGGAGCATAGAAAAATCAAGTAACTTGGCAAAACACCAAATCATAAAAAGGTGGATGAATAGTACATCATAACCATCGAATCTCAATTGCAAAGGGACGGAGCTACAGTCTTTGACTGAATATTTATTAATGACGGCAGTTTCTTGAGTTTTCCAATTCTCTGTGTCTCACGTTGGTATATTCCATAGTTTTTCTGTTCTGAAACGAAAACATCTCTGTGTGTCATTGAGTCTACCAATCTTTGCAGTGTGGGAGATCTCTTCTCAGCTCCTTACGAATAAAGCTGTGCTGGCCTTTAAAAGTTCACGAATGTATAGTTTCTTTTTGATTATCATTGATGAATATTTTATGTTTTTTCAAACTTAGCTTCTGTCACTTGTTTTGGTGCTATATTTAACGTCAGATGTGGAAAATTCAAGATGTATTATAACCAAGAATTGAATTAAAGGAATCAGGCTTCGAGCGTCATACTTTTATTCGTTCAAGAGCAACACAACTACCAAAACCCGTGGCACAAACCACGAAGCAGCCAGGTGGCGCTACCAGTACACCAAAACGATATACACAGTGCGTCAAATAAGTTTTAAGACTCGTCTCAGAGCGCAGGTTGTAATGGTGCTGTGAGTGTAAATGTGCATGTGTCATAACGTCCATCGTCTGCTGGTACACTGTCAACAAGTTGAGCGCATTTCGTTAAGTAGTTGAGAGAAGGCGAGCATTCATTGTAGAAGTGAATATTTTTCATGTTGATTTTTTAAGATGGAGCAAAGAGCTGTAATTAAATTTAACGCAAAACTTATTAAAAGTGCTTCGGAAACATACCAACTCATGAAACAAGTTTACGGTGATTGTTATTTAAGTAGATCAAATGTTTTTGTGCGGCACAAACATTTTATTTTGACGGAAGAGATACGGTAGAAGATAATCAGCGTAGTGGAAGACCAATTTCATCAAGGACACCTGAAGTTATTGAGAAAGTACGAAATTTCGTAACAAACGATCACTGTGCATGACTGAGAATGATGGAAGACATTTTAAACATCAACAAAGAAACAATTCGAACCATCCTGCATGAAGATTTGGGCAAAACAAAAGTGTGTGCTAAATTTGTTCCACACACTTTAACCCCTGAAAAAAAAGCAATGAGAAGTGCACATTGCAGAGACATCGTTTCAGCCGCTGAAAACGATCCAAACTTCTTGATGTCCACTGTTACAGGTGATGAAACCTGGTGTTTCCAATATGATACAAGTGCGGAATGGAAGTCACCAAATTCAACGGAAGCCAAAAAAGCAAGAAAAGTTCCATCCATAATCAAAACAATGTCATTACATTCTTCGATATTAAAGGTATTATCCACAAAGAATTTGTTCCCACTGGACAAACAATTACAGGTCAATACTACTTAGCTGTTTTAAAGCGTTTAATGGCCAGAATTCGTCGCATTCGTCCAGACTACACAAGGACTGAAAGCAGTTGGTGTTTGTTACACCACAATGCACCCAGTCACACCTCCCTTATTGTTCGTCGACTTTTGGTAAAAAATAATATCTGCGTGTTGAACCATCCACCGTATTCATCTGATTTAGCACCCTGTGACTATTACTTATTCTCAAAACTTAAAATGAAGTTAAAAGGGTGTTATTTTGAGGATGTTTCGACCATACAAGAAGCACCGACATGTGCTTTGGAGGCCATTCCACAAAGTGATTAACAACAGGCATTCGATTCATTAATAAATCGCTGTAAGAAGTGCATTGAAGCCACAGGGTCCTATTTTGAATAAAAAAACAAAACAGGTATTAATTTCTTGTTTCCATATCTTTTTACAGACCCAGTCTTAAAACTTATTTGACGCACTGTGTATATATTTTCAATTTGCAACATTAGATATTGTTATAATTAGAATAAACCCAACTGCTATAACAATTTAACACAGTTTCATCCTAATGTAATATACTAAAAACAATCGTATTCATAAATTATTAGCTAATATTTGTTTTTCAAGATTATTTTTAGGATCTTATTTTCCCTTATTAGTGAGAGATGATGTTTAGGATTGTGGACTTGAGAATCAGATGGAAAAGTTAATTGTCCAAAGAATGTAGTTAAAATCCCTTACTATGCTATCCTTTCCCATATATTCACATATCGATGTATAGGAACGATATATTGCTCAAATGGGATTATTTCTTGATAAGTTGTAGTGAAAATTTAAATGAACAAACATAGATGTCTTTATAGTTAAATGTTCAAATTACCTCCTAATATCTGAAAAGCACTAGCAGTTTCTTTTTAATTTAATGCAATTTTCCCAAAAGAATGACATTCAACGCCTTTTTCTGTCATTATATTTTAACGTGTTGACGTTTTAATGGTTATCTAATTTGTTAATTATTTCAGTGTAATTTTCACTGCAGTTTTTTAACATTTTAACACATTTACATCCAGAAAATACACACTCTCATCAAAAATACTAAAAGATCCGTTTGCCTTTGGTTCTAAAACAGCACATAGATATTGTTTCCATGAATTTTCTGAATAAAACATCTATTTTTAGTATTGAACTAGCATGGAAAAATTTCCTGTAACAAAAGGTTTTTTTAATACGCCAGATTTATCAAGCCAGTCGAAACGAATGAGTTTGTCATTGGTAGAAATATGTATATTTTTTTGCCGCTAGTGCAAGTGTTAAATTATGGGTTTTAATACTTTATATTGGAAAACTAATAATGTGTTATGATCAGAATTAAAAATATACACTTTTCTTCTAATTAAATTCTTAGTTTAAAATATTTATGCTGAAATTTTAAACGATTATAAACTTTGAAAGGAAAAATAAATAATATAAAGTAATATAAATAAAAAAGAGGGGCTACTGAGCCATTTAGTCATGAATGTTTTTATTTACCTGAACTGACTGCAATTTGTCAAATGCACATGATAAGAACATATCACTTCTCAAATCCCTAAATTCCTTAACGTTATTTTTTCTGTCCATGATCGTAGTGATAACAGTAAAAACTAACATCGACAATGACATGTGACATCGTAGTAACTAAACTGCTCTCTTTCGTCCATTTTCTAACTCCAAGGGAAATCTTCTAACTTTTGTCATTAATGCAAAATCATGTATCTGTAATTTATCTGTGAGTTTTATCTGTAATTTATGCCGAAAATTTTCTTTCAATTAAAGTAGATAAGCAGAGTTTTGGGAATTTATTATTCTTTGGAATTCGAACAAAGTATATAAGCAGTCAGATAAAAACTCTCTTAAATTCAAAGATAACACTTTCCGTTAATGTGTTTTCGCGTCTTCAGCACTTGCTTCACAGATTACGTGAGATGATTTCTGCTATCAGCGTTTGTACGAGCAGCATCAACAGGAAAGCGAATACACTCTCAACGTAAATGAATGTCTACTGATAGCAACTTGAAATGGAGCGCTCTTTTACAGTCAGATAGACGTGAGACCACACAGTGGTGACTTTGAAGACGACAAGTTTCCACGGTCTTTTTTTATTGCTGGGCAATCTTTTTCTTTGAGAATGGTTTAATGGTTTATGCATCACAGTGTCTTCATTCTTTTTATCAAAGCAGCCAATGATACTTTTCTTAAACGTGGGAAAATTATTTTTTATCTACAATTCACAATAATAAGAATCTGCATTAAGACATTAATAAATATCTATAAAACTATAGCTGCGATTTTGTTGGTTCCTTTTCGGCGATAATAATCAAGATGTGTCGTGAAAAAAACTAATTAGCACTTAGTGCTAATTTTAATAAGTTTAATTTCGGGTAGAGCAGAGTGTTGAATTTTAGATGTCATAATTTGATAGAGATAGAAAAATAAAGTTCCAAAGTTGAGAAATAGCATAGTTGAGAAAAAGGCAAAGTTGAGGAAAATCAAGTATAATAAAATTTCCTGTAATAATTAGAAAGGTATATATTCGAGTTTTGAAAGTTTAAAACACAAAGCCGATAAGGTTGGATATTCAAGGTTTAAGCGTCTCTAGTATATTGTATGTACTTGTAGTTCTGAGGTCCCAAATGAGAATTATACATCGCAATCTTAAATTCACTTTGTTAGTATGATTTTGTATTGAATAGACAATCAAAGCCTTTAAATATAATACTTAAATATTTATTACAATTATTTAAATATTTAATTAGGCAATTAAAACAGACTTGTTTTGGGGGGCGAATTTACAAACTCTCCCTGGGAACAACTTATACCTTGCTAAAGTTTTTCGATTGTGTTTACTAAACACATAAAGTAATATTTAGCACTGGACAAGAAACTAAATTTACCTATTTTCAACTAAATATGTTATATTTATGCATGAGATAATACATGGATTACCTTATTTACCTGTACACGCAAATGGAATCGACGTTTGGTAAAGAGAGAGTTTTTGTGTGTTCAGTACGCTCAAATTTGAGGAGAAATAATTCTACAATATATACCTTCACCATTGATTTTTTAACATTGATTTTTTTTCTTCAACATTTTTCTTCATCATATCCTTCGACAATAGATTTTTTTAATAGTACCTACTATACATTTATATGCTCTACACATTTGGCTTTCGAAAAGAATATACCTTCAAATGTTCTACTTTCAAGTGGACACATGCTTTAACTTTATGAGCTGATATATGAGACAATCTGCCCGAGTAATTTCTACTCATAAATGGAATCTTGACCTTTACTAAAAAGTATAGGTAATACATTCAGTACTTCTCAAATTTAAGGAGAAATTATATTCTCCAATATCTCTTACTCTCCTTTTTATATCACGTAACTTTTATAACCTTTTCTTATTACCTTAATAGAGTCTTAGAACATTTTTTTGCATCTTAAAGCAACCACGCCTAACTCCACTTATATATACGACTATTTTTCATCTCAGAAATTTCTTTTGTTATAATCCTAAAGTGTATTCTTAAGCTGAAATAATCTCAAATTATGTAGAAAGAAAAAGACCTCGCGAGCTCGCCTGACAGTTCCACTCTGAAACTGAATATTTCAAATTAGCTGGAATATCGCCAGCCGAGAAAATCCTTCTTCATGAAATAGGAGAGCTCTCTAATGCTTCACTTGACGGTTGCAGGTCTTACTCGTATGTAGAACTTCGTACACACTGTTTTGAAAGATAAGTTAAAACAATAGGTATTTATACCCTGAGAAATTCATTGAATCGAATGAATTTTACTTATCGCTGTTTTTTAAGCAGAGTTTTTGGTTTTAACATCATTTTTACTATCTTACGTTAAACATTCGATCTTTTCTCTAACACACACTGCTTTTCACAGCCCAGGTTTTTACTCTTCACACAGCAGCATTTAGGAAGATATGTCGTAGCACGTTGCCTTTGCTGAAGATCTTCTACGCAAGTACGGTTACAACTGTCCATGGAGACTAGGATCTTCTTACTGCTGCGAAAAAAATAACAATAAATTTTACATATCAATTCACTCATGTAACGTCCTTTGCATCAATGAAAAAAAAAGCCTAACACTCTAACAGTTTGTTTCACTCTAACAGTTTGTTTTTACTCTTCACATAACAGCATTTAGGAAGATATGTCTTAGCACGTTGCCTTTGCTGAAGATCTTCTACACAAGTACGGTTACAGCTGTCAATGGAGACTAGGATCTTCTTACTACTGCGAAAAAAATAACTTTAAATTTTACATATCAATTCACTCATGTAACGTCCTTTGCATCAATGAAAAAATAAGCCTAATTTGAAATGCTAATCAATGAAAAGATCTAAAAACCAGGAGACGCTTCATTCAGACAACACAACTTAGTTGCTACATTTTAACTCATAATTAATTTTAACAACTTATTAGAAACGTCCAAGGGTCGCACAAAACAGTTAACTGGACTCGCCAATCGACCGAGCTAACATCAGTAAAATAAACATGATTCGAAAAGTGAGAACAAGTTTTTTTCTTAAGAAATAAGTTCACCATCTATGGGCGTAACACTTCATCAAAATACTAAGCAGAAATTAATTAAAAATCACACCAATTAATAATCAGTAGTTAAGTAAAAATCACATTCATTTCAAATAAGTATTAATAACAAGCATTAAGGGAGAAGTAACATGAACATTATGCGTTAAATAGAATACTTAACATTAAAAGACACCTTAGTAAAAATCAAGAAGTAATAAGCTAATATAAATATAAATAACATAAGCGAAACTTGAGCAAAGCAATTTGTAAATATCAGCTTTTTAAAAACTGAAATTTAATATATAAGTGGTATCTAGTAAATAAAATAAGTCTTCAGGCCATAGAACGTTAAGCGCAGTTGGGGACAAATCCCGAATACAGTCATCTTTAAACTCTCTGATGTAAAAAGAATAACCATAAAAAGTTTTCAAAACAGATCCAAATATGTGTATATGAAAGCATATTCATGAAATACGGGGGAGGGGGCAGGAACGATAGGGCCATGGCCACCTATATGAAGTGATATATATATATGGTGCAACATCATAGTTGGTATCTTCTATATTCTGATTGTTTAGTCCTAATCGTAAATCGCAGAGTAGGCTCAATTCCTAGGGATATTCGGGTCCGAGGTAGCCTAGTGGTAGCGCGTCAGATTTCGGCCCCGAGGATGCTCGGTTCGAATCCCGACAAGCACATTAAATACTTTCGGGTGTAGGCTGGATATGGGTACCTTAAATCCGTAAACGGAAAAGTCCCTCTATGAGATCAGAGAGGGTGGTATAGGTTATGATCTCCCGATGTCTGGGTATACTCGGTGAAAATTGAGGTGCTGAAGACAGAATCCGAACCTATGGTACTATTGTAAACCGGAGCTGCATTCCTCAGCCCGCAAAACCTATATGGACCTGGTCTGGAATACTTCCGGCCACGTGACATTAGAAACATAAAAAAAAATCATTTAAATTGGGACAAAATAGCTCACTTCTACCCAGACTTGGGTGTCTATAATTTGAAGTGGCACTCTAAATGAATTTGATACAAACACAGTTTATACATGAAACAATGTTTATTGAATTCGTTGCACATATAGAATTTGCTTTTACAGCAATAAGCATACGTACTAATTGTACGGAATATATATTAGCATTCAATAAAAGTACACTTTGCAATACTTACAAACCGGCAGAGAGTCAAACCAGCAGTTCTGCCACGTAAATTTTGGGCCCCCTAAGCACTAGCGCAGGATAGCACCTGGAACTGTTTACCTCGTAGCTCCCACTCGCTTATCTATCAACTTTAACAACCTCTTTTCTTAATCAAGCTGCTTGGCATTTATACCAAGCGCGTAAGCCGAAATTAGCATATCTCAAGCAGCTTCTTTAATTCATTCACTCAAAAGTTCGATTCTTGTGAATCGAATCTTATGTATACCCTACACTTGTTTTAAAAGATGCTTAGTTCCATTGGATTCATTAATTTTAAGTTAAATTTTTTGGTAGAACCGTAAGTATTTTTAGATGTGAAATTCCTGAAACATCCTCCCACTGAAACTCCTAATATGTGTAATCGATTCTTTTCCTCGCGCACAGTTTTAAATTTTCGTCCTCATTTTCACATGTAAGCCGAGAAATTGTGTTTTTTCTAACAGTTCAGAAATAATATAATTCAATCTAACATTTTACTCGACGCACTTACTGATTATTTATTGGCACTACATTCTGCATGCAACAATAAAATTTTCTGAACTCGTGCTTTTTCGGAGACAGAATATATATAACTCTTCTCTTTTCTAAACGAAGTCTCCACACGGCGATAAACTTAACTTCCACAGCCACCTGAATCGTTCAGTTGTCATGGAAGCACTAGTCGTCTAACGCATTGAAACAACAAGGATTATTCAACGGAATAATTGTCAAATTAAGTGACGTACTAATACTAAAGAAATAATGCGATTCTAGCACTGCAGGATCTCTATTCTAGAGAAAAATTAAGGAATTAATTGTCAAATGTTGTAGCGCATTGATTCCAGGGAAAGTATGTAATTTTATTTCGTTAAAAAACATTAAAAACACATTGAAAACACCATTTTGTTATTAAACATACGTGACAAGACATACTTTTGGAAATATAAGGCATTTTATTACATTTCTGCGTTCACCAGCAGGTTTAGTCTGCTCTGTAGAAAAATTAAAAATACTCAGGATAGAAATACTTCTGACACTTTGTCTTTTTAAAATACTTTCTTAAATTTTCTGGTATATAATTCATTAAGATAAGAATTCCAAGATGCGAAATCTGTGCAAAAAGTTGGTTCAACTTTTCCTCCTAGATTATATTTCCTCTTCTTTGTTTGCCTTTCTCTAAAATATATTCAAGAAATCATCCCCTTTTTTGGAATTCCTTATGTCTGAATCCAAATTCTTCAAACACTGTAGAGTAAAATCTTTCGTAATTACCGTTCTCTTTTCCAGTCATCTGGAAAATTCTTTCTTGCATTTTTTTTTTGACCGTCAGTCTTCATTTAATTTTTTACTACCTTTCACCCATAAGAGCATTTTTCTTGAGAACCTAAATTCTTGAGAAAATAGTAATCATTACCTTGTCTTTAAATTGCTGATTTGAAGATTCTCTTAATATATTTCATATATTTTGCTACAGTGAAGCAAGAGTTATTCATTTTTATGTACTTTTAATTGAGTTATCTGTCAATCAGTCAGTTACGGAACTGTTTTATATATATAGATAAGTATGAAAAAAATATAACTGCAAATTATAATTAAAATATGCATGTGATATACTATTTTTATTTTTTTTAATAACCACCTCTTTCTATACCTCTATAGTGAAACCTTTTTTGAATTTGACCTTCTATTTATGACTAATAGCTAGTGATTAATAACCCTTCTCCCTTTCTTTTCATGAATTTGCCTGGGTTGATGTCTAAACCTTCAACGCATCTCCCTTCACAGAACCTAAAAGTACATCAGTGAAGAAAATGTCTTAAAAATACATGAGCTAGCCCCTTTCTCTCCCCCTTCGAGAGATACATACCAGAATCAGCAATATAGGAGCTTAAAAATGCTAGGAGATAATGTTTACTCCCCACCCAAACCCTTAAAAGATAACTCAATATCTTTAGACCGGAAATTCATCTAGAGAGGTGCCTTGGATCATGCATGTATGATTCATATTATCAGGAGTCAAAATATATATATTTAAGTTAGCTATTCTATGTAACTTCTGATATAATTTACATAAGTTAACGTGTTATATATATATATATATATATATATATATATATATACAAAATACTGAAATCTGGCAATCGTAGGAACACCAAGCTCATAATGATGTTAGAATGAAAGATAATTAATGACTAGTTGATGACTAGTACCCGTCAAAACATGACAGCTGTATAGTAAATAAATGTACTCTATCTTCCGTATTATAAATACAGTGTGAAAAGTGAAAAATAAACAATTTCCTCCAGGTTTAATTCTATATATCCCAAACATAATTAAAAATAAAAATGACAGAGAGAGAGAGCTAGAGAGATTCCTCGGGATAAACAAAGTAACGTGTTTATGCGGCCTCGTGGTCAGTAAGTATATAAATCCAGACTAAAACCACTCACTGAGAATGGGCAGAAACAAATTAATGTGTTTATGCTGCCTCGTGCTAAGTGAGTATCTAATGCCACATTTAAACATGTCACTGATCATGCTCAGCAAGCAATTTTATAAATTGTAAATTATCGTTAATTAGTAGAAATTACCGTTAAAAAAACCAAATTTGACACATCTATAGATTAAAGTCTTTCGTTTAAGACCAAAATTAAGTAAATTGATTCAGTAGTTTTCTCTCATGGACTTCCCAAAGAATCGGCTTAACAACTTAAATATTTAGATTACAACTCTTCATCAACGATGACGACATTATCATTATAAAATGATTGATCCTGAAAGACGTAATCTTAGAGAAAGACACACCAATCACCTGGATAATTCTCTGAAATTTGGCGAAAAAGGTGTCTCAAAAGCAATGTCCTCCACCATCGCGAACGTGGTTCATCAAATCAAAGACCAACAGAACTAAGGTTACAGGTAATCTATTTTTTGAAAATTTTTTAAGCATGGACTTTTATATACGAGTACATATATTATAGAACTCGGTGTCTTTCTTGGTTCTAATACATGTCCAACAATATAGGAGCGATACAGGACAATACTCTAAATGAGTATACCTGTGACAATACCGAAGTGAAGCACATATTCACCTGATACAGTCTTCATTAAAGCTTACAACACATAGCGGGAGGAGGGGATATAATTGAGTATCTTTAGTTAGTATTATGTTTGGATGCAGTTCAACTAAACCTCAAGGCCTGTAAAGATACATAAACAAAGTCGGTAAAGATTATTCTCATGGATTTTTATTAGCAATTTTTTTGAATAACTAAAGGAACTTTGTTAGAATTACATGACTGTTATCCCATGGAAATTATGATAAAATAACCATTAGAAGTAGGTTGAGCTGACCAAGAAACTATATATAATAAAAGAAATAAGTATAGATATGAGGAAAACATTATGCTAAATTTTACTTAACGTGGTCATGTATTAATCAAAATAAAAGTTAACTACAAAAAACCCCTGAATTATAAAACAGGAAGATAATAATGGGTTTTCATGATAATGCCTTCATTTCAAAAACTTAAATGTCATCAGTAAACAATGGATTGCATCTGAAAGGAAAGATTTTGATGATAAACTCATCTTGAACATTGATAAACCTTCAAACCTTAGGAAAAATATTTTTCTGTAAAATAAAGTTACAAAAGCATTCAAAAACTCTATATGATGCTACATAAAGCATTAATAATTTTGAATTTGACAAACGACGAATTCGCTGTTTTATGGTAAGAAATTTTCCGTGGTGAAAAACATTTCGAAAAGCATACAGGCAGCACAAAAAAAATCTCAAGTACTCAAAAATATCTAGAAAGTCATAAATCGGGAGAAATACCCGTAAATAACAGCTGTTGACTTCTTTTATGTGCCCTTAATATGAGTTCTTACAATCCTTTCTTCCTGCACCGGTAAGCTTTTAAACAAATAAATAAAGAAAGGAAAATGATAAAGATCTATGCCGTTGCTTGAATGTGCAATGAATTCTTTAAGAAATCAACTTTCTGCCTGCATAAGCATCACACGACGATGGTCGGACGATGAAGATTCCTAAGAATTTTTACTAGATCTAGAATTTATCGTGCACCGTATTTAATACAAACGGGATGGGTATGAGTGCATGATATTTATAAACTGATACCAATGCACTCACAAAAAATAAAACTTATTAAACACCATTTCATGTTATAATTTAAAAGACTAGACACCGAATAAGAGTTAAATATCTCTCAATACACTTTCAATAATAAATTTGTTCTGGTTTGATTATCAATACACTGTAGCATTTTGTAACAATTTTTACCAAAAATTACAGTAAAAACTCTAAAAACACCATTGTGAGAAATTTTCTGGCACTCTAGATAAAAGGTATGAAGCAAAACTAAAAAAAAAAAAGATTCTCTGGCATTAACCTTATTTCTTGCGGAATTCTTTAACACATTTTATCCAAAATGAAGAAAATAACTTGATGCGTTCTAACTGAAGCTCTGCCCATTTTAAATAAGCTGGATTTCAGCCAAAGGACGCACAGTTTCTGCTTAAAACACCGGGACAAAGCACTAAAGATTCCTGTTTCTTTTCATACATTATTCAGGTTCGGGGGGCACAGCGCTCGAAACAGCCCAAATGAATTAAATATTTATTTCGCGAACATCTTTAATTCGGTTTTAGCTTAATTTTTTTTTCAACTGCGTAAATTTTTTTTGTTTGCATTTCACACAGGAATTAGGTTGTAATGCGTTTCAAATTCATTAAATATAAAGTGTGTTATTAATTAGACAAGATTTTTAACGGTCGAAGAATTCTTTCTTGGGTAGGAAACTTAAATTGATGCAAAAGTAAAAAAAAAAGATACAATTACAAGATTTTTTTTCTCTCAGAATATGTTAATTTATTAAATAAACTCGGGTTTCAAATAAAAAGCGAATAAACTTTATTAGTTAGATAGCTAATAAGATCTGTTATATGAGTCAACATGTATTCAGGGGGAGGGAGGATAAAAACGTCTGTCATCGCCAGGAGCCAAAAGGATCCAAAGAGTAGTTACGAAGTATGACAATCCCTTTCCTCCTAACAAAAGTCTTGAGCAAATAATTGACTTTACTTATAATCCTCTTTATTAGGGATCTGCATTTACAGATGATAATTAACACTATCAAAAAAATTATTTTGAAAAAAGGATTGATAATTTGCACTTTCTTAGGTTTGTAATTTTATATCCTGTGAAAGGCAGTTGAAGAACATGGACCAAATTTCTACTTCAGGGTGAACAATATTAAAGGAAGTTGTTCAGAATTTTAAGGCTAAACTTACACATGATCGGGGAAAATTGTGACATTCAAACCATTGTAACGTTATTTTTTAATTTTTTTAATGAATTACTCGACCAGCGCAGATATTCAAATTTGCCATAAACCTTTAGCTTATGGGGCCTCCATTTTTCCGATTCCCAGTTTAAAACGGGAAATTTCATACTCCCTTTATAAGTACGAAGGGGTTATATATATATATATATATATATATATATATATATATATATATATATATATATATATATATATATATATACACTCTGTCACAAAAAAATATATGCACCCAGAAGGAAGCGACCTACTATCACGAAACTTAACATGTCTGTAGTGTATGGGGAGATAAGCAAATGATTACAGTTTCAGAAGAACAGACCATTCTATTAAGAAGATACGGCATAAAAAAGGTTACAAATCAGTAGGTAGTAAATCCACCTCTGGCAGCTAAACAAGCAGAAACACGGTGTGGTATCGAATCAATGACGTAACCAATGACCTTCTGCGGAAGATCATGCCATAATCTTTGCAACTGGAAAGTTAATTCACCTGCATTTTGGGACGGCTGCAGTTGCCTTCCAAGCACATCCCAGGCGTGCTCTATTGACGAGAGGTCTGGTGACCTAGCAGGCTATGGGAGTACGTCATAGCCTTGAAAACATTGTTGGGAGAATCGTGCAGTATGTGGAGCGTTGTCTTGATGATAAATGGCACCTGGGCGACTTGATAGCATAGGTAGTACAATCGTGCCGTCAAATTGCGTTGAAGGACGACTACAGGTGATCGTGTGTCCTAACAAATCGCTCCCCACACTGTCACACCTTGTGTAATCGCCGTATGCCTCTCGACAACAAATGCCGGATCGGACCGGTGGCCTGGCCGCCTCCACACGCGTATGCATTGGTCATCAGCATTGAGACTGAATCGGAATTCATCGCTGAAGATCACACGCCTTCAGTCGGTCACACTCCAGCTTGCCCGAGGTCGGCAAAAATCCAATCGACACTGCCTATGATGTGGGGTCAGTGGTAGGCGTCTTAATGGACATCGGCTCCTCATACCTGCGTCGGCCAGTCGTCTCCGAATGGTTTCCCTTTATACCGCCAGATGTCTGGAAGGTGGTAAATGGCGACGAACCGATTCTAGC
This sequence comes from Dolomedes plantarius, assembly GCA_907164885.2. Taxonomy (NCBI): domain Eukaryota; kingdom Metazoa; phylum Arthropoda; class Arachnida; order Araneae; family Dolomedidae; genus Dolomedes; species Dolomedes plantarius. The sequence goes on from OU015491.1 coordinate 59,674,952, forward strand.
GACGTTGTTGGTGCGGACGTGGCCGCTCTTATGATTGCGCGATCCTCGAACGCATATGTGTTCCTGGTACGTCCTGACCCTCCACGACGGTAGACTATACCCTCCATGTTCCATTGTTGCCAACACCGAGCAACTACCATATCGCTTCGACCGAGGTGGCGGCCGATACACCTGTTCGACCAACCTGCTTCTCTGAGGCCTACTATACGCCCCCTCTCAAAGTCCGACAATTGTTCGTACTGTCGCCGGTTACGTCCCAGAGGCATCTCTAGTCACAATACCATCCATCCAAGTCGACAGATTTGCTTGAATAACCCTATGGCACGATCAGTCATGATTTTAAACACTCCCATCTGAGCATCTCATATGCGCATAGCGCGCTTACCCTTTTATCATTAGCATCGAAATTTTAATCATTTGCATATCTCTTACCAGTCCACATTCCTGCCAAATTTCGTGATAGTAGCTCGATTTCTTCTGGGTGTACATATTTTTTGTGATAGAGTATATATATATATATATATATATATATATATATATATATATATATATATATATATATATATTCCTTCTTTGGCCCGCACTCTTGGGATGCATGCTATCCCACCGCATAAGGAAAAGGTTAAAAAGAGAAAAATTAAAAACACCCCTCTTTTAGGGGTTTGAGCAACCCTTAATATGAACTAAAATAAATAAGGATCTTATTACTGAAATTAAATTAACTAGTTTGCATAATGAAGTTGCCAATATTTAACGGATTGTGATATATACATCGTTTGAATCGGGGAGGGGGAGAATAGACAGAAATGTATAATCCTAAATAAAATTTACACGAAATTTAAGTTGAATCAATAAGCATTTTCACGAAAGATTTAGAAGCAAAGAGAAAGAAATATAAGGTTTCTACTGGTACTACCGATGAAGAATATTCCATTCTTTTTCATTCATTTGTAAAACATGTATTTATCCATGTTTTAAAATTATGCTTATTATTTTCAAATATAAGCTTGTTGTTTTAAAACATTATATTTATTATTTCTAGATTTATATTATTTGTTATCTTAACTTATATTTACTATTTTCAAAATTCAAACTTATTATTTCCAAAGAACTGAGAGCGTATATAACAAGAATTTCTTTTATTTAATGTATTTTTAAAGTGGAAACAAAAAGCTTGTAACGTTATCCGGATTAAAATATGTTTAAAATGCTTTCAATACTTGGATTGTTATATTTTAAGAGCTTGAAAATTTTGTTTTCAACCCTCTTTAAAATAGTATTACTTTGATATTGCCTGGAGTTGACAGCAGGTATATAGCGTTATAAGAAACATTTTTATGTTTTCGTCCAAATTATGTATTGCTGAATACAATTTTACAACATAAAGAGCAGAAGTTGCACTAATATCATGAGACTGTTTTATAGTACAAGAAATCTCAGTTTTTCTCTTAAATTACTGCTTTTAAAGTTGTTTTTTTTTTTCTCTGAATTTGCCACTCATTTCCTCTTGCCACTTACAATGACGTTAGAGTTGTGAATCGATTTCAAAATGCTTTTTAAATGCCACCTCATCCTGCGTCAGGTTGACTTAAGACTACGTGTTTGATTTTAAGGGACATTCTTAGTTTGACTGTAGCAAAATATCTTATCCGCGGGATAATCGAAATTTTCTCTTTCCTTTGTTGGAAAAAAAAGAAACTTAAAAATTTTTTATCTGATTTCAGTTGTAAGGTATACATAAGATTCGATTCAGAAGAATCGAACTTTTGAGTGAATGAATTAAAGAAGCTGCTTGAGATATGCTAATTTCGGCATACGCGCTTGGTATAAATACCATGCAGCTTGATTAAAGAGAGGAAGGTTTTGTTAAGGTTGATAGATAAGAGAGTTAAGGGAGCTACGAGGTAAGCAGCTCCAGGTGTTAGCAGGCGCTAGTGCTTAGGGAGCCCAAAGTTTACGTGGCAGAACTGCTGGTTTGACCCTCTGCTGGTTTGTGAGTATGGCAAAGTGTATTTTTATTGAATGCTATATATATTCCGTACAAGTAGTACGTATGCTTATTGCTGTAAAAGCAAATTATATATGTGCAACGAATTCAATAAACATTGTTTCATGTATAAACTGTGTTTGTATCAAATTCCTTTAGAGTGCCACTTCAAATTATATACACCCAAGTCTGGGTAGAAGTGAGCTATTCTCTATACAGTAACACATATGAAAATTACTTCACATAATATTCAGAGAAGTGTTTCGCGGATTTTGAAAATCACGTATACTGAGAAAAATGCGTAATCGAGAGAAATGCGGAAAAGACATTCTATCGTATTTGATTTCTTGTGACATCCTGTATTAGTCTTTATATCTCGTAACTTTTATTGAAACTGGCCGAGGTTGTTGATGAAAAAAAGAGATGTGTTAAAGTAAATGTGCTAGTAGCCAAATCCGGAGGAACATTAGCATAGCAAAGTAGTCGAGGAAAATGCTTTATTTCATAGGCATCAATATAAAACATTCGTCATTATAATACATCATCTATTTAAGTTGCTGAGTTATCGTATTTAAGCTGCTAAGCCGATTCTTTGAACAGTCTGTGAGAGAAAACTACAGCATCATCAATTTACTTCATTTTGGTCTTAAACGAAATATTTTAATGTATAAATGTGTCAAATTTGGTTTTTGTAACCTCAATTTCTATAAATTAGCGATAATTTAGAATTAAATATTGCTTTCTGCGCTTGCTCAGGGACATGTATATATCTGGTTTTAGATACTCGCTAAGCACGAGGCTGCTTAAACACATTAATTTGTTTCTGCGCATGCTTAGTGAGATGTTTAAATTTGGCTTTAGGTACTAACTAAGCACGAGGCCGCATAAACACGTTAATTTGTGTATTCTGAGGAATCTCTCTAATTCTCTCTCTGCCATTTTTATTTCTGATTATGTTTGTGAGATATGGAATTAATCCTGGCCGAAATTGTTTGTTTCGTGCTTTTTAGTAACCATATTTATTTTTATTGGGTTCAATAGTAATTTTTAAAGCGTACTTCTCTAATCTTAATATTATGATTTTCAACATTTGGCAATGATGTGTTGAGAATAATTTATGTATTAGTACATTTATTAACTATACAGCCGTCATGTTTTGACGGGTACAAATAGTTTTTATTAAATAGGACATGCTAAGACCTCATTACTTACGGGATTTACTCTAGAGTATGAAAAGTAATTCTACCTTTTTCCCATCAGTTTAGCTATCTTATTTACCTTGGTTTCCCTGAACTCGCCAACTTTGCAAATACACCAGTATTAAAGGAATAATTTCATGATTGTCCACTCGACTTCATTGTTCCTTAGAATGACAATTACGAACCCTTCGTTGGAGGAGCAGATAAGATATATATTAAAAACAGATTACAAAGACCGATAAAAATAAATTTATGCATTCAAGGAAATAAGGTTTTTACAAATTACAATCAGTAAAGTCTCAGCATGTACATTCTGAAGAACACCGTATTTTGCATAAACATTACTACAGATATAAATGAAATTTTTTCTTTAAAATCTAGAATTCTAAACTCATAATGTTTTTCACAATATGCTAAACCAATGTAATTTTTTCGATTTTGTGAGCAGGGAAGTTTTCAAAATAATTTGTCGTTAGGATTTATATACTTTACTTGTAAAATGCATTATCCCTTTTTAATGGACAAAAAATCATTTCTTTTTGAAGAACAATTTTCTTTCGGGGAAACATTTTCAAAATTTTTAGTCTAAATCAAAAATTTATAACATAGTTCAATGATGACAGATCAAAAGAATGCTGTAAAGAATTTTAACTGATAACATCCAAGGAGTTATTGATGTAACTCTTTAAAGACAAAGAGTAAAAAGCAAATTAAATTCCCCTCCCAAAATTGGCTTAAAGCATATATGAAAAGTAGTGTTCGCCCACACAACATGAGCATTATGGGATTTAATTGAATGGCCGTTTCTGTTAGTTAAAGTTAATTTGCAATTCAAAAGTTTCGGATAAAAATAAATCTGTTAATTCCCTTTTAAAACACTTAATTTGTTTCAAAATATCTCAATATCTGATCACTTTTGTAATTCTTTTCCAGTTTTCCAACTTAGTTAAACTTGAATGTGGTCTAGAAATTATTTTCGCTCGAGACATTAACTTTTTAAAAATCTAAATGATTTTTATCAGAAAGACTTCAGACTTCTTTTGAAAATCATACTCTATCTTATAAGACTTTTCTATTTTTGCAGGATTTAAACGGATTTTGTTTCCTCTATAACTTTTATCTAGGTCTCAATACTTCCTTTCGCAGGGATTAAAGTTTGTTTATGTTTTGAAGATAAGATTTAATTAAATTTTTCTTTTTTTCTCTTATAAAGTTCTGAGTAAATATAAAAAAAAATTATATTATTATCACAGATATTTTTTTATTTAGAAAACACAGAGGATTTATTTAAGAGAGTTTCTGATAGAAAAAAAAGTTTAGCAAAAGTATCGTGGAATTAAAATAAGAGAGATTTAATTTTTTTTGTATAGTACGAAAATATATTAAAAAAGCAAAGTGGTTTTAGTGCTTATAGATATTCCATATTTAAAAAAATATGCACACGAAGAGTGTTTATTATTTTATATTTTATTGGTAAAATTGTAAAACTGATGATTTATTTATCATCCTGCTGATTGAAGTATTAGAAAATTCAGTGAACATTACTGCTATAACCGTCATTATCACATAAGAAATCTCGATTTCCATACATTAGTTTGACTGGAAAGTGCAAGTACTTTAGAAATAATGGAGGTAATATTCTAAAAAGTTCATTTTAAAGTTAAATGAAGAGTTTTTCCCCCTTTTTCCCCCTCTCTGATTTGAAATTAGCATTAAATACAAATCAGAAAATCATATTTCGTAGTAATGCAAAATGAGTTTCTTAAAATCCAAAACTCAAATTCTTGGATTAATAACTGAATGGATAATTCAAACGAATGAACTTAACTTTGACCTAGTTGAATATTAACTAAAGTAGTAACTTAATTTGCAAATTTTGTACTTCATTCGCGTTTTCTGTGTATGACAGTTTGATAACAAAGTATCATTGATAGATATTGTGGTGCCCTGTGTCAATCAATCAATACTATTACCATATTAGGGGATATTTTCCATAAAATTAATTGTACTTCACAATGCTAATATTTACAACGCAAGCTGACACAAATTTTAGTAGTTTACAATAATTATTAATAGTTAAATATAGAAAACAATTATGCAAGAAAAATATTTTCTAACTAATCAAACCACTTACTAATTTGAACGGGGTCGAACCCCAAAAAGCTCGAATTAGTGAGGTCTTACTGATCTAGAACTATTGGTTGTTAACTTCAAAGACTTTTTGCATCTTCATAAATACTATAAAATGCTTTTTTTTCTTACACCTTTCTCACTCTCCTTTCAACATATTTTAAAACAATGTTATTTTTTCATACTAAGCGTTGCAACCTTTCGCTGATTTTAAACATTTGTTTAATAACATAAGTATGGTATGTATCTAATAACTGCGATAAGTCAGTGTCGTTAATTTGCGCAGATACTTCATGAATGCCATGCCTTCAAACTGACTCTTTCCAGACATAGACTTAAAAAAAACAAAAAAACTCTTCCATATTCTGCCATTACAAAGCAAAAAATGTTCCGCATGCCATTTTATTCAGAAATCGGAAAGGTATTCAGTCACAGTCACATTCAAACCTCATTTGAATACGCAAATGCCTTGATCATTTTTCTTTCACTTCCATATTAAGTTCCCTTTCTAAATAACGTGCTAAACTCCAGATAAAGCTTTCTTTCCCGCAAAGGCATTTTTCACTCCTGGTTGTTACAGACTGGCTCGTTTCCAGCTTATTTGAATTGAAAAATGTAATATCTTGTGCCTTTCCTCAGATTTTTGATTCATTTTGCACCATACCTCTTGCCAAAACTGCTGATCAGTGAAATATTTTTATTTTGGGTTTTCAATTTTCCCCGTAAGATACGTTAAATTCAGTTCTTTTATCATATATCATTCATTTTTAACAGGAATTATAAATTATAAACAGTTTTAGGTAAAGGTAGCTTGTTATTCTTTTGCTAAACCTTTATAAATATTCGGAGGGTATATATACTGTTATTACAGTAATCCATCATTTTTTTTATTCCTTGTGCTAACCAGTCAATAAAAAGTAACGGAACTGTAAGAAATAAACACAGTAGAAATATGCAACACTTTAAATCTGTTAAGATACCTTTGACCTACTCATCCTACAGTTGAGCATAGAACCCCTTCATTGTATCATAGCTAAAAACTATGCTTGAACTGTTCATTTGATAGACTTTTACTGCAAACACATGACAATAGCATCTGCAGGGGATTTTGCGTCCATGGTTTGGAAACAAGAAGTTAAGAGGAAAATCACATTTTATGAAAAGTTCATCAAAGATCATACCTCGATCCATCACAGCTGGAGGGATGAAATTCAGTCATATAAGGATTTTCAGAATTATTACACTTTTGTTTACACTTACTTTGTATCCATGCCTTGAAACTCGAATACCACGGGGAACCTCATAGCAACAAGGCCTTCCAGATGAAATCCCTAATGTGGCGATGTCTTACAATTGTTATACTGAATTATTGCTCGGTATGAGCTTGATAGATCAGGTAATGACGTTTGTAACTGACGTGGCAGGTCATCCAGTACATGTACCAACTCCTAGGTACTTCTCGCAATCCTTTACAATCCTTTACAGCCCATAAAACACTCACATCTATGAATTAGCACTATTTTATATGCTATTCTCATCATTTTGTAACATTCTGAAACTGACATCGGTAAGCCATAAGTGGTGGAAATCAATTAAAGAGATTGCCGTCAGGGCTATTTCGAATTTTTGTGAACTTTTCTTTCATACTGCTGCATTTTCAACCTTTTTGTGCGCTGCAGTACATAACTCATCTGCTCATTATTTTTATGATCGATGATCAATCTTTTGACCAATTCCCTGCAAGCTCAATAACAAGCCTTTAAGCAGTGAGCTAGCATCTTGAGGACATCTGTATCATTAGTTGGGTAATAGATGAAATACTCAATAGATGAGAGAAAGAAATATAGGAATTATATTTATGGAAAAACGAAGAACCAATACCGTCAGTTGCTTTCAATTTCCGAAAGTATTACGAGTTTCATATGCCTAATATGGCTGATACGTGAATTGTTTTAAAGTATCTAGAAACATTTAGTGCATGGTCGTTTTTTATTTAAGTAGTCTGAAGGATCACACTTCCAATTCTTATGTCCTACAAGCAACTAAATCAAACTGTTCAAACACACTTCCCTCAATTGTAATTATCAAAAATTTATTTTCATAAGTTTATTACTTATTTTGGTAAATTTTGTATTGCATTAAAAATGTCCTTACTGGTCCTATATAAGATGTAAATTTCGCCCACGATTTTAAATAGAAAAATAAGACAATCGCCAGCGGCTAGAGTGTATATCTAAACTAAATAGGAGAGACAGTTTTATGAATTCGTTACTTGTTATTTTGTATAAAGATTGTATTTGAATTATTAAACCAACTGAATACAATGGTAATTTATTCTACTAAATTTATATAATTTAGAAAAAATATGCAAAAACTCCTGGCGATGAAAGTTTTTCGTTTAACATCAAAACATCTGCTTTGAAATATTTCCTTGAAGAATAGTTTTATGGTTATATCTAGGAATTTAACCACCAAAAATTAGTTAAAAAAAGACCTTAAATACTGTGAAAGTATGCACATATTTAGAATGATTGAGAATTAAATTTAAAATTCTTCACTGCTTAAATTCCCCTTTATAATACGATTTTTATATTCTAAAGAAAACCTTCTGAATAATCTCAAAGAAGCAAACAAGACATCACGAGAATGTTTAATTAATTCTCACACGTCTTATATTAAAAAGCTTTAATAGTTTATTCAGAAATTATCTTATTTATTTTAAATTAGTAGTTAAAAGAATCTGAAATCTTTTCACTTCATAGTTTCTCCACGCTCTTAATTAAAATGAATAAGTAGAATGTTTACATCTGTTCTTTTATGCTAAAAGAGCATCATCTGCATATTTCGTCGCGTTATTTCAAAGGAGTGAATATTTTCGCCCCATGTTTAAAGACCGCTCTCAGACATATTTTTAACTAAACGAAAAAACAGCAAAGAAGCGTCTGGGTATATGAAACCATGCCAAAAGTTAAGCACTTAGTTACTCGAATATTAAATTACATTTGCCGTTTCCCCATCCCCTTTCACTCCTGGACTTGACAAAGAATCCATTATGTAACTAATTTCACAAAGGAATGAAATATAAACGCCTTTATTCTGCCTCTGACCAGCAAATATTTTGGAGCAGTCGCTCAAAATATCGTTAATTAATATTCCATTAATCAAAACAGGCTGGTAAATTAAAATAATCGTTTCTTAACTTTCGTTTAATCGTAAAAGTTTAGTCTAGTTCACTTTCAAATAACGAAACTGAGCATTGCTTTAATCCCAACAGCTACCCCGAGTTTAATCGAAATATTGTTACGCAATAAACGAACGAAAGTTTGATTACGGTTACTTGATCAATATCATTATGTCCATTAAGTTAAAAACACATTGTCCTCAAGTTAGGTAGAATTCAATAAATTTTTATCTTTGTCCCAAAACGAAGGTTTATGTTGAAATAATTAAATTTAATATTTCAATTTCTTCGTGATGTTCAAAATAAAATGCAGTTAATGCAGACATAACAATAAATGAACACAAGCTTGTCTAAGGTTACTTGAAGATCGTTATGTCTATTAAGTTAAAAATATTGATTGTCCTAAATTAGGTAGAATTCAATAAATTTTTATCCTTGTCCCAAAACGAAGGTTTATGTTGAAATGATTAAATTTAATGTTTCAATCTCTTCGTGATGTTCATAATAAAATACAGTCAATGCAGACATAACGATAAATGAAAGCAAGCTTATTTAAAATAATATGAAGATCATTATGTCTATTAAGTTAAAAATGCAGATTGTCCTCAAGTTAGGTAAAATTCAATAAATTTATATCCTTGTCCTAAAACAAGGAACTTAGTTAATTGAATTAATTCATTAATTTGTTTATGCTGAAATAATTAAATTCAATATTTCAATCTCTTCGAAATGTTAATAATAAAATGCCGTCAATGCAGACATAAATGTGCGCAAGCTTGTTTAAAGTAACTTGAAGATCATTATGTCTATTAAGTTAAAAATACAGATTGTCCTCAAGTTAGGTAGAATTCAATACATTTTTGTCCTTGTGCCAAAACGAAGGTTTATGTTGAAATAATTAAATTTAATATTTCAATCACTTCGTAATGTTCATAATCAAATGCAGTCAATGCAGACATAACAATAAATATTCGTTAACTTGTTTAAGTTTACTTGAAGATCATTATGTCTATTAAATTAAAAATACTAATTGTCCTCAAGTTAGGCAGAATTCAATAAATTTTTATCCTTGTCCGAAAACGAAGGTTTATGATGAAATAATTAAATTTAATATTTTAAACTCTTCGTAATGTTCATAATAAAATGCAGTCAGTGCAGCTATAGCAATGAATGAGAGCAAGCTTGTTTAAGGTTACTTGAAAATCATTATGTCTATTAAGTTAAAAATACTAATTGTCCTCAAGTTAGGTAGAATTCAATAAATTTTTATCCTTGTCCCAAAAAGACGATTTATGTTTAATAACAAAATTCAATATTTCAATATCTTCGTAATGTTCATAATAGACACTTTGCATTTTTTCCAGGCGTGACGCCACTTATCGCTGAGTTATCCCTCGTGGAGGAAATTTTTTAGTTTAACTTATACGTTGCTCACGTTTGTGAAATTTTCCACACCAACGTGAAAACATTCTGAATGTCCCTGTTGCAATGGTTATATTCGAAAATTAGAAATAATGATTCCTCATTACTTCGATAAGTAATTTCTCTGTGTTCAAACAGATGTTGTTTTGAATATGCTTTTTTTTTGTTGATTTGCCATCTCTGAGAATTATTCGACCCTTTTGAGAATCTTTCTCCCCATTTTGGGACTCTATAGACCAATGTTATCAAATTAGTACCACTATCAGAATTTCAGATAGCCTTCTTTTATTGCTTCTCAAAAAGTGAGATTTCGCTTTTATCCAGCAAATGCAACTCTTATTATACATCATACATTTTAAATCTCCTAAAATAGGGTGTATAATCTTTCAGATATAGTTTGATATTTCCACTGAATTGATTTACAGACAAACAACATTATAAATTCAGGATAATTTTTATCATACTGATTACCCTTGAGTATATATGCATCACTTCAGTTTAGAATCCTCTCTATCTACATGAAATTACCAACTTTTTTTTTTAAGACGCTTCATTTTTCGACTTAAAAATCGAAGTTGGATATTGAATGGGGTCATAAAGCTATGGCAAGACCATACTTCTTAATAAATCATCTTTGTTTTACTTTTCAATTATAGTTTAAACAGCGTCCAGGAAAAGAGTTTCAACGGTAATATATTATTGACCCGGTATCAAAATCAAACTACGAAATAAATATTTCTTAAGTTTAAATACGGTTCAGCGGAAAGAGCCTCTACTTTCATCTCAGTATCGGAACCTATATTGATCACAAACAGAAACATTAAGACAAAATATGGAATAAATGAAATAAAAAAAGAAACACAAGTCAGCTGCAAAACGATTTTAAAGGGATGAACTTTCAGTCATCAAAATATCGGTAACCTTTTGGACTCAGGAAAAAGTATGCATACGTTTTCCGCCCTTTCCGAAAAGATGGTGATTGCATATACCTTTTTCCGATTTCTTTTCCTTTAAGCTGTAGTTCTTATTTATGCATTTAAAATTTAAATTTTATGGAAGTATATCTTTGTAAATCAATCGTGGAATTTCTGAAATGTTGCCAAATCAATATCCTGACTGGAGAAATTTCAGTTGACGGCGATTTGGGAATAAGGAAGAGAGAAAGAAAACGGGAAAAAAATAAATTAGATGCATCAGCGTAAATATTAAAAATATGCGCATTCTGAAGATAGATCTTTCATACTTAAGCTGCAAATAAAAGCTCAAAGGATTTTGAAATATATCGTTAATTTCAAATCGACAATTTTCGGTATAAGAAAAAGGCGTCCTTCTACATTTCTACATTAAGCTGCTGCATACAACTAATTGATAAAACTCCGGTTCGATAGATGGTACTAAAAGTTCCCAAGTTCTTAAATTAGATTGTCCGCGTTTGAATTCATTTTAAATCCTTATTCTTAGTTTTGAAACTTGGCATCACATAAAACTGAAAGAAAGGGTAATAACAGTTCTGGATGACTGAAAAAACTGTACTTGAAATAAGATCTTTGGTTAAAATAAAGCAACCTTCTAGGGGAATTTAGTTCTTTTATAAAGTTTATTTATTAATAAGTTTATTTGAAAGATGCAAATAGCAGTATAATTCTATGAGATACATTCCTCAACAGGGATTTGTGTAATTAGTAAATACCGAAATAGAAGAAACTCAGAAAGTTTGCCTTTAATCGATCCGATGAGAATTTACCATAACATCACGTGTGCTGAGATATAATTCCCCAATTTAAGATTTGAGGGTAAAGGATTCCTCCCGCCTGAAGATAAAATTAATTTTAAAATACATATAGTTTAATACAGGACAGACCACTTTTGGATGACCAAAAAAATGAACTAAAATAAGCATTTTCGTTATAGATGCATCCTCTCAGGAGAATTTTGGATCATATTCTAAGGCAATACATTACTATCTTCGCTTCTGATCAGTTTCTTCTGTTCTCTTCTGTCCATTTCTTGGTACATTTTTCTAAGCTTTCACTCAGTGAGCTGAAGAAGTTCTTAAAGTCATGTTTATTAGGGACAAATAAAGGAGTTCACGCGTGGTAGCAGAGGAGAAATTCGAGTCCATGTATATATCCAAAGCTTAGAGAATAATCCATAAATGTTTAAAAGATTCAGCAAGGTAGTAAATTTTCCTGGAGTCTCAGTCACTTACCGCGTATCTTGAGACGCAAAATTTGAAAGGTAGTGAGTCGGTATGAGAATTTCTTGTTAAATGTAGTTTAGATTGGTTTTGATCTTAGCTTCTGAAATGAATGTTACATAATTTAAGTACTTTCTTGATCTGTTATTCATACCATTATTAGTTAGTACGATGAAGCAGATTAAAAATAAATCTTCATTTAAGTTTTGTCATTTGAGTTTCAAGTTACTAAATTCAATGCTATAGAAACTTGGAAGCCGTATGGTGTTATAAAGTGGATATTAAGGCAATTTTAGAAAGATTTTGATTAAAAAAATAAAATACATATTTAAAAAAAACATTTGTCCAGAACTATAATTTCCTGTAAAATATGTTACCCATGGGTGCAAACAGAACTCAAAACAAGCTTGACATCAAAGGTAATTTTTCGATCTTTCCAAAAAGAAACAGTTGTATTTATTTGCTCAACAAAGATGGGGATCACGCAATTTGCTTGTTTAAATGTAAAAGAAAGCAATTTTATGTACAACAATACCAAAAACAGTAATGTTCTTCATGTAATTGTTTTTAAAACATAAAATTAGCTACAATAAATTCACATGTCTGCGTTTATTTAAAAAGTAATGACTAGTAAAAGACCGTCCATCAACTCAAATTATAACCACTATGTTTTTAAATTCGTTTTATGATACTGAACTTTTAATTTCTTTTAGTCTAACCAGTTTTTCATCAAGTTCGTTTTCCTACTGCCATATTCTCGGTATCATAGCTTCGCAACTGCTTTAGCTTTGCGAGAGGAAACCGTTAACAGTAGCGAAATTTAAAAGGATCAGGTACATATGACCTATTTATTGGCGGAAGCAATGGGGAAATAGAAATTTTACATTCCTCCTAACTTGATTTTTTCTGCCACATTTCTTTAGAAAAGTACTGGGTAAGAATACGATATAATTTAGAATTGCTCCCTTTAACAAAATGTTTTTAAAGTATGTTAAAATAATTTTTGTTTAAAGACACTTCTTTTTTTAAGTAGATTGATTGGGATAGCTACGAGTATGGATATTTGTATGCGATGCATGAAATTTGACATTTTACTTGGCATAAATTTATATTTCATATTTTTATATCAGAATAGTAGTCTGTACGACTTGGAATTGAAATCATCCAGAGGAGCCTATTGTAATTTCTTAACTGCAGGATATAGAGAAACCTCGAAAGATGTGACTTTTAACGTAGGATTACGTTCCTCCATAATGGTCCTCCGGAAGACAAAATATTAGATGTCCTGCGTCACGAGTTTTAATTTTGACAGCGTGGCAAACCTAGTCTGTATCGCTTGGGCAAGCAGTAAACAATTAAACAGAAAAGTACCAATATGCGTCAAAATTTTGACGCACACCCACCCACCCACACACACACACACACACACACATATATATATATATATATATATATATATATATAACATACATACATATATACATACAAAAGAGTTAATCAACGATAAATAATCCTACGTTAATAACCCGAAGTAGTTTCGTTAGAAGAGACTAGCTGAAATTTGTTTTTTTTTTTCGTAGTCATTTCACTCATGATACTTTTATATTTTAATTTTCTTATAAGGATATTCTGAAAGCTATATTATAACAATGATCTAATAACAACAAATTTGTAACAGTGAAAATTTTTGTCGGTAATATTTCTCAACTTTTAAGTTTATCTTGAAATATTAACTTTTCCTTAATAGAGATAGAATACAAAATCTTACTATTTACATTTTGTTTATTACAGCAATTTTTGCTTCGGAAGCATTAGGCATGTCTATGCCTTTCAATCATGCGCAAGGAAAGCAACTCAAATCAATAGCTCTAGTGAAAACTATATTCAGCAAGTCTGGAGATGTGGTACGCTACGCCGTAGTCCTACACAAAGGTGCCGCGCCGAACCAGGTTGAGATGAGTACATCCATCAAAGGCCGGGCAAGAGCCAGAGGAGAGAATAAACGTTAGCCAATGAAGAGGGAGATACTTGTTAGATAAGAGATAGGGTCTGAACCTTTGTTGAGTGACCTCCTTTACTGAAGAGTTGCGTTTAGTATCCCTGCGTTACAAGCTCTAAATCTTTTGTTGTTGTTCAACGAATTGCTCCTGTTTTATTTCCAAGTCGGGTCCTTCTGAAAGTGACTACCTAAATTATTTTTCAAGGAATTTTTGGTCTTTTATGGTAAAATAGCACTTAAAATTGAAAAATAAACAAAAACTTACCTGTAAATACCATACTCTTTTATAAATTGGTCAATTTGAAGTAATTTTTAATGAAATTTAGCTAAACCGACTATTACTCTGCAGAAAATTCTAATGCTACTATTTTAATTTCCTTCTCACACATGATACATATGACAGTTATCTTCAAAAGGACTTACAATCTAAGAGAAATTTTAAAATGCAAAAATAATACAGACAATTTTATGTTCCAATATGAAAACTTTCCTCGATTTGTCATTCCTTTCCGTATAAAAGCAGCCCCAAATAAAAACGTATTCCTTCTACACCAATTATTGTACTTCATTTCATTAAGAATAGCATCTAAAACATTTCCTGAAAATTTTATCAAATTATATGCATCATTATGTGAAATATCATGATACCGGTAGAGATTTGTGCTAAAAAACATAATTCTGAGAAAAACGCATTTAAAGTTGTTTGTCACTTCAATTTTGTAGCAGACTATGATTTTTAAAATAGCTATAACTCTGCTTCTAATTGATGTAGAATGAAAATCAAAAAGGTTTTAAAAAGAGAAAAGATTGAATTACACGATTCTTGCAAAAAATAAAATTGACCGAAATAGTAAAAAAATGACATTTTCAAAGCAGGAAGTCACCTTAAATCCTTTATTTTTGTCCGTAATACAAATTCTTGGTAATGTATGTTAGTTAAATAGCCCTGGACAAAACATTGGACAAACCGAACTTTAGTGTGCACCTTCAAATGAATTGAACATTACAGCTTAATAACTAACAGCACTCCTAATTCTGAAAGCTACTTAAAGTTTTAACTTAATTCCCATTATATAGGTAACTTATTTTTAAAATGTAATACTAAAAATATAATTTTATCCTTGAGAGACCGCGTTTAATCTTTAAAAGGGATTGAAGATTAGAATGCAACATTACAACTAATGGAATAATTTTCAGCTCATTTCTGTTATTATAATTCAATATGTTTTTTTTTCTTCCTAAATTTCGTAATCTATTTATTTCAATCCTTTCCGTGCAGTAAGAGGATTCTGTATAAAATAACATTATCTTTTCACACTGGAATTTATTTTCATCTTATGCCATGCTTAAGAATTTAAGCTGCTTTCCTTCATTCAGTAAAAGTATTAGACTAAAGTTGTTTCCTACGGGGAATTTTTAGAAGCTTCTTAAAATTTATTTCATCATCAACTTTGGGCAAATATGGTTATGTCATAGAAGATAATTCAAGTTTTCCCAGCTGAAGTCTAACGATAAATGCGAAAAAGGAAGAAAAAAAACATTTTAATTCGAAGCATTTAAAATTTTCACACTGCTTTGTATCAATTTTATGACATGTTTGCAAAGTGCATAGATTTGCTTTGAGTAAATCTTAAAATAAGAAAATAGAAACTTCAAAAAATAATTTCAATACCGATAAACAAGGAATATTTACAATGTTAATATCCCAATAAGAAAACTAGCTCCAGGGTCAAAGTCACACCATAAAATAAACTACCTTAACATCAGTAAAGTTGAGTTGCTTTAAGCCAGTATTACCGAAACAGTTTACCAATGTTATGGCTTTGAGGCAAAAACAATTGCATAGTCGCAGAGTAACCAAACTCTTTATTTCGTTCTTGATGTTGATTCTATAAATATTACATTAACAGAAAAAGGGAATCACACCAGGTAACCTGAGAGTACTAAAATTACGTAAATATTCATGTATTGCTATTTAGAACTTTTGAAGTTTTTTTAGGCCAATACAAACTCACTGATTCACAATATTAAAGCTTTGTGACAGAGGATGAGATAAAATCGTAATTAAACCAAATAATTTAGAAAGACTTGATTTGAATATAAAATCTATATATACACTGCTTGACAATTGCTAAGGAACAACTGGTTTTTTCATACTAGCATTCCCGACAGCAGACTAATCACAGTAAAATGAAATGCAGAGGGCGTAATAGGGCAGGGCCTGTTATCTGTATAAAAGGCAGTGCACGAAAACTCTTTATTCATTCAAAAGTTTATGAAGTTACACCCCAGTCAAAATAAACCCGATTTTGACGAATGGCTAAAAAAAATATGAAAGTTTTGAAAATTGGTGGAGATGTTTGTTTAGGCATGCTAATGAACATACTAAAAGTCCCCACCGATAAAACTTGAGCTTTCGCCGCCATCTTGGAAAATGTGTACACTTTTTTGGTTTTTTGCAAGCAACTTGAGAAATATTGATTTTATTTAAAAAATTTCAATACAAAAATTGAAGAGTATTAAATTGTGAACAAAAACATTATTTATATTTTTTATAAGTCTAACACGAGAAAAGATAATTGACTTTGAAAGGAGCGAACTATCATACCTGGGACGAGGATGCGCGAGTAACCACCATCGCGATGGGGGATGACACGCGCATGTGCACCAAAAGTCTTGTCTACTCACGTTTGTCGAATTTCTGCATATAAAAGTTCGAGCGATAATTGCAGCAAGATCCAATCCATTGTTATCAGGTTGTATTGTTGGATTCTATCTTTTTATGTCATACTTAAGCTGCATTGGGTATATAATGGCTGGAGGTGGGTAAAAATAAATACTAACTTTGATGTACGTAACTACGTCAGTAGAAAAAATGTTGCCTGGCCATGCATACGCTATAAAAATCCTAGCTAATTTAATTACCCAAATAGCTTTAGCAAATATAATTTTTGACGCCATGGATATATCTGATTTCAAAAGCAATAATCTCCATGAGTTGTCTAGAGATTTTTCTACTGAACTACTATCGCTAGAAACCATAAACGGACATACTCATATATGAGCCATCGTATATGAGATTAAAATGAGGATGATTTTGAAGAAGTTGAAAGAGAATGGCCCCACTGCAGCCATTTGGTTTCAGTACTTTGAAATGGTAAACCTTATGAAAGCTTGATCACCGTCAATTGTACGGTGAAAGTAAACGGTTTCAATATAGTAGTAAACCCGTTGTTGCTTTTTCAGAGGATAGCGATTGCTAAACAAAACGACGAAGACCTAGCATTTCATTTATAATATGAGTTAGCTCCTTTTCCGTTGGCTCTGTGTAATGAAGATGGTATGCGAGAGACAACGACATTGGCCATGTACGACGTTTTTGAAGTTCCAAACAAAGACCTTAACCTCCTGAACTGCGTCAACATTGTGGACAGTGGTTTTCTCCTACACCGTGTCAAATGGGGAACACAGTTAACATTTTCGGCTGTTTGCACAAATTAAGTTAACTATATCAAAAGCACTATGGTACCAGCTGTACAGTCGTTTTTAATGGCTAATCCAACACCACTAACAGTAGAAGAAAAATTGAACAAAATATACGGTCTATTGTGAAAAAATCTGTAGTCATAAACTTTGATAGAAACATTCGAGCTACTGTTCAACAAGAACAGTTCCTTTCAAATGAAAACAACAAGAGCGAATTGATCAGCATTATATCAGTTCAGCTGGAAAACAATGGGATTTGATTCCGACAAAGTAATGACGACGCCAATATTCTCATTGTAAATACTGCAATTAATGAAGCATGTTCTGGTAACAACATCATTGTAATCATCGACGAAGATGTTGACCACCTGGTTCTATTAACAGCTCTCACTCCTACGGAAAAAAGACATTTTCCATGTCAAACCACTCAAAGGGAAAGCAAAGAAAAAATATATTCATGAAATAAAATACAATCATAGGAATATACCAAAATATCATTTTTCTCCAAGCGTTCAGTGGATGCGATACTACTTCTGCTGCATCCAACAAAGGAAAGAAACTTTGTGTAAAAATGTTCGAAAGTAAAGATATGGAACACAACATGACAGTAGTTGATAAATGCAACTCATCGTACAATGATGTTGCTCATGCAGGAGAATGTTTTATTCTGATCTGGTATGGAGCACATTCCAGTGAACAGTCTCTAAATAAGTTTAGGTACAAATGCTTCGCAAAATTTGGCCCTAAAGTAAAACCATATATTTCGTCTCTTCCCTCAACTGAAGAGGAAGCCAGGCTACATTCCTTTCGGTTGTATCACCAAGTGCAGAAGTGGTTTGGGAATGAGTTGAATCCTGAAGTGTGGGGCTGGAAACGTCAAGAGAAAACCCTTGTGTCCATCACAATTATGGATGCAGTGGCTCCCGATTCAGTTTTAAGCGTAGTGTTTTGCAACTGTAAGACTGACTGGGGAGAAAGATGCGTGTGTCAGAAAGCAGGCATCAACTGCACAACAGCCTGCAAAAACTGCAATGGGATATGTAACAACGACATACGCCATTGAAGTTATTGCCCTGTAGATCATGACGATCCAATAGAAGGAATTAATGAATAAGGTGATGCTAACTGACCCATAGACGATCTTTTCAAGACTGACGACGCGAACAATTCCGTACCGAAATAAACACGCCAACCATAAAGGAGGCAAGCTTAAAAAATTATACACAATGAAAATACGGTAGTGAATACACCCAAGTTTATTACATTCGTTTATAAAATTAATAATGATCAATTATCTACATACCAAAACACATTAAAGTCTATTTTCTTGTATTTAAAGAATACCGCAATGAGGGTGTGGAGATAATTCAAGGGAAAGCGCCTACAAAGAGACTTGGACGCTACCTCCATAATCAACGTGCATTTAACAGTCGATATTTTGGTACGTGTTAGGATTACGAGAAAATATATTTAATTTTTTTGTACACAATTTAATTTTCTTTAATTTTTGTATTAAACTTTTTTTTACATAAAGTAATATTTCCCAAGTTATTCGCAAAAACACAAAAAAAATCTAAACAAAAAAAAATATCTAAACAACTTTTTTAAAATATCTAAACAACTCATGGAGATTATTGCTTTTGAAATCAAATATGTCCATGTCGTAAAAAAGTATTTTTGCTATAGATGTTTGGGTAAATAAATGAGCTAGGATTTTTCTAACGTATGCATTGCCAGGAAACATTTTTTCTACTGACGTAGTTACATACATCAAAGTTAGTATTTATTTTAACTCACCTCCAGCCATTATGTACCCAAAGAAGCCTAAGTATTACAAAAAAGATAGAACCCACCAAACCTCACAATACAACCTGATAACAATGGATTGGATATTGTGCCACTTTCTCTCGAGCTTTGATATGCAGAGATTTGACAAACGTGAGTATGCAAGACTTTTGGCGCACATCCGTGGGTCATTCCCACATCACGATGGAGATGACCCGCGCATCCGCGTCCCAGGTGTGATAGTTCGCTCTTTTCAAAGTCAATTATCTTTGTTCGTGTTAGACTTGTAAAAAATGTAAATAATGTTTTCGTTCACAATTTAATACTCTTCAATTTTTGTATTGAAATTTTTTACATAAAAACAATATTTCTCAAATTACTTGCAAAAAACAAAAAAAGTGTACGCATTTTCCAAGATGGCGGCGGAAGCTAAAGTTTGATCGGTGGGGACTTTTAGTATGTTCAACAGTATGTCCAAACAAACATCTCCACCAATTTTCAAAACTTTCATTTTTTTAGCCATAAAACCTATTTTGACTGGGCTATTAAGTGTTTGACGAAAATAGTGCCGGAGGTTGATGGAAGTTATTTCTGTGAAAATCAGTGTGGTGTGGCTATAATTAAGTGCAAAATGTCTGCAAGACAACATTTGAGTGCGTACGATGGTGGACGAGCAGTTGGACGGCTCGAAGCAGGACAAAGTGTCACTATTGTGGCCAGAGTAATGGGAGTGGCAAAAAGTGTCATATCGAGATTTAAAATGGCCGCTAAACGTGTAAATGCTATGCGAAAGCATGCCGGTGGACGTGGAAGGAACACCACACCTGTAGAGGATCGATATGTATCCCTAGTGGTGAAAAGGAACAGCCATCTCACTCTTAGTCAGATAGCTGCAGACCTTGCAACCGCTACCGGTACAAATGTATCAGCCAGAACCATTTCTAGGCGATTAAATCAGGTTGGTTTGTATGCACGGAAGCCTTTTAAATGCATCCCACTTCAACCACGCCATCGCCGAGAAAGATTACGTTGGTGTAAGGAACATATTGGTTAGGGTCAGCAAGAGTGGTCCAGAGTGATGTTCTCTGACGAATCCCGTTTCACTGTGACAAGTGATTCTGGCCACCAGTTAGTGTGGAGAGAGAGGGGAACACGTTATGCACCACAGAATGTTCAGGAACGTCTTCGATATGGCCAAGGCGTGATGGTGTGGGCAGACATTATGCACAATGGTAAAACACCGCTTCATATCTTTGAGCGAGGTAGCGTTACATTGCAGCGGTATTGCAGAGAGATTATTCTGGATCATGTTCGTTTTTTTAGGGGTGCAGTAGGTCCAGATGTTCTGTTTATGGAAGACAATGCGCTCCCACACAGGACCGCTGAAGTATCAGAAACACTAGAAAGTGAAAATATTGAACGTATGACATGGCCTGCTTACTCTCCTGACTTAAATATTATAGAGCATGCCTGGGATGCTCTTGGCAGACGTGTTTCTCAAAGAACTTGCCCTCCCCGAAACATACAAGAACTGAAAATCGCTTGAGAGAGGATTGGGACAATATCCCCCAAGGACTCCTAAATACATTTATTAGACAGCATGACAGCACTAGTGTCCGAGGAGGTCACACACCTTACTAAAGAACTCATAGCTGTTTCATTCTGGCAGGAAAACCCATTTTTCATGGCTGTTTGGAAATGCTCCAAAGTGCATCTTTTTGTTTTTCGTTTTCTTCTTTTTACATGTGGCGTTATCTGTACCATTTTGCATAATAAATAATGCACAGTATCTCTACTAAATATGTACGAAGTTTCATTTCTTCAATCAATGTATATTATGAAATATTCCGAAAAATGTGACTGCTCCTTAGCAATTGTCAAGCAGTATACTATATAAAGGAAGATGTCCTGACTTATACACCTATACACGTATCAACGCCCACCGAAAACTATTGGAGATACAGATATCAAATTTTAGGAGCATATTCCTTTTGTACTGAAGGTGTCATTTAAAAAGCGATTTTTCAAAATTCGACCCCCAAGTGGGGTGGAGGGGGGCAAAACGCGTTTTTTACATATTCCTTCATATCTCAAAGAACAAAACAGATATCGATAAGATTCTTGCTTTAAAATATAAGAAATATGAATACTTAAAAACCAATTTCAGGATTTTTCAAAATTCGGCCCCCTAGGGGAGAAGGAGCCTAAATGTATTTTTACGTATTTTTCACATATTCCTTCATATTTCAAAGAAGTAAACAGATATCCATAAGATTCTTGGTTTAAAATGAAAGGAACACGAATACCTAAAAAACAACTTCGGAATTTTTCAAAATTCGGCCCCAAGGGGCCAAAGGGGGAGGGGGGCAAAACGTATTTTGTACATATTCCCTCATATCTCAAAGAAAGAAACAGATATCCATAAGATTCTTGCTTTAAAATGAAAGGAACACGAATACCTAAAAAACAATTTCAGGATTTTTCAAAATTCGGCCCCCATGGGGAGGAGGGGTCTAAACGTGTTTTTACGTATTTTTCACATACTCCTTCATATCTCAAAGAAAGAAACATATATCCATTAGATTCTTGATTTAAAATGTAACAAACACGATCAATGCCAGGATATTTCGACATTCGCTTTAGATTTTGTAAAAAAAATTAAAAACTGAATATTCGGGGGGAAAGGGGGGAGAGATAATATTTTTTCCATAAACATGACAAACTCTAAATGGCAAAGATTTTCGATTAGGGTTACAAAGGTTGCCTAAAAACAAAATTTAAAATTTTCAAAAATTTGCCCGCCCCCTCTCTTCCCCGCCATTAAAAATCTGTAAACATATTTCAGGAAAATCAAATATCGTAATATTTCATGAAGAGGAAAAATATCCTTTTTTAGAAAGTCCACACTCTTTTTGTTTGCTCACGTAATCGCCAGATGGCAGCACTGTTACGTCCCTGATGTCAATGGTTAGTTCAAAGTTATGAATTTGGATTTGGCAGCAGGTGGCACGTAAAAGCACGTCGGTGAAAAGTCGGACTGTTTGTTTAATTTTTAACGTTATACTTTATATTTTATTTATTTATAGAGAAATAATATTTTCTACAAACTTTAATTCATAATTTGTTTAATTTTTAACATTGTAAATTTAACATCATTGTTTGATTTTTTTTATTTATTTAAAGTTAAATAAATATTTTTTACAAACTTTAATTTCTAAATTGTTTAATTTGTAGCATTGTAATTTGAACATTATTGCTTGATTTTTTTATTTATTTAAAATTAAATAATATTCTCTATAAATTCGGAAAGATAAGCTTTATTAGATTTTTAACTCTTGATCAGATTTTTAATTATATTTCTGAATTGGATTTAATTTTGATTTTTATATCTTCTAAAATGGTTCACATGCTTTTTTTCGATATTGTTTATACTGTGTTTAGTTTTAAATTAATTTTGGTTAAGAAACATTCGACAATTTGACATTTTTACTTTTCAGATTTTAGTGTTGCAATGACGAAAGGCTAAACTACCAAAATTCTGAGATGTGCATAACATTTCACATGCTTTTTTTTCTGTGTTATTAATACTGTGTTTAGTTTTAAATTGATTTTGGTAAAAAAACATTCTTAAAATCCCGGGCAACGCCGGGTACTTCAGCTAGTATTTTATAGATAAATAAAATAAGAACTACATCTTGTATCCGAGGAGTACCTGCAAACTAGTCCGTCAACTACGAGTATATAACTCAAGGGCAATACATTTCTTTCCTAAGAAATATCCTACCTTATTTTATAGCTAATTTTATCACGTGTCTAAAGACTAGGCCAGCAAGTTAGACTTCAGTCAACGTCCTCTACCTTCATATCTTTGGATACTATTGTTTGATATAAGGACATTTTCAATTTATCAAAAATTTTGAAAAATAAGAAGATATTTTTTAGCTTGAGTTCCCCATTTGGAGAATATCTGCTCAAAACTCAAACACTCTTTTGAGTGATGTGTCATTTTGAGTCTTCTACCATTAAAGATCTTTGTGCTCGAGTTAACCTTGTGCCGAATTTCGGTGCTTTTGGGTGCTCAGATCGAATCCTGACACGCGCCCTTTAATACTTCCTAGGCCGAATATGGGTACGTTGAATCAGTAGATCGGTAGAAGTCGGAATCAGTAGAAGTCCCTCTATGAGGTCAAAGAGTCCGATACCCCAGTTGCCATCCCTTGTGGTGCTTGGTCAAAATTGAGGTGGTAACTAGTTAAGACGGACTCCGACCCTTGTAGTGCTAAATAAACCGGAGCCACGCACATCTGTCCGAAGCTTATATGGACCTGGTCTGAAACTTCTGGCCAGGGGGCATTAGAAACAACAATAACAACAAAGGTCTATGTAATATTGTTTAGATCAGGGGTGTCCAACCTTTTAGCTTCCTTGGACCACATTGAAAGAAGACGAATTGTTTTGGGCCACACAAAAATATACCTAACGTTAAAAATAGTTAATAAAAAATATAATATATATATATATATATATATATATATATATATATATAGTTAACGTATTTTATTATAAATGTTATTTATAAATATAAAGATAACTATAGGAGTCACTAATGCATCTATATAGGAAACTAATGCATAATTATCTGGGCTAATTGAAATGGTTGCTATTCTCGGGGAGTTCTCAAGATGTTCAACCGATAATTTGGTTCTAATTTGACTCTTATTGTGCTTCACTCTTGAAAATAATTGTTCGCAGTTGCCCGTGCTTCCAAACAATGATCACATGAATAACGCATGACTATGCAGTTAGGGATATTTATCTCTGGCAGGTATGATTTATAAAAGTCCAACAAAGAGACTTGATTGAATTTCCCTTGAAGTTGGATGTCAGATTGCAACTCTATGCATTCCATTTGAAAATTTGCTGGCAGAATATCTATATCGACCTTAAATGAAGTAGTAAAGATGCAGATGAATTGTTTATTTTTGCCGAAAGTGCCAAGGTTCTAGTGTTAATCCTACAAGTCCATCTTTTTTGCCTATACATATTAACATATCTAGTAACTATATCAGATATGTTGGCAAGAGTTAATGAGAATCGCGCGCGAGCGTCAACGTTTCTTCTCTGCTTCGTATAAATCTCTTGAGATTGTCTTGTCTTTTAATGGTACTATTTAAGCCATTTCTTTAGTTACAATAAACTCGTCATTTATACCTCTAATAAAAATGGCAAATTGAGTCGTGTCAGTAACATTAGTACTTTCATGCAACAACAAAGAGTGAAACTTAAAACTAGAAGCTTTACTTTTTAAATGGTTTTCGATATATTTCCCAAGTTAGTCAAATCTCCTGGAAATAGTTTGATGAGAAAAATGAACGAGTACGCTTTCTAACAATATTTATGATGGCCATGCTCGTGAATGTATTCATAAGATTATGAAGATTGTGTGTTCATGGGATTTAATTTTTTATAGTAATTTTAATATCATTACAAATAGGAACTGTTAAATGTGCAAAAACCTCACATTTAATTTTTGTAGTGAAGTTAATATACAGAAATTGCATATGGATTTTTGTACAGAATTAAAGATATTCCAACTGCTTTATTGTCGATTTGTTGAATGAACAAAGCGGGATCTGTAATGGCAGCCTGCCATTATCACCGAGGAGGACTAAGGATATTTTATTTTCTCTTTGAGCTCTCTTTCTGGGCCGCACTAATACTTGCTTTGGGCCATCGTCTTTAGAAACTTTAAAGCTGGGTTACCTCAGACCAGTTTCCTCAAACTGACTGTCAATATTAGGGCATTTCGGCAAGGGCAAAAAAAGTCTCAACCAAACTATTGATTGAGGACTTGACTTTTGTAATTAATATTATATTAAGAAAGAAGTTAAAGATTACGTCTTGTAACCTCAAAGTGCTAAACATGACCTTCCAATAGGAGGACATAACACTAAGACATCTTATTTCTAATTGGAGTGTTGTCTCAAAACAGATTTACATTACTTCCCATTCTCACACAAAGGCTTATCGGAAGATGAGGCCCACATATCAGACTTCCATCGTCTTCTCCTAAGTCTCACTAACAGGAAAAGGCTTCGAGCTATCCTGAGTCTTTCGTCTTAAAATTCTTTGTTTGTCCTCGTCATTTAAATAAAACATTTAAAAAAATAAAAATAAAAAAATTTGGATTTTATAAAATAAAAAAATATATTTACTATCCTTAAACTTCCTTCTAGGACTTATATTTTTGTCTCTGAGTAAATCCTTTTGGATTTGCTCATTTTCTTAGCATTAGAACTCATGGATTCTGAACCTTATCTCCCTATCCAATCACTTTTCTTCCTACTCTCCCAACTTGCCAATTGAAACCAGCTTACAGACAGCCATTGACTCCACCCCCATCAGTGAAACATCACGAAGATCCTGGAGACATCCAATAAGAACTCTTCTTTTCACCCTCCAATGTTCTGACCAAAAGACTCTCTGCTTCACTTTTGTGTTGCATTTTCTTTTTCGGTACCGAAGAAGATAATTTCGAACATTCCATTACTCATTTCGGTGAAACTTTCGCTCTCCGTTGACAATCTCCAGAAATATCTGTGTTAGAAGGCGTTGGCCTAGGCAACACAGTTAATTACACGTTCCTATGGTCCTATGGTCCTATGGTTCTCCTAAGTATCTACATTCGTTCGAATATCGTAGTAGCGCAGTTGGACACTTGTTACCATATCAAACTTTCTGAAAACTCGACGATTGTTTTCTAATCTGGAGACTGTCGACTCAGTTAACACTCATGGTGACAGATGTTCTTGTAATATTATGCATCTACGTAGTGCTGTTAAGAAGGTCTGAAGTTGGCTCACTTTGCCCAATGCAACAAAATTGGCTTACAATATTAGAGCTTTGTGGTAAGGGCTAATCCTAAACCAAACAACTTAAAATGGGCTTGACTTGAATAAAATAAGAATTTTAAAAGAACAAATGAGAATTATAGTTTGTAATGTAATAGAAATATGACTCGCTGACTAGGAGAACATAACACAAATATTATATCTTGCCTCTTATCAAAGAAATATTCTAGACATTTTTGACTCAATATTTTAGATTCACATTTCATTGTATTCTCATAGATGCCTATAGAGACAGGCGAATCACCATAACAAGCAATAACGCCCCCTATCGCAAGGTAAGAGGTACTATGCAGAACGCTGGGGGTGATTGTAGATTCCAGAAGTGTCTGATACGCTGTTACGGAAAACGACGGAAGTGATTGTAGATTCCGGTCGTGTTTGATATATTCTTAGAGAAAAAGTTCGGAGGTGATTGCAGACTCTGAACGTGTCTGGTGTGTTCTTCGGAACTTTAAGATAATTGCATTCTATTTGTTCCGGTAAATAGTATTCGTCTACCTGTAATATATATCGTCTCCTGTACTTGTCAGTGCTGTGCTCTATAATAAACAATATGTTGTAGGGTCCGCGTGTTGCTGAGATGCAAATTTCTGGTAGCTGCGCAGTGCAGGCCAGTCGAAGTGAGTTCAGAGCTGGTGTCTGGTCTATTTAAGTGACACACGCTGAGTTGGCAAGAGCCCAAGAAGGGAGTGGATATTTGTACGGTAGTGCGTTACGCTATTAGTAGAGATACGAAAGAGTCGAGAAAAGTTAGATTGAAGGTGATAGCGGTATTTAACTGATAGAGCACGTATTAGTATTTAGCCTAGGTGGCTGCACGATTTCGATAGTTATTTCAGAGCCCGATGGTTACGGGTATTGTAAGTGAACGTATACTCTGCCTGAAAGGGTTCATTACGACTTTAAAGTTCAGTTTCTTAGTACCGCAAGTTGCGGTACTGTTGTGTTATTATTTGAAGCCCCAAGTCGGTCTATGTTAGTCTACCTCTAAGTAGAAAATAAAGGAAGTATTTATATTTATGCCTATTACTTTATAGTGTGCCTGGACCGTGACCGTTAGAGGATTCACAGCGTAAATAAGGAACAGAACCTTATAATGTTTAAAAAAATAACTGGTTCTAAATTGATAAAAAAAGGACTTTCAATTCGCCATCCATCACAATGCCGATATCAAAAGATTGTTCCCACACATTAAGTTTTAATTTTCCTGTCGTATGTGGATCTCGTACATTTGTTCTGATGCCATTATAGAACATTAGAACCTTTATTAATGTTTCAATCATGCCAAAATCTGCCACAGAGAGTTTCATTTTCTGGTAACTATCACTTGAACAGTCAAACAATTTGTTTACTTATGGGTTACTCGGTATCTTATAATTTTATCATAGATACAGCTCTGCTTAGAAGCTTTCGAAATGTTTACCTAGTTACTGAATTACATGCTTTTAAACAGAATCCGATAAAAATCTCTTACTATTAGAAGAGACGTTTATGCTTTATTTACGGCATGTTTGCCAAAGCTTTCCAGAACCTCTTAACCAAATCTGACGTGTTTGCCGACTGGAACGTGCAAATACCTATAACCAGATCGATACTTTTGATGGATTCCCTTCCACAATTCGAGACATTTGCCGCGCAAACCAAGAAGTCGGCCCCCTCAACCCGAGACGTAACGGGAAATGAAACCTTTTCATCATTTTCAGCGCACAGGAAAGAGAGAGAGGGAAGGGTTTTTCTGGAATCCTGGATATGAAACTGATTTACTGTTTTCTGGGCAATTTCCAATACCGGGAGGGACACGCTTCAATGATTTGGAGAGCGATAAAAATTCCCGTCTCTCTCGAGGTGTCCATCGATAATGCATAACATATTTTAAAACTAGAAGTAAAAGCACGCACGCTTAGAGAGGTATGAATAATTTTAATTGTAAATATTCCGTGAAGATATTAAAGAGCATGGTACTTATAAATTTATTCCCTAGGGTTTTAAAGGTATTTTTAGGAGGGAAACATCCTTTTAAATTATTTAGTTACAGTAATCTATATCATTTTATTCACACCGCAAATGTAATAAGTATAAACCCCCAAAGAATGTATTTTCTAAGTCTATTAATGAAATACGCTTATATACAGCTTAATAGTATTACATTGCTGTAATACAATCCAGCAAAAAAGGTGTATAATAGTTCTATGGCGTATAGGAATGTGATCATTAGATAACAAGTCAAAACAGAAAGAAAGCTTTTTTTGTTCATATCGGGTTTAAAGTTACTGAGTTTTAATTCAATTTCCCAGTTGTTATAATCGTTCTCTCTTTTATATAAAATTCTCTAGACCATTAATATATTTAGAAAAGATATAAACTCGATTTAAAAAAATATTACCATTTTTTCTATAATATTGGCCTCAAATCCGAGGGATAAAAACGAAATAGTTTTTAATACAAAGGTCATGTGTCGTATAGTTTTTATCAAAAAACTCGCTGGCTCTAGTGAGAAACAAATAAACTAAACTGACTGCCGCATTACATAGTAAAATTTAGTGATAGATTTCCCAACTTTTCAAGATAACAACATGAGTATAATCGCCTAGCGATAGATTTAATAGTTAATAAGCTGATTTTTTCATTATATTCTTATTATAGTTGGTACTACACTAATCTAAGTCAGTCTTGGTCAGTAAAAGCAGTACTGGCGCAGCAGGGAAAAAAAACCTACCTCTATGCTTTCTGAAATTAACCTTTTAATCACGTTCCCCCTCTTTAGCAGTAATTACATTTTATGTTCACTATCATCTAAACTCACTGATTTCCTTAATTTTGAGAGAAGTTATTCGTCATCAAAGAAATTTCATTGTTGAATTCAATTGCATTAATAATGCTGTCATTGTATGTTGTACGGTCAATTACTCTATTTCTTATAGACAATAAAAACTAGTAAATTGTAAATAATTAAACAGAAAAAGCTATAATATAACAGCAAGAATGCAATGACTGTCAGACGAAATAAACAGGAATCCTTCACTTAGAGCTAAACGCACCATAAATGCAAGATTCTGCAGCAGAATAAAAACTAAACCATATAACGAGGCAACCGACCGGCCACTTCATCAGGAGGCCTAATCGAATCAGTTACCTCAAGGGGGGAACTCTCTAGAATAGGATACAGGTCTAGCCAAAAGACATCCCAAGGCCCCGAGATCCCCATGGAAACAGATAGTCAAATTTTGACTGTCATTGCATTCTTCTTGTTATATAATATCTTGTTCTATTGAATTATTTACATTTTACTAGTTATATTTGTCTGTTTTTTTCGTATGAGGATTTGTTGCAATTGTGCAATCTTTTATTGAAAAGTTTAAAATAATTTAACGCCAGTGCAGCGTTCCTGTTAATTTCGTTCGTCCGTCTATGACTTCTTTATGTATTTTAATTTCTTATTTTCTGTTGAGTTATTTACAATGTACAAGTTATATATTTCCTATAGGAAACAGAACATGCATGCTAGGAGTAGTATTAATTAAACCTACTCCTATAATGTAAAATTCTGCTAATCTATTCTAAAAAAATATCCTTCTTGAAATAAAATAAATACTTCGCAATTCTCTTACACATACGTAAAAGAACAACATGACGTTAAAATAAAAAGTAGTGCAGTAAAACAAAATGTTATTATCTATATATATAAAACAGTTCCGTAACTGACTGACTGACTGACTGACAGATAAAGCAAAGCACAAACCACTGGACCTAAAGGGCTAAAATTTTGCATGGCGATTCTTCTTGTAGTGTAGGGGTGCACTAAGAAAGATTTCTGAAAAATTCTTCATAGATTTTTTAAAATTAAATTTTTAAGCTTTTTTTATCATTCTTTACAGTTTTCATTTAAAATAATAATTTGAGGATAATAAAATTTATATCACGAGAAAGATCATAAAAATTCCTTTAAAATGAAATCTCTTTCGAATCTTTACCTCCATTTTCTGATTTTTGGTGAATTTTTAAAGATTCATTTTTAGAATTTAATTTATTAAATGATGATCACATGGTTGCTTTTCTTTTTGTGATACTTTAAATTAATTTTACGTCACGTGCGTAACAGCGAAATAAATTGACAAAAAATATTAAAATACAAAAAAGATAAAACTAAGCCACTTATAAGAAAAGATAAAATTCAACCACTAAACTAAATGAGATGGAAGTTTTTAAAGAATTTAATTCAAATTAGTATGTTTTATGGATATTAAACGTACAAATTAATTGCATACATTGGCCGTTGTATTTAATTTGAATATTTTATTCTACATTATTTTGTCTATGAAATATCCGTTACGATATATATATATATATATATATATATATATTGGCATTAATTTCATTCATTGACCGTTGTATTTAATTTGACTGTACTCCAGAGGGAAGCACGGGTATTCAGCTAGTTATAGTATAAAAATAATTGCATTGATAGTCTTTAGAATTTAAATTTCCGATGTATTTTTTAGCTTTCAATGGCATTACTTTACTCTAAAAGTAACTATAATGTTGAAGTAGTAGTTAATATAAAAGTTTACCTTTGGCATCCTATATTGACAATAACTTAATTTATTATAGAAAAGACCATTTGTAAGATAAGGCTGTCATTGGTGGTAATTTAAACCTACTATAATGTAACATTCGACGGGTATTTTATAAAACATTATGCTAGATAAGAAAATAAAAATAACATGCAAAAATAAGAACGAATTGTCAATAAGATGTGCTATACAGCAAAATGTTAACATCAGAAATGTTAACAGTTTAAGAATAATTACATTATATAGTCTTACTTGCGTAAACTTTCATTTCTTTATTTTAAAGAAAATGTTTAATTTAAAAGTATCTTGATGCTGTAATGGTTGAATCCCGCTTTGAAGTTTTTGTTATCACTTAATTTGTTAAGAGCCGAAGTGAGATCGGGCTATTACTTCCATTGAAACCTATAATGCAGTATTCTACCTCTGCTCTAAAATACTCTTTAAGAAACAGAGGTGGAAAGAGATATATTTTCTTCAATTTTGCTTCCATTATAGAAATTTAAAATAACACGACGTAAAAAAGAAGAGCAATAAAATTAAACTTAAGCTTCGAGTCATGGGACTCTTAAAACTAAAAAACAAAATGTTTAATAGAAGATGTTCTTAACATTTTAAGTCAAACCACGAGCACATATTCCAATTATTTCTGGAGTTATGGCCAAAAATGGGCTTTGACTAATATGTAATCATCTTTATATGAAAAAAATTATTTTTCGCAAATTGGGATTTTTTAACGTAGGATTACATTCCTCCATAACGGTCCGCGGTAAAACAAAACTTCAGACGCCTGTCGTCGCGAGTTACAATTTTGGCACGTGCCAAACCCAATCTGTATCGATTGGGCAAACAGTAAACAGTTAAACAGAAAAGTACCAAAATGCGTCAAAAAAAAGAGGTAAGCAACGATAAGTAATCCTTCGTTAATAACCCGAGGTAGTTTCGTTAGAAGAGACTACCGAAATATTTTTAGCATTGCGCACAGTATATCATCTTCTGAACTAGTCAATATTTTTCACGAAATTTTTAGGAGAGTCATATCGTATTAATATCTAAAACCTATACCTAAATTTGCATCA
>OU015491.1:59711895-59871895 GCA_907164885.2 Dolomedes plantarius
ATATTGAGGTATGTCGAAGTTACTGAGCCCTGAATAAGAACGTGTCACACTGTCGAGCGGAGAGTTCTACTGACGCCCTTGTGCCTCTTCGCCGAGTTAGTCAGACTTTCAGTATGTTAGTCGACTAGTGCTTGACAACTAAACTATCATGACAACTGGAGGATTAGGTGGCTGTGAAAGCTCAGTTTATCGCCGTGTGGAAGCTTCACTCGGAGAAGAGAAGAGTTATATACATTCTGCCTCCGAAAAAGCGCGAGTTCAGAAAATTTTATTGTTGCAGAATGTAGTGTCAATGACTAATCAGTGATGCTAACGAGCGTTGAGAGAAATGTTAAACTGAATTATATTATTTATGAAGTGTTAGAAAAACGCCATTTCTTGGCTGACATATAAAATTAAGAATGGAAATTTAAAACTGTGCACGAGGAAAAGAATCGATCACACATATTGGAAGTTTCAATGGGAAGGTGTTTCAGGAATTTCACATCTAAAGTATTTTTAGATATGAACGGTTGTACTAAAAAATTTTCTTTCAAATGTGGCGCTAAAATTCAAATGAATCTAATAGAACTAAGCACCTTTTAAAACAAAACAGAATTTTGTTTAATTTAAATACATGCTCGTGTTATTGTTTGTTGTCGTTTCGAATGCCCCCCTGGCCGGAAGTATGCCAGATGAGGTCCATATAGACAAGTGGGCTGAGGGGGGCGGCTCCAGTTTATAGTAGTACCACAAGGGT
Source organism: Dolomedes plantarius (assembly GCA_907164885.2). Taxonomy (NCBI): domain Eukaryota; kingdom Metazoa; phylum Arthropoda; class Arachnida; order Araneae; family Dolomedidae; genus Dolomedes; species Dolomedes plantarius. Next base: position 59,712,635 of record OU015491.1, read on the forward strand.
TGGAGTGAAAATTGGCCAGGTGCCACCTCAATTTTTACCGAGCATCCCCAGGGGTGACATTTAGGGGATCATGCCTTCTTCCACCTTCTCTGACCTCATAGAGGAACTTTTCGGTCTATGGATTTACCGTTCCATATATGAACCGGACACGGAGATATTTAATGGTGCTTGTCGGGATTCGAACCGAGTACCCTCAGCGCCGAAACCCGACGCGCTACGACTAGGCTACTTATGCTTGGGTTTCCCCTATTGATCGACTTTAACCAATGCTTCCTGTTTTCAGAATTGACTGCAGTGGTGCGCGAAATGATTTATACATCAGATTAGACTAGAACGCAATAAAAAATATACATAAATAATGAACATTCAACAAAGCCCCCCAAAATTGTATTTAAAAATATATATATGTGCACCGTTTCTCTGCGTATGATATAATTTATCTCATCCTGGAGTTCATACCGTGTACGTCAGACCCAAAAATAAAAAGGGAGTTTTGTAGCTCTTCTCATTTGAGCTTTTTCATTTATTCACAGCGTCTCCCGCTTGAAATTTTCCGAAGTAGAATAGTTCTACCGTAACTGTGCTACTGAATGTGATGTCGACCTGGTTCTAAGATTATTTCTTCCTTCTTTGTTGGGTGACAATCACGCGAAACATGGTAGAGGGGTTGTTCTCGCCGAGGAAGAAAGAATAAAAAAAGGTCGCCAAGTACATCGCCAAAGTTAATATGTCTGCTGGAATAGAGAAAGCCGAGAGTTAAATACTAAAGTGAATATTTCTTGCATAAGAATTTAAATGGATTAATATATTATGTTAAAAAATATTAAGAATACTTCATGACAAAACGTGACATAGTAAATTCAACCTTATGTTAAATTCTCCTTTCGCGAAAACTGTGTTTTCCTCTAATATGTACTTGTATATATATATAATTATACACACACACACACACATATATATATATATATATATATATATATATTTATTTATTTATATACATCCAAACACACTAATACTCGTATAAATACATACCGACATCACATGCCCTCACACTCGTGTATATCACTACTTTTAGTGCAAAAGGTCGCATGTAAAAATTGTGTACTTTACAGGAAAGCATAAAAACTAATTATTACCTTATATTTTATTAGTATAATTGAAACCCGGTGGAGTAATGGTTAAAAGCGTCAACCTGCCGTCCCACAGGTCCAGGGTTCGACCCTGCGACTGGGCAAGGTCGACTCAGCTTTTCATCCGTTGAGTGGGTCGATAAAATGAGGACCAAGTATTCTTGGGAACTAAACTTTGGGGGTCCCAAGTCAGGTTGACCACCTGATTTAGACATATGCTGTATGGCACCCCAAGGTCAAGAAAGCGGATATGGGTACCGCCGGCCCTGGTCCATATCGGAGTGTAGCGCCGTGAGTTTAGTTTATTAGTATAATATTCATATTTTTTCCTCTGTTATTTCCATGGTAACTAATGTATAACATAACTTTTTAAGCATTAAAGTCATAAATACAAAAATTACAGTAACATACACATAATACGCGATATTTACAGTTCGGAAAATTTTTACATGTGACGTTTTGCACTAACAGTAGCGACATATATACATAAATACATACATACATACATATATCTAATATATAAAAATGAATGTTTGTATCTCTGTAATTGTATAGAAATCCACAGTTTAGGAGCAACGATCGTGAAATTTTACAAACAGGCGTCTTTAAAAACAGCCGAGGGTCTGAAGAACTTCAAAAATCAAAATTAATTACCGTTGATTTTTAATTAATAAAAAACCACAATTTTGAAACTAAATGTAAGCTGTTACACTTTGTGGCATCATCCCTCTGAATATGGCGTCCACGTTAGGGTTAGCTGAGAGCGAGCGAAAAGATAAAAATAAATAAAATCAAAAAGTTTCAAGTTATATATTAAACCAGAATAATAAATGAAAATAATAATCTTTCAAGTCAGATTTTATACTTTAAGACATTTCGATTAACGATCGTCGTTTATTTTCGCCGTGTTATTTTGTAAACAAACGTTCTCTGTTGCCATTTTCATTTCAGACATTTCTTATTGAAACGATGTAATGCGTAGTAAATGCGTTAAATATTTCTTATCTAAAATTTATATTTTAAAACATTTCAGTGAAATTAACATCGTCTCCAGATTATAAACAGACGTTATTTGTTGCTATTTTCATTTTAGAAATTTCTTATTAAAATGATGGAATTCTCCGATATATTTCCATAGTGGAGATTTAGACACATTACAGAATTAAAAAAAAACCTTTTGTGTAATTTATATATTTGTGTGTGTTTAATTATTTCAAGTGACTCTAAAGTGGGCGTGGCATTTTTTCCACTAGCGTGAAAAATCAGAATAATATTGAATTATTTAATTTTTTTTGCTCATCAGACGACAGTAGCAGCGAGTGGCAGTAGTTACACAAGTTTGAATTTGAAACATTGTTTTGTTGTTTCCTAAAAGAAGCAATAATCCGTTACTGTATTTTATATTGTTCTTAATTTTATAATTCACGATGTATTTTTAAAAGCATAAAAATTAGTATATCTTAACTAAAAAGAATGCAATTTTTGTTTTTGCATGTTTTCTATTCTATTTACAGTCGATATAGATATAATGCTAGCAAATTGTCAAATGAAATGCATAGAGTTGCAATCTGACATCTAACTTAAAGAGAAATTCAATCGAGTCTCTTTGTTGTACTCATAAATCATACCTGCCCAGATATAAATATCCTTCACTGCATAGTTAAGCGTTATTCTGGTCATCAACGTTTGGAAGCACGTACATCTGAGAACAACTATTTTCAAGAGTTTCAACTATTTTGAAGCACACTAAGAGTCAAATTCGAACCAAAATTTATTCGTTGTTTTTTAGTATTGATGTGTATGACATTTCCCATCCCTTTTTTATACTATGTTTAATTTTTCATGCAGAGTTCACAAGGCAAAAGACAATTTGACAATTTTACTTTTCAGCTTTTAGTGATGAAAGGCTGAATCTGTCTAAATTCTGAGATGTGTATAACATTTCACATGTTTTTTTCCTATGCTATTTATACTGTGTTTAGTTTTTAAGTTGACTTTGGTTAACAAACATTCATATTGAACCCCGAATCAAGAAACGAGAAACATAGTTTATGAAGGTACTTCAGATGATATTTGGATCAGTTTAATTGAACAGAGATTTATATGGAGTTTAATAAGGACAGAATGTTTCTATTATTGCTACAGAATCTTGCATTTATGGTGCGTGTAGCCCAAACTGCAGATTTCTGTTAATTTTTTCATCAGTCAGTGCCTTTAACAAATACTTTAATACTTTATTTATATATTTTTTTGGCTACAGAATCCTGCATTTATGGAGGTATTTATATGGACAATTAGACATTTTTACTCTTAAGCTTTTAGTGATTTATTATAAATGTATATATTTTATGATATTTATACTGTTATTAAATCTATGTTATTTATACTGTGTTTAGTTTTTAAATTACTTTTTGTTAACAAACATTAGACAATTTGACATTTTTAATTTAAACTTGAAAAATGAAAGGCTGAATCTACTAAAATTCTGAGATGTGTATAACATTTCACATGTTTTTTTTAAATGTTATTTATGCTGTGTTTACTTTTTTAATCAATTTTGTTTAACAAACATTCGACAAAATGACATTTTTACTTTTCAGCTTTACTTTTTAAAACTCTTAACTTTCCAAGAGACAATTTGACATTTTTTCCTTTTCAGCTTTTAATGGTTTATTATAAATGTATATATTTTATGTTTTACTTTTCAGCTTCTTTTGCTCCAAAGATGAAAGGTTAAATCTAGATGAATTCTGAGGAGTTAATTATAAATTTATATATTTTTATATTGGATTTTTTAAAAATTATTTGGGTGTATAACATTTCACATGCTTATTTTTCTATGTTATTTTATACTGTGTTTAGTCTTTAAATTGATTTTGGTTAACAAACATTCGACAAATTGACATTTTTACTTTTCAGCTTTACTTTCCAAAAGACAATTTGACATTTTTTCCTTTTAAGCTTTTAGTGGTTTATTATAAATGTATGTATATTTTATGTTTTACTTATCAGCTTCTTTTGCTCCAAACATAGAAGGTTAAATCTTGCTAAATTGTTTAGATTTTAAATTGATTTTGGATAACAAACATTCCACAATTTGACATTTTTACTTTACAGCTTTTAGTGGTACAATGATGAAAGACTGCATCTAACCAAAATACTGAGATATGTATAACATTTCACATGCTTTTTTTTGGCTATGTAATTTATACTGTGTTAAGTTTTTAAATTGATTTTGGTTAACAAACATTCCACAATTTGACATTTTTACTTTACAGCTTTTAGTGGTACAACGATGAAAGACTGCATCTACCAAAATACTGAGATATGTATAACATTTCACATGCTTTTTTTTGGTTATGTAATTTATACTGTGTTAAGTTTTTAAATTGATTTTGGTTAACAAACATTCCACAATTTGACATTTTTACTTTATAGATTTTAGTGGTACAATGATGAAAGACTGCATCTACCAAAATACTGAGATATGTATAACATTTCACATGCTTTTTTTTGGCTAATTTATACTGTGTTAATTTTTTAAATTGATTTTGGTTAACAAACCTTCTTAAAATTCCGGGCAACGCCGGGTACTTCAGCTAGTATATATATATATATATATATATATATATATATATATATATATATATATATATATATATATATATATATATATATATATATATATATATATAGGGAATTATTCGTGCATACCAAAAAAAGGTAGGATATAAAATACAATTAGACTGAAAGGTACATCAACAAGACTACATTTCACAGCGTTTTGAAAGCGAAATTGAAAATGAGAGTTTCATTTCTATTTTAATAAATTCCTAATATTATCCTAGTATGTTTAGTTCATTTCAACACTCCCTGACTAATGTTTTTATTAAGTCGAACGGATTGATTATTATCAGTGTTTTCCCAGTGCATTAATTAGCACAAATAACCGGGAGCTCAAAGTAGTCGTTTAAAATCTCCAAATTTTATAAAAACTCGGCTATTAAAGTATTTCAAGTGTTATAAAATTTTGTCGCACTTTAATTAATTGGATTTCCAGACTTTGAAATAAGAAACACAATTAAAACAACTTGAAAGTATAATAATGTTGACTATAACAAACAATATTTTTTTAAAACGATATATTTTAAACAGTTACTTTAGAAAATTAGGACTCCAAGAGATTAAATAAGTGACATTCGTAGAAAACTTAGTAAAAAGGAATGTAATTAGGTGCATAGATCTATTTAATGAATGTAATCTCTCCCACCCGCACAAAAAAATTGCAATATTCCCTGTGCAATTACTAGCTTTATCATTCAAAATTCAAGCAATTAATCATTCAAAATTTAAGCATCTAATATTTTTCTAAAATGAGATAATTCATTTAAATAAGATAAATGCTAAAATTTGAATCAACTATCGAAAATTAAGACATTTTTGAAGTTTGTTCAAGAAATTTACACATTAATCATGCTCAAGGTTTACGTTGCAAATTAATTTCTGGGAGTACTCATTCATGTTTACTTTTGTACATTTCTAATATTATTTACACGGGAAATTTTTTTTTACACCTTGAGCTTACTTTTGATAAAAAACTTCATTCGCTTTTGTTGTGCCATATCATTTTAACATCATAACATAAATGTTTTTTTTAATTTATTCATTTATATGTTTGACTTAAAGATATCACTTTTGTGTACGCTTTCATTTCCTGTTAAACGTAATGCAAATTCTGGGAATTGAAAGTTTACCTTCAAAAACTTGCTAGGTAATTAGTCAGCTATATATTTTTTTCTTCTGACTACTAACTACAATTTAAATACATTCACTTTATTAATAGGATATTTCCTCGGGAAATATCGTATTAATTAATTAGTACAAGCTAAATATCTGTTTGATTTATAGTTTTTCAACCTTTCACATAAAATATAAAATATCATTCGCTTTCGTTACGCACTATTTGTTAATCATTCAAATAAAATTAAAAATTGAGATTCCTTGTGCATTTGCGTATGATGTGGGGGGGATGTAAGTTGTTGACGTAATTTAATTTCAGTTATAGGATTCTTGGAAAAACTTCTTTCCTTTAAAGAATAAATGAAATTAAAATAGCCTACCTCACCATATTATCGACCCTTCCTTGAGAAATTTAAGAAAAAGTAAAGACAAACAAGTTTATTATACTTATTTTAAACACGTATATATGTACATAAAAAGTATTTATATACGTACATATGTACGAAAATATTTTTTTTCTTTTAAAAGATATACAAAAATTTCTATTGTGATTTTGATGAAACTGTGCAACAAATGTTTAAAATCTTGACTAGGATTTTTTTCATAGAATAAATATTGAAAATTTTATATATATATATAGATATATGTTTTTTTTACTCCTTGTAATAGTTTGCTACGTTGATTCATTTGGGTTATCTGGAGTAAACTGTGAAAGTTTCCCATTTTCATGTTATTAGAACTATTTTGAATAGGGTGGGCATATCCATTCTGAAATTGCTCTCTCGGCTTTCGGTCAATTATGAGTTGCATATCCAATGGATTATTCCCATGTTGGAATTAGTGGAAACGAGATTGCGGATTCTCTGACAAAGGCTGCCTCTTCAGAGACTCTCCAGTCAAAATACTGCGTAATTTTGGTCGATAACTTCCAAGAAGTCGGTCCAACAGGTGTACTCCACCCATTCCTTGATTATTGTATAATTTTATAATGTAAGGTTGGGGAACAACAACTTTTTTTTTTAGCTCGAACATATCTTTTTGCTCTTGCTAATGATTTGTGAGTGATAAAATTTGATGCAATAGTTACAACAGAGCTATCTTTCCAACGGCACATATAAACTTCTCCATCGCATCGGTAATCAAATTCTCCACGTTGAAATTTCAAGATTTCTTTTGCTGTTTTAAGAGGACATTGTCCCGTTCTAGAATCTCGTACTGTGCCGATTGCCTTAAAGCCTTTGTTAGATAAATCTGTCAGCAGACTGTGCGATGTAAAAAAGTTATCGAAAAATATTTTGTGTTTCTCTGTATTGTCAATAAATGATAATAGTTCGGAGACAACTTTTCATCCAAGCGGCAAATTTTCCTTTTTCGAACTTTTTCCACCGTAGATAAACATAGCGCAAGGAAAAACATTTGCTGAGCAGAGCATCTAAACTTTGAAGCCAAAGCGAATTGGTTTTCCACGCATGAACATCTTAGCAGAATGATGTCCTTAATACGGAACCATGGATTCATCGATACTCATATTTTCGTGAAAAAAACCAAAACGAAATTTTTTTCCAACCTCTTCATAAAAGGGAGATATTTTTCTTAATTTATCACCTGGTTCCAATTTACTATTATAAACAATATGGAAATACTTTTTTAACATCCGAAATTTATTTCTGGGCATTGTAGTGCTAACAATTGGGATATGCAAACCTTCCTGAGAGCTCCACTATGAATTTTCGTCAGGTACTGAGTGGTAGCCACTAAATAACAGCAATCCAAGAAACTGCCGAATGTCATTTGCGTCGACATCCAAAGAGTTTTCTTTTTGGTAGGGCATACAATTTTGTAAGTTCTGCTAAATTTTCTAAGTAATCAGACGGCAGAATCAGACGTGTGATATCACTGATTTTGTATATCGTTACATGCCAATGTTCTTTTTTTTTGGAGCATTTCATTTTTACGCAATCATGAGGAACTATTTCTTGTTATTATTTGAATTTCTTTTATTAACTCATTAAACTTGTCCTTTTGGAAGTACGATGGAGAAATTTTTGGGTAGATTTGAATTTTTAGGAATTTTATAGAATTTGTTTTCTTACGTACAGTAAAAATTGTAAAAAAAGCCGATATTTAGAAATTTTTCTACGCTGAAATATTCATATTTACAAAAAAATTTCATGGCAAAAAATCAATCATACTTTCTAAAATAGGCGGTAATTTTTCAAACTGACAGATATCACAGTTTATTTTTATAAAAATATTAAACATGATGTTCCAAAAAAGTAACATTGGCATATAAAAGGTTAAAGCTCCTGATATTGATTTTTTTCCTGTGAATCGATTGCTCAACTTCTCAGTGAAGTGAAAAACAGTAGTCTCCTATCATATTAATATCCCAGCGGCCCTGATACCGCCTGTCCATCAATTTAATATATTAATGAAACCGCTCACCTTGCACCTCACTGACATCACCCAAATCACCTGGGAAAAAAATCAAGGTGACTGTTCAAAATGTGAATCTTGAGGCTCATCAAACAGCCGAACTTTTTGAACTTTTCCAGTATGTTGGCTACAATGGAAATATAATGTGGGTCCTTTTTGTTGTCCAAAAACTTGGTCACAACCTGCTTGAATGATACACAAGCCTCCCTCTCTTTTATAGTCATTTTTGATTCAAAGTTGGGATCGAACATCATTTTTCGGATGTCAGACCCAACAAACACGCCTTCCTTCAATTTTGCATCTGGTAGATGAGAAAACTTCTCGTAGAGATACTCGAAACATTCTCTATCTTTGAGTAAGGCTTTCACAAACTGTTTCATTAGGCCTAATTTTATGTGTAGAAGTGGCAGCAGAATGTTTCCCGGGTCCACGAAGTTCTTGCGCAGAATGTCCTTCTCTCCAGGCTTTAAAAATTTTCTTGCAGGCCAGATTTTTCTGGACCAATGTTGATCCCTTACCCTACCGTCCTATTCACATAAGAAATATGGGAATTTGGTAAAGCCACATTGTTGGTGGTTAGCTTATGGCGTTGAATTCGCTAAAAATGTCATTTCTTTAAATATTGAGTGTTGAGATGTGAAAAAATGATGGGTGATACGGCATTTTAATTGTTATATTCGGTTTCAGAATACTAAAAACCACAAGAATAAGACAAATTTATTCAAAAAGTTTTTTCATCGTTGGCCTGTGTTATTTTATCGTTGAAATTCTAATATAAAATCCTGCTACAGCCTCCAAGGGACTCTTTCCCAAAATAAAACCACTTTAATTAATTCTTACACATGAAAATCAAAACTGAAATTTTAAATTCACTATTTGAAAAAGAAAACAGACTGAAGTTTATTAATTTATAACCAGTTTTAAAAAAATGGAACCTTATTCAGTTATCTACATCAGAGATTCTGCAGCATTTTTTTAGATTGTTTATTAGGAATAAATGTCTAGTGCACACCTGCTGTACAGTTGAAACAAAATGACTAACTAACTAACTAACTAACTCTCTCTCTATATATATATATGTGTGTGTAATAAAAATATTTCAAATGTGATACAGACGGTTCAGTGAGGTACTAATGTAATAACTAACTCAAAACTAATAATCCGTGAATAGAGAGTTTCTAATCGTTAGTTTAAAAAAATATCAGCTGTAAAATTATTAATATTTATTCATATTAAAGAATTTGTTCCTTGCTCCCAAACTTTTTTTTAGATTATTGGTCTTGTTTCTATGATTGAAAACCTAATATTCACGTACTAAAAAACCTTCCCAAAGAGCTGTTTGAGTAATATATAATTAAAGCAAGGTATTAAATCACAAATAAAAAATACAATTTGTTTTATATAGTGAAATGATATATTTGTAATAAAAGTATTTCAAATGTGATATAGTTAATTAACTCTGTGAACTGAAGCCATATAAAATGTATAAAGCACGCCAGCTAAGTAGAGCCAGTTGGAAATATATACACCTCCAGAATACCATACAAATGTAAGGTATACATAAGATTCGATTCACAAGAATCGAACTTTTGAGTGAATGAATTAAAGAAGCCTCTTGAGATATGCTAATTTCGGCATACGCGCTTGGTATAAATACCATACAGCTTGATTATTAAGAAGAGGTTGTTAAAGTTGATAGATAAACGAGAGGGAGCTACGAGGTAAGCAGCTCCAGGTGTTAACCGGCGCTTGTGCTTAGCAGGCCCAAAGTTTACGTAGCAGAACTGCTGGTTTGACTACCAAGGTTGTGAGTATTTGCAAAGTGAATTTTTATTGAATGCTAATATATATTCCGTACAAGTAGTACGTATGCTTATTGCTGTAAAAGCAAATTCTATATGTGCAACGAATTCAATAAATATTGTTTCATGTATAAACTGTGTTTGTATCAAATTCATTTAGAGTGCCACTTCAAATTATATACACTCAAGTGCGGGTAGAAGTGAGCTATTCTCTATACAGTCATGCTGTGAAGTCCATAAAAAGGGCAAAACCTCCGTCTCAAGGCTGCCTGGTGTATATATACACATCAAACGTACCCCTATTGTTGATCAAACACGAACATTTTGCAGTTGGTCCACATTTGTTTCTGGAAGTTCTGGAAAGGTTAACCATTTCCCAATGATGTAATGAAAACTTGCTGTTGGGCCAACGGTGTGTGTTATTTGGGTATAATTGCCCAAATGCAGTATCCAGATCAAAGTCTGAAAACTGACGAACTAATCTATTCTATAAGAAAAAATTGTTTTAAATTTATTAACTTATAACCAATTCAATGAAATGACTCCTGGTTCATGTATTCTAGAATTTCTCTTTTTTTTCCCCGATCGTACTTTTTGGTCATGTCTGACAATCTGATGAGCACTCATTATAAAATTTCCTTACATCAGAACTTGAAAAAAGTTATAATATCCTAAGGGAGCTCTTGATGTTTTGTACGATATGTATGAGAATAAAAAATTTAAAATCTAATAAAGGTATTCAATGAATCCTACTTGTGTTTTGCCAACAATACCTCGATTAACAGTTGTTAAAGCAGGTAAAAAATTGTCATATTGTGAAAAGTCTGTAGAAAAATTTCATACATTCCCTTTGAGGAATGTTTCAAAGTAAAGAAAAATTTTAGCGTAAACCAAAACTCAAATGTATTTTCTTGAATTTTTCAATTCTCTTCCTTCTGGGGTCATTCTTCATGAATCCAGAAATGTTGCATTCTTAAAGCTATTTTAGTCAGAGACATGTGTTTGCAGGGTCTAACTCAACTTTCTTGGGTATGATGATCCATGTGTGCTTTTATGTGGTTTTCAGGAGCAAAACTTTTACTGTAGGTATTTCTTTTTTTTTTCAAATAATTTACAAAGGAAAACAAGTCTCTAAAAAGTGTCTCCAATATTAAAAGATAAATCACTTCCAATCTAATCTGGTTCTCGTCAGTTTCCTAATTTCCTCCTGAAAGCATCTCGATTGTCTTAATCCAGCTTGATATATAATAATGCAGTTGAAACTTTTAGTTCGGTATCTGGAACAATAATTTGCTTTTACGAATCAATTTTTGATACACCATGGAATTTAGAAAACATCACAAAATTTATCTTTTAAAGGAATACTAAAAGCTTGAATTTTTTTCAAACACCCAAAAGATCTCAGTTCCTGCCATGTTTGATTTTCATTTCTTTTCGTTAATTTTTTCATAAGAACTCTTCAGGTACTTATAAAACGTCGGCACGTACCCACGAAGAAACCTAACCTCAGTTGGAGAACCACTAATCTATAATTTTTCCTATCTAACAGTACGTTTGGTAACAAAAAAATCGGCTTTTAATAAATACGTCAAAATTCAATTCCATGCAAAGCCGATGTATTAAAAAAGTACAGGGTGGTCATAAAAAAACTTTGCCTATATATGGACCTCTAGCGGCCATTCCGTTCAACCTATCAAGATGAGATTTCAGATATAGTTATTCAGAGGTATGAACTCGGGATTTTATGAACGGCAACAACGTGGCGCTTACGGTTATGGTTATAGGTACAGAAACTCGAAATTTTCAAACGGCAATGCCCACTTTTTCCCATCGCAAAATGCTCAGCTCATGCGAAAACCTTATTAAGCGTTGGGACAGTACATGTATCACAAAACACGGACGCGTTATTCACGCACAAAAAACAACTGTGCGAACGGCCAACAAGAACACGATCGGGGCGCACGGAGGAAATTTGCATATAAAAGAGATTTTTATCGGTTTCCTACGCTGAATATCTGGCGAACGGCTTTCTGTGATTGGTGTCTTGCCCCTGTAATATGCAAATTTCCTCCGTGTGCCCCGATCGTGTTTTTGTTGGCCATTCGCAGAGCTGTTTTTGTGCGTGAATAACGCGTCCGTTTTTTTGTGATACACGTACCGTTCCAATGCTCTTTAGGGTTTTAGCATGCACTGGGCATTTTGCGACGGGAAAAAGTGGACATTACCATTCGAAAATTTCGAGTTTTTGTACCTATAACTATAACCGTGAGCGCCACGTTGTTGCCGTTCACAGAATCCCGAGCTCATACCTCTGAATAACTATAACTGAAATCTCATCTCGATAGGTTAAACGGAACGGCCGCTAGAGGTCCATATATCGGCAAAGTTTTTTTATGACCACCCTGTATTTTATTACTTCATGATTCCCAGAATCGTAGTAGAATTTATAAATTTTTATGTATCAATATTCGGCCTGATTAATCCAGACCTATTTTAAAGACCAGTAAGAAAAATTGATTAAACAAAATTCGGGAGAAGAGCCATTATGATTCGGATACACAGAGAAAAAAAAGTCGGTCAGTCGCCGGAATAAGTGGGTTCTGCAACCCACTTCGCGTGGGTTATTGTGCGATGTGAGTTAAACAAACCACTACCCATGTTTTTGAACGCGGATCTCAGTGAGTTAAAATACTACCGAGTTATAGCAACTGTGTTATCGAAACAAGTGAGTCAAATAACTTACGTTATGTGTGTTTACTGAGCTGAAAAACCAACTTTAAGTATTAGACCGTAAATGTCACAAAAGGCTGAAATGAAGTATTCAGGATGAAAATTTTCGAATGCATTTAAACTTTTATCCATTATTTTTTATAAGGAATTTAATTTTTGGAATACAATGTCTACTTTTTTAGACGGACAAAAATTCTTTTCTATTATTCCAAATCAATTTTTTGTTTATATTTATATTTTACTTAAAAGCTATTGTTCTCAACATAGAAATCATTTCCTTTATGTAGAAATGTTTTTCTTTAGAAGAGTATCTTTTAAATCTAAGTTATTGAAAAATTTTATAGAATTTTTTTCATGAAGTAATAAATGTACAAAAGCAACTATCAGTTAATATTAAACTCTATAGAGTTTAAAATTTAATTTTAATGAATATTTAAATTTCCCCCCTAATGCATTTAATTCGCTTTATTGCTCTATTTCCCCCTTAAGACAATATTTATTTTGATTGTAAAAGTAAAGAATATTACTGGAAATAATTATCTTTACAGAAGTTGTAAAAATCAAGGAAATTTTAAAATCGCCAAAGGGATGATAAAGACTCCTGAATGGTGCTTTCAAGCAAACGGACACAATCTCATCCACTGCAGTCTGTGATCCCAAGGATCTAAAATCAATTTCGAGTCACTTCTTAAGGTAGAGAGACAGATTGGACGTTGCGTTTCACGTTCTGCTTCACCCGAGAAACTTTTTTATTAATTTTTTTATTTATTTGTCATCCACCTGCTCTGCAAATTACCGTTTTTCGCCTGTTTTTTGTGATGGCTGAAAAAAAAAGTTTTCTTTTTTTAGGCATTACAAGAGACCGGGAGATACTTTATTAGTTTCGAAGTTCAAGCGTTGTCGGAAAGGTTGTTCTTCCTGCCGTTTGAAAAAATTTGGACTGAAGGAAGCATAATTAAGAATAATAACTAAATATTTTAAAAAATCATTCAGTTTTTACTATTTAATTTCTCATTTAAAGCTGTGGAATTGCATGACTTGTCTCTTTGATCTGCTGTTGAATTTTTTTTTCAAAGAATTTTTTAATGAACTGCTATTTCTAGCTGCAAGGTTTATTAATGAGTAATTAAAAGAAATAGGAATGCGTTCGGGTTTTTTTCCCCCTCGAATTTAATTTTTATTAATAGGGTTTTCACGTTTAAAATAAGGGAACTCTTGAATGCATAGCATACATCACCAAATACGTGACTGAGTAACTTAATCGTCAGAGATGGGTGTTGTATAATGTATTTACATTTGATATCGTCTGCAACATTTGCATTTATAGAATAAGTTTATTACCAACACTTTCACATCGTCCTGAATTTGAATTGTGAGTAATCTAATTTTGAAGAGTAGCTAAGTAGTTTTGGACAGTAGTTCTAGTTAAATGATTGTACATTTGAGTCTCCATTTAAAATTCTACTGTTCCACGTAATTCAGAGAATTCATTGAAAAGTAAACAATTGCAGTTTTAAAAAATCAAGGAGATCAAATTAAGAAGGTTTAAAAACGATAAAGCTTATTTAATGAAACATTAGTTGATCAAATGAAAGTATTTCGTATAGGCAAAAAGGATTTATCACAAACAATACACAATTTATAAAATAACAAGTTTTAACCAAACACTAAAAAGTAATCTATTATACTGTGTTTATATAGATTTCTTAAAAATGAGTAACAGTTCACAAAATAATAATTTTTGTGATAATATATGGTGATAATTAATAATTCATTAATAATTTTATAAAATATATTTTTTAAAGTTAATAATAAAACATTTAAAATAAATTTAAAAACTAAAAACGGAAAATTATTAGTTATAAAATAATATTTTTACATCAGTATTAATTTAAAAATAATGTTAATAAAATATTAATTTCATTAATATTAATAATATTAAAATTAAATTAAAAAATGCCAATATTAAAAAAATGTTAATGCATTCAAGACTATAACAAGACTGTTAACAATCAATAGGGGTTTTGAATAATAATTTCACCAAACGCGGCGTATGTACTTTTGCTTTCATATCATGGCAAACACACATATTTCCTTTAAGCATTCAGCTGAATACTGGAATGGATTCGGTCCCGTATCTTTTGGACTTTGAATGCAGCGGAATTCAGACCCTCCCGGAGATGTAAGATAAGTTCATCTTCTGAATGATAGCTCTTACAGCATCCCCTCCACCTTTTTGTGGTCAACATGGATATTGGCGTTTTATACCAACGATGCCGGGTTGTAACCACATATATATTTGAATTTTTAATTATTTTATTTTTTAAAGGGGGGGGGATGCAAAAAAGATAATTTTTCCCAAAACAATTTTTTTGCAATTCAACTCTCTAAGGATCTACTAATGTTCATCCCACGTCAAAGACACTGGTACAACCACCTGTAAAGAGAATGAATCGAATCAAAAATTTCTGAACTTCAGTGGCATTTACAAATGGTCAGTGACCTTGCCTGTGATGCAAGTGAATAGCCTCATCAGATTACAATACTTTACAATATAAAACTGATTTCAGAGAGCCCCGTACTTTATCACTGCAGGGGTAACTTCGTGACACATAGTAATTTTTTCGTATTTCGGATCTTGCACCTCGCCCGTGATACCGGGTACGCAAAGAACAGCGCCGGAAGCTTGTCCGATATACAGAAACACCTAGTGGTCAGTGTGCGAAGCTTCTACGCGCCATTGTCTTCGCTGGCCAGTGTATTGTTCCAACCTGTTGTCAAGCTATTGACTCAAACTTTGGAAACTTTGTGTGCTGAAGGCTAACACCGTATACAACCAACTACCACAGGTAATTATTTTTTATTGTCAATATGTTGGTTTGATTGTGGAGCGATATAACTTTTTTGTAGTGATATTTCCGAGCGATATGAGAACATAACCTAAATATCGAAAGGTGACGGAGTTACTTTGTGACACATTGACACTGTCACAAAATAACCCACAAAGTCGACCCACCTCCTCCAACCGCTCGATGTTGCATTTCTTCTGTCCTCTAAAATACCACTGGAGAGAAAGAAGTATTGACTATCTGGAAAAAACTACCCGAAGGAGCAGCATATGCCGAAAGACGAATTTCCTCATCTTCTCAAAGAACCGATGACTGCCCTGGGCACCCGAGGTCTCTTTGATATCAAAGATATAGATAAAGCTATCCAATATTTGTAATATGTATACAATTCTGTATCAAGCTTTTGATAAGCGTTTTATTGCTTCACTTTGTGTCAAGTAATTTTTTTTCTTGGATATCAAGACGAAAACACAGATGCCACAAAGTAGCCCCACTCGGCGGGGCAACTTTGTGACACATTTTAACTTAAATTTCCCAGCTGTAATAAAGATCCGGGTTAGCGCAATACATTACTACCTAAGGAAAGGATGTACGAATGTTTTTCAATTGTTCGTTTTTGGATGCTTTTAAAACTAATAGGCTGGCACAGGTTAAACTTAAAATCTGTGACATGGAATTCGACTTTGTAAATATATTTTCTTATCTCATAGTCTTGATACAGCATAGATTCGGTTCCATGCACATTTTAGTGTAACTGTTTTATTATGTATGTCCTAAGATGTATGTGTGTTTGGGATCGCGCCTGTGGCTTAATTTGTACCGGTTTCTGGAAGAAAGGTATGTACCTCCCGGAGGCAAATTTAGCTTATCGTAAAGAAAGGTTTTGTATAAGAATAAAAGAGTGACTTGCCACCCCTTCTCGGCTGTAAAGGGGTCTTAGCGTCCCCATAGCAACGGCCTAGCAACATCTTTTAGCCAATGAGAGCTGAAAGGTGTTTGTTCGAGGACATAGCTGACCTCTGCTCTCCCCAGTTCTAAAAGAAGTAAAAAAAACGTTTCTTAGTCAGTTGAAGAATAAGCAGTGACAGGAAGAGGACCTCGTGGTGGCCCAATCTATCCTATCCGCCATTTTTTTTTCTTGCTTTGCCGATTCCGCTGGTCGACTTAGTAGAAACGAGATGCTTCAATTTCATACGAAGGTGGTGGTAAGTCATAATTATTTTGTGTTATATTTATCAGGTGAGAGCACTGTGTTAATTTATTATATGTAATTTGAATTTTATGTGTATTAATAATTTTTTAATGTATGATAACAATTAATATGATTATTTCTGTAAAAGTTTGTAGTCAGTGTTTAAATTAATGTTAAGTAATATTAAGAGAAATTAAATGGTAACATTAGATATTAAATTTGAGTACGTGTCCCTCAGTTAATCTCAGACATGTGTCAGAGTATATTTCTCAAATTAATAATTTAGCAAAAAAAAAAATAAAAAGCCACTATACAAAATATTCTAATTATTATATGTTCTAACTTAATTTAATAAAATCCATCACAAAGTATCTTATGATATTTAAAATCATGATATTTATGCACCTATTTCCTTTGAATTCTTCTTACCCATCAAAATATTTAAACTTATGTTTAACAGAAAATAGCCCTGTTTCGTATTTTGTCGCATGACCATCTACTCGAATGTAGCAAATAGAAAAGATGCGACATTTTCTACCACAACGAAAACAGAAATGTTTTCAATTCAAATACATGGTCATCTCCTGCCTCTCTTAAAAGGTTTCATACATAAACACTTAAATGTATTTCTTACCTAAATACGATTTACCGTTTATCTCCATGTTTGGAAAACTATATCAAAACTTTTGCATTTATTTTTTGCGATAAAAATATTTTTCTTACACGTTTTTGCTCTTTTCACTTTGTGTACTATATTTCAGATAAAATTTCAGTGGGATTTTGAATTTATGTATTTTTCTATTTTATATGCGTGGCATGGCGAAATTTTGGATCCTAGCGAGAAGGAATAAACATGTAGTAGAAATGTATTTTTATATCATATAGTGCTTTAAAACTACATATCATTTATCTGCTTTAAATGTAAAGAATTATTAATTGCGTATTCCAGCATATATTGAGACAGAAGTACAATCCCATTCAAAATGTTTTCTAGACAATGATTCTCGATTTATTCACAATGATACTTATTCATTAACAAACGATTACGAGATAATGCTGATAAATTAGCGATAGAGATTGAAGCTACCTTGATAATTCCTGGGTTAATCCACTACTTTTTATTTAAAATGTTAAGAATGTAAAAAAATACAAGCAATGAATAGCGTATAGTACTAAAAATTTATTCTCTATTGTTTGCTTCCTTCACCGACAAATTGTGATTTAATATTTCGAAAATTTAAATTTAAAATGTATTCAGATTAATAAAAAATCCACACATGCTTTTATAACTTACCTTTCTAATAGGTAATTGCTTTCTAAATAGATAGTTTTACATTTAAACTTATAAACTTTTTTTTCAATTCATGTTACAAATATGATGTGATTTTAAAGCATCTAAAAGAGATGTTGACAATGAAACATATTTTGAGATTTTGTAGCCTCCGAATTTAAAATAAGTAGAGAGGACAAAAAAAAGGTATTTCAGATAATTTACTTTTTAAAGTACTTTCCCTAAAATGGCTTGCATGTAAATATACGTTATTTAAATTCGTTTACATTTTAATATTTTTTTAAAAAGATTTTTCTTTAGTTTTGAATGTACTAGATTACAAACACTGTGTACAAAACTGTAATTATGCACACAAACTGAAATTTTGCACATAATTATTAGTAATGCGTGTTATTATCTTTAGTTTATTTAATTACCCTAAGGACACTATGAACTATTAGGAATATTACCTGGAAAAATGTTATTATATACTACCATTGTTATTAAGAAAAATGCTGTGAAATCCTGTAATAAACTAAATCTGACTATGAATGGAAAAACTGCGTAAATGTTCCTGCACTCGGGATAAAAATCACTGGAATACAGTAATGTATAAAGACAGTAAAATTAATAGCCAAGCTTGATCATGCCTAAACAAAAAGGGAGTTATAATTCGGCAACCACTAAAGTGTAAACATTTTCATTACCCCTGTCTATATATTTTCTAGAGACGCATCATCATTTAATATGGATTTTGCTGTACATCCACGTAACAAAATTTAACTTTTTGCTACTTGGACACCTCGCAAGTCCATTTCAAAGGATGCTTCTAACATTGCATTACGCGATTAGCGATGACATTTCTACTGCTTGTAAAATGATGAAGTAGGTCGAGTCTGCTTACGACCGTCACAGTAACTTTCAATTGATAATTTGAACTCCTCAGATATGGGACTGTTTCATGCGTTCCGTCTAATAAGATGCAAAGTTATTTTGCGATAATCCATATATATTATTTATCCCTCTGAGATTAATTTTGAAAACTTGAAATCGGTGTGAAACTTATGGTCAGGATTAGCGTAAGTTTTCAACGTCGCCAAAATATGACATTTTCTTTACCTTTAAGTTATTGTTTGTAGAAGAAGCGGGCTTAACCTTTGCGAAACACTTAAGATTGCACGTTTTTATCGTTGAGAGATATTCAGTAACTGGATTAAATTTGCTACTTCAAAACTACACTGGTGCTACAATGATGATGGTGCTAAAATGACTTCACTAAGGAAATACATCGAATTAGATAAATTACTTGAAGAAAGTTGATGATGTAAAATAGCATACTAAATTAGAGACGAAGGACAAATGATTATGGTCAAATGACATGACAAAATGCCCATTTAACTGAAATCCTCTGCCCATCTCTAATATAAGAGCTCTTATATGTAGAAGGTTGTAAAACAGATAAGCAGTACACTGAAATCAACTAGCTTCATATAATAACAGAATACTATTTAGAAAAATGGTAGCAAAAATATGATAAGTTACATCATGAGCTGCAACAGAACGATGGCTGGAATAGGAAAACGGATAGTAGAAAATATGATGCAATTTGTTGAACCAACAGCTGCAAATTCACTGAAAAATGAAACTTGATAAGGAATGTCTCTAATTTTAGATTAAAACTGATATCTTTTAATATCGATCGCAAAAAGGATTACCTTATATTATTAAAAAATTAAGTAAATTTTTTCCCTTTACAGTGCATTATGTTCTCGAATGATACCTCCTTAAGAGTGGAGCTTGATGGGACGAACTTATGTAATGTTGAGTCTAACATACTAAAGTAGACATAATGCCTGCTGTTAAATCTGCTGTCTACATTTCCATGTAAGAAAAAAACTGTACAAAATCTACTGATAAATAATGTGAAATAATTTTTACGTATAATAAAGTCTCGATTCTCAACGTAGTTAAAATTACTCCCCTCTTTTCAACAAATATTCACTAACTATCATTGTTATTGGTTTTATTTTACAATATGAAATTTTATTGACTTTTATACATACGTTATTAAAGTTTTTAGCCCTTTGAAAAGATTAAATTTGTTCTTATGAGTAATAAGCCTATACGCGCGTTAACAGTTAGATGAAGCTAAAAAAGACAACGATTTAAATGCAATATTCAGTTATAACAGCGATCTCACGAACTCAAGGATTGCTTCGAACTTATTTCATGGTTGTTTAATTTCCTTACACGCTTCATTCTTCCTTCAAACTCTTTCAAAACTTATCAACTCTGTCAACTAAAACATCAAAGTTTCTTGTGACCATTTGAGCATCTCATGTTACGCAGTTTAGGTTCAAAAGAAGCAGAACAACAGAACTTTTTGAGATTCAACCTTCACAGTTCTCTGAAGCTCGTCAAAAATTTTTGTTTACTCCTCCATACTCGAAATCTCTTGACGTGAGGATAAATCTTAGATTTTATATTGCACTTCACAACTCCTTCACAATAACTAATGTCATCAGTTTATTTAGTTAGCTCTCTATACATAATACAGCATTTTGTTTCTCATTTCATGAACAAAGTATTTTTGAGGAGAGCCAGATGGAGTTCTCGTATTTTCCTTTTAAATTTTCCTTCATATTTAAAAAAACAATCATACGTGTCTCTTAGCAAGCATCTATCCAAAAGTGGCCAAAAATGTCTATAGTGGCCAAAAATGTCTATATTAGTAGAACAAACATACATAGAAAATAAGCATTATGTTTATTAAAAATTGTACGAAATGGGTAATATTGATATTTGCTTTCAGTACTTCATACAAATACTAACTTTATACCAGGTAGCAAGTTCGAAAATTTCGCATGCGAACAAAATACGATAAATTATATAGCGAGGTTGTTGGTTTGTAGTAGGACGAAAGAAGAGCCGGCCCATTTGTAGTCATTGTTTATTTACCAAATAACAGTAAAAGAATACAGGAAATCGACATATACAGTGATTCTAGAAGTACACTGCAAGCTATATGCGCATATTATTTTAAGGGAGATAGGATTGAAAATATAAAAAAACCTAATAGAAAGTCATGAGATAGCAGTAAACTTACACTGGGTTAAAGCCCACTGTGGCATTAATGAAAATGAGATGGTAGACGCAGCAGCTAAACAAGCAACAACACTGAATGAAATCACAGGAAATTATAAATTAACTAAAGAACAGATTAAGAATAAAATTAAGAATTATTACATAAATATATGGCAAGAAAATTGGGAGAGAAGCAGGGTAGGAAGGAAAGTATTTGAGGTATTCCCTAGAGTTTCTACGAAAAGACTGTCGGCAGATTTCCTTGTTAATCAAGCAATAACTGAACATGGCTGTATAGGAGTCTATCAAAACAGATTTTTTGCTAAAACAGATCTTTGTGAGTGTGGCAATATACAAACTATAAAGCACTGTATATACAATTGTAGCAAATGGGCTGAAGCACGAAAAAACCTACCTTTGGGCTTTCAAGATTGGGCCCCTAGTAAATTATTTGCGGATTATTATTGTAGAAGGTACATCAATAATATTATGCAGGAACTTATGAATATACACTTCCCCCTACAAGGGGAAGGTGGATATCCCCTCAGATTAAAAAAAAAAAAAAAGACAGGTAAACGAATTGCAAAAAGAAAAATTTCGGGACCCGGTTGGGCTGGATTGCCATCGGGATGATTAGTTTTATTATTGAAGGGCCGTATAACCTTCGGGTGTGGACGGCGGCGATATTACTTTACCAAATAACAATGGTGCGTAAGGATAATACAAAAGCGATTACAAAACACCATTGGATCCAATATTGGAGGTGAAGCATAACAAAAAGACAGGGGAATATGAGATATGTACATATTTGTAGATAATATTAAAAGTTTAGTATGACGCAAACTCTGGGAAAATGTGATATTTACATTATAAAACCTTTTTGTCCACAATATTTCACCGTGCAGTACCGCCGCATCGAGGGAAAGAACTCTAGGGGTAAATTAAGTGTTTAACTTCGATTTTTAAACAAACAATACAATGTGTAATTCTAAATAAATAATTCGTCAGAAGCGTAAAACTTAATCTTTAAAATGGTAACGCATTTATCGATTTTGGCTAAGTATGAAGGGAGATAAAGGGATGTTACAAAAAATCACCTTTTAGAAATAATATATAATTCGTGAAAAAACTACTTGTAATTTCTTGCATATGGAAAATAATATTACCGGGATATAATTGTTTATTCATTAAAAAAGTTAAATTGTTCTTGTACTACATACCGGGTGTCCCAAAAATGACCGACGATTTGAAAAATCAACTAAAGAAAAACGGGTGGTGATAGAAATGTACGGTTTGCTGCATTCTGCTTGGGTAATCAGGGAATTTATTCTCACCAATTTTCGAAATTAGTTACAAAGTTCATCAACAGATGGCGCTGCTGACTTGGAAAAACTATAAAACAATGTTTTCAAAGTAAGAAGCATATGCAAAGTGGCATGGATTGGCCTCCCTATTCGCCAGATTTGCCGCCATGCGATTTTTTTTCTTTGGGGGTACTTGAAAGATCAGGTGCATCGTCACAATCCACAAACTGTAGATGAACTGGAACAGTACATCTCTGCTGCTTGTCAGAACATTCAAACTGAAATATTTGCACGGGCGTCTGCGAATTTTGACCTCAGGCTGCGACCCGTTGTTGCTGTAAACGGTGGTTATTTTGAAAACATTGATTTATAGTTTTCCCGGTCAGCAGCGCCATCTGTTGACGAATTTTGAAACTAATTTTGAAAATTGGTGAAAATAAATTCTCTAGTTACCTAAGCAGAATGCAGCAAACCATACATTTCTATCACCTTCCGTTTTTCTTTAATTGATTTTTCAAATCGTCGATCACTTCTGGGACACTTGGTATGAAGCAATATTACCTACACAACTTATCAGATATAAAAGTCAAGTATCAAATACACCTCGATATATGGAAAAATTACAAGAATTAATGTGCTAATGAAAATTATTTAATTATCTCACTTACAGACGAAAGGCAGAATTTGTGCATTCGCTAATAACTGGAAAAAATATTTTGCTATGCAGCAAATTTTTCCAAAATATATTTACAACCAATTCAATTTCGGAAAAATTTCCTTGATCTATAAGCCACTTAGGAAAGCTTTAGTTTGATACTGATCATACTATATTGAACTGTAAAAAGGAAACGCCTTCACATGCAATCATTCAGCGGAATATTAATATTTCTGTTTACTTTCAGATGCTACTGTTTTCTTTCTAATAATATTGTTTACTTTCAGAATAATATTAATCTCTAAGCATTATTAATATGGAATGCATAAACTGTTTTAATATGAATTTTTTTATATTTTTGTAATAAGCTATAAATGTATAAATTAGAATACACAGAGATACGTAAAACTTTGAGAGTTTCTTTGTAACATTGGAAAATAAATCTTGCTAGTATTGCCTATAATTTTAAATTAAAACTGATATCTTTCATAATCCATTGGAAATGAAAGGATTATATTTTATCACTAAAAATACAGTGCATTATTTTCTCAAATTATCCATCCTTAAAAATCATCCCTTATGGAGTAAATTTATGTTATCTTGAGTCTAACATGCTAAAGTAGGCTTATTACTTAATCTGTTAAATTTGTTGTCTACATTTACATACTCCGAGAATAGAAGAAAATTTACTAAGAAATAATGTGTTAAGATATTTATTTAAAACAAATTCTTGTTTTTCAATGTTGTTAAAATGATTACATCTATTTGAATTCTGTAATCGATACGTGTTACTCGTTCTAATTAAGTTGGCATAACAGTCATTCCTTTGAACAACTTCGTTTGTAAGAAAGAAACTGTTTTCAGAGAAATTATACAATTTTGCTTGTTCTTGATAATTTTCAGAAGGAGAAGATTAACTAGAATCTAAGCAGGAAAACTTTTTTCCCCTCTTTAGTGTGATTTAGCACGTCTTTTCGACATTTGTCCATTCTCCACCGCGAATTTGTCGGCTTCTTTATTATGAGGATACCGTATGGGGAATCAACATCACTCCCTATGAGAGAACACCACGTGAACGTCCATGCCTAAATTAGGATTTGAACCCAAGCCGACTGTTGAAGCTTTGGAACGCTTACCACTGCAATGGGGGCAGTAGCTAGAAACATAGTTTACGAAATTTATGGTACATAAAAGTTACGTTGTCGTGACGAAGTTTTTGTATCTAGCAGTAATATTCATTATTTTAAATTGGGTAAAGTGAGTTTTGATTTTTCCACTATTTACAGTGCTGATTACTTTTGTCTGAAAGGGAGTACATAAGTTCTGTTGCAGAAAAGTTGTAACGACCAAATTTATTTTTGAACCTCCACTTTTAACCACCGATTATCACTACATTCTTCTAGTAATTTCCGTTGTTTCCTTAATTTATATGAAAACTTTTAATGATCCCCATCTTTAGGAATTGTCCACAGAAACAATCACTCTTAATTCTCCCCGAAGAAGTATATTAATAATTCGAAATTAGGAATATTTTTATTGTAGTTCATGAGTAGGTCTGTGTTCCTGTCTTGACCATTCGACTAGGTTCATATAAGCAATGACGCATGACTATATAATTAATATTTTCATTTTAAATTTTGCTAATTTTTTCCTCGTCACCGGCTTCTGTTGCATGTTTGAGAAAATTCTCACCGTTCATTGCAACAGCTGGATGCCTCTACAACAACTCCATTTCTCACACCACCCTCGTTCCTATTTCGTTAAAATTAAACTATCTCATCGACAGGAAACAAATCCACTATCTTCCGTATCCCTGGCTAAATTATATCATATATTGGTGGTAAATTATACCATATTATTTATCAAACTAATATTCTCTTCCAACAAGCAGAGACGGCAAGGAATCGTACCTCGGTCGAAAATCCCCCAATATCCATTGATCACCTCTCTAACCACCGACTGGTAAGGCTATGGACCGAATGCCTAGCACCCTGGTTTTCAGAACAAGAGTCTACGAGTTCTAGTCTCGTGGTAGGTACCCATTTGACACCTCGGCCCCCTCCACTTTCGTGTATCGGCCAATGATTCACCGAAGACTGGCGCTGCGTATCAATTCCTGTATACACAGCCGAAGGTTAATTTCCGATGTTCGGTGGTGTTTCATATAGGCCTGAACAACCTGCCGGACAGTACAGATATGCCGACAATTTGGCAACCCTGGGCCCCTTCGTGATAGGTATGGATATTTGGAATCACTATGAATCCAGTCAAAGCTACGGTTTTCAACTAACAACTCGATAGGTTCCAATTAATAAAAGGATTGATGCAAAATACCGGTTCGGGATCCTAAATAAAATGTCTGAACTCCTTTGGAAGACATTACTGAAAGGTCTAAAATTGTAGATGGACTAAAAGGCAACTGTAGTATCTTTTTCAGGCGTTTGCGATGAGATATATAGAATATGTACAGAAATCTGAAATAATGTGGAAAAATTGTGCCAATTCCAAACTTTGATTCAATTGTAATACGCGACCACTCTAAAGGTCGGACATTGATAAAGAAATACCTCGCTAATTTATTTTGTGCTATGACTAACAAGCATTTTTGCACTTTTTTTTGCTTTTCGTGTCCGTGAAGATTTTTTTTTTGTATTAGTGAGACGTTTTTACCCAGAAACGCAGACTCAAATGCTCTAGATCCCGGATATTTCAGCTATAGGGATGCAAAAGATGCAGCTCTTCTAATTAACTGAGCGACAAGGATACCCAGCTGTAAATGACCAAGGTTTTGCCCTTATTATATACTCCCTCATCAACAGAAGAGACAAAAAACCTACGAACGTGACTGCTGGATATTTTGGATATACTCTTTTTGTCATTTGTTACTCCTCTCAAGAGGGTAATTTCACGCAGTTTCGTAATACAGATATACAAGAGGCATATGTGAGTAGGAGAAACAGGGTTCATTTACAATCTAGATAGATTCGAATATAAGATAATATCATAATACAGTTAATCCTTTAACCCTGGAATGCTACCCGGGGTGCACCTGTACCCCACTCACATGAAAAAGTTAAATTTCTTCCTAACAGATGGCGCCACATATCGCTGACTTCTAGTAGTTTCATATTTCAGAGAGTTAGTTTCGCAGTGACCTTCAACAGTGGAAAAACGCATTTCATTTAGCAGCTAAAACTTGTGTGGGGTGCACCTGTACCCCAGGGTAGCAATTGTGTTATTCTTCATATTTTTTCAAAAGGTATGTAGCAACGTTTCATTTATGATTTCAATTTTCCACCCTTGTGTACTTCTATTAGTGTACTCTAATAGTAGACTTCTATTTTATTTTTATTTTTTCTTTAGGAAACCATGAGTTTACAGAAAGTGTTCAACTTATCTAAGGAGGAAGATGTTGCAGCAGCACTAAGAATTCTGTTTGAGTCTGAATCAGAGAACGAAGAAGGCATACAGGACAGTGATGAAGAAGTTGGTGTTATTTCTGATTTTCAATATAAAATTGAAGATGAACAGTTACAAAATCCATATTCATCAATCGATCAAACTTCTGCAGATTCATTCGATTTTGATTCTTTACTTCTAGAAGAGCCGGGTGAAGGGGACAAACTGAAAATTGTTCAAATTCCAACAAAGTTACAAGGCAAAAATGGTTTTCGATAGAATGGAAAAAAGGGAAGCTGCACAGATTACCTCAAAGAAATTTAGTTGTACATTTACCGGGAAACAAAAATGAGGCTAAGAATATAATTTCAGGATTAGAAGCATGGGATTTATGTTTCACAAAGGAAAACTTGGACTGTATAATTCAACATACCAACCAAGAAATGGCAAGGCAAAGACTGAAATATAAAAGTGACAGGCTTACAGAAAATGATGCAGTTCAAGATGCTGTGACAAGTGTTAGGTCATCATATACTCGAAACACCAATCCCATTGAACTTAAAGCTTTATTTGGCTTGCTGTATTATGCTGGTGTTATGAATGCACGGAGTGTTCACAAAAGAACTTTTTGATAAAGACTCAGGAATTCCTATATTTCGTGCAACGATGTGTGAAGCTCGTTTTAGATATCTAATCAACTGTCTTCGCGTTGAAAACAAAGAAACAAGACCTTTCAGGAAACAAACTGATAGACTAGCTGCATTTAGAGAAGTATTCGAGAGATCTTTGAAGAAGATGCAACAGTTATATGTGCCTCAGAGTACACAACAATTGATGAGCAGCTGGTGAGTTTTAGAGGACGGTGTGCCTTCAAAAGGTACATACCATCTAAACCAGACAAATATGGCATAAAAAATAGCTATGTCCTGTGACGCAAAGATATTTTATGTTATCGATACAGAGGTTTACACAGAGAAAGGATCACCTCCAGACAATATTCCATTGGCTCACTATTACTGCGGTAAGTTAACGTCTTCGTTCCAGAATACAAATAGAAATCTAACCATGAACAACTGGCTCACATATGTTAGTACATCAAAATTCTTACTAGAATTGAAGATAACTTCAATGGGAACGCTAAGAAAAATAAGAAAGAAATACCTCCTTCCTTCTTAGAAGTAAAAACCCGGGAGAAAAATTCTGCGATGTTTGCATTCAATGATCCACTAACGCTTCTTTCCTACTGTCCACCAAAAAATAAAAAGAAGATTGTTCTGCTTCTTTCTACGATGCACGAGAAAGGTGACGATCCAGATTCAACTGCTTTACCTGAAATGATTGAATTCTACAATCAAACCAAAGGCGGTGTTGACACCCTTCACCAGTTGTTTCATACATACTCCTGTTCCAGAAAAACGAGGCTCTGGCCACTGTGTCTTTTCTACAACTTGCTAAATATTGTAGGAGTGAATTTATGATACTTTTGGCAGGCTCAGATGTACCAGCGAAAGAAGTAATGAAAAACAAACGTTCGTTTCTGAAAGCACTTGCAATAGACTTGGTGAAGCCTCATATGTTGAGTCTTTTGGGAGTACCAACTTTGCCTCGGGATCTCCATGAAACTATTTGTCGTTTCCAAATGGTGACTTACGAAGAAGTTGCTACCAGTAAACTCGAACAATCAGCCGGAAGATGTGCATTCTGTGAAAGGTCGAGGGACAGAAAATCAAGGATAAAATGCGCTATGTATAGAAAGTTCATTTGTTAAGAACACC
This sequence comes from Dolomedes plantarius, assembly GCA_907164885.2. Taxonomy (NCBI): domain Eukaryota; kingdom Metazoa; phylum Arthropoda; class Arachnida; order Araneae; family Dolomedidae; genus Dolomedes; species Dolomedes plantarius. Next base: position 59,741,001 of record OU015491.1, read on the forward strand.
AAAAGAAAGTGTGCCCTAATTGTTCCTAACTTTTTTTTTCAATTTTTTCAAAGTTAAAATATGTTAAAACTTTGTTCTTTTTATGTTTGTTTTGAAAATAAAAATCGTATGCCTATTTCTGAAGCCTCCTTCTCACATTTATTATTGGGGTACATCTGTACCCCAGGGTACCATTCACGTCATAAAACTGATGGGTAGCATTCCAGGGTTAAACATAAAATCTAGTAGTTTTTCTTTTTTTTTTAAGAAACGTTTCAAAAGGTAAGCATATCACTCCAAGCCAACCTAACTACCGATAGCCAGAAGCTGGTCTTCGTATGGGTGGATATACTCCCAGTTAAACTATACTTATAATTATTTTCCACGCTTTTGTACACAAAGTCCCTAAGGAAGATTTTTCTTTCTTAACTATATCATACACATTCTTTCATGAGCACGAAACTATAAACTTCATTATTATAATTGCATTTTTTAATATATTTTAATTCATTATTCTTTTATTAAAGTAAGCAGTAACATATTTCGAAGTATCCTCGAAAAAACATTAAAAGAAAACTTATTCAAAGTAAACAGGATACTCAAACTTCAGCAATAATATTTAAATAATAAGATATTCAACGTACATATTGTCTTTGATTTCAGAAAATATAATTAAATTTTCCTGCAAAATATTTCATTGAGAAAAAAAAGTTACCCTTTTAAAGTATGCACTCTAAACAATTGTCATTTTTTTTTATTTAAACTAGAATCATAATGTTTTGATTTTTGTCAGAAAGAATTTTTAACAGCTTTCATTCTCATTATCCTGCAACCCATGAGATTTATTTTAGAATTAAACGGGAAATTAAACAACCACAATAGTTTTTTTTTTCGTTGACAAAGTTGGCAATGAATAACTTTCAATAAAAAAAGTCATTGTTTATCTTTTAGAGAATGCAAGTCCCTTTGTTCCATACGCGACTTATTTTTCATTTGAAGAAATAATAAAACAGGTTGGGTTTAATTAACTCTTGACGTTCATACTTTGCAGCGTTAATTATCAAAACGGAAAACATTGTAACGGTAAAAAAATTTGTTTTAAGGGAAAAAACTTCTTCTTTTTTTTGTAAAATAACTGATTAAATACCTTATTCTTCAGAAATGAAGTTATTTATGTCGAGAGAGAAATGAGCTTTTCTACTTTTATATATATTTATTTTTGGGTAACGATTAATTTTAGATGTTTTTCAAGAGTATTTAAAATATACGAAAGGTGTAAGTGCCAATGCATGGTGTTTAAAGTGTTTAAACAGCTTCAAAATGTCCAAGTACACCATTAAACTGAAGCTAAAATTTCAAGAATCTAGTAGTTAAATTAGTATTTTTAAATGACATTTTAAGAAACACAATTTATGCGTTAATGTGAAGAAAACTTGGGACAACACAAAAATAGTCTCCCTAGTGTAAATGTTGAAAATTAATAAAAATGATAGTAATCAGTCGAATCAGTGAAAGGAATAATGTGAAGAGTTTATATAAAAACATAGACTTGGTTCATGAAGAATTTTACCTAGCTGTTAAACGTGAGGTGTTCTTGTGATACTCAAAAAACTAGCTCGGAAAAATAATTGTTGGCTACAGTTTGTAGCTACGTACAAGATGCTGTTAAAATGTCTTAACAATTTTCCCTAACTTATAAAATGATTGCATTCCCAAATATATAATCATCTCTACCATAAATAGGTGCCTGGTAGCTATAAATTGTCCCTTGATAGACTGGGATTTAAGAATATTGCGTCGATTGTCGTATTTCCTCTCGTATTATAATATTTTGGATAAATTTCTCCTTCTTCGAGCGAGATAATTATCCTAATTTAGTCCATCTGGAAATAATGCATGTTTAATCGACAGTACTCTCTCCGTTTAAGGAAGTAATGTCCGTTATTGGTAAGTAAGTATTACTGGTAGTCCGTTATTGGAAAGTGTAATCTTTTGAAACACTTTCAAAAGATTTGGAGGCAATACCTTTAAAGAATTTTTTGGAAAAAACTGTGACATTTATATCATTTCCTCGTTTCAAAAGTTTTGTTTAGCCTTTAAAAGTTTCTAAATTTTTTGCTTTCTATATAGTTTTTCTTTATTCAGCTTCTTTTTATCTATAATCTGGTTCACTCAGATTTTTCTTATTATAACCTTCAAACTTTTGTTCTTATTACCTTGAGTTTTTTTAATCGATCATGACTTAAAGCTTTTCCTCTGTCAAACGCATGTGACCCATGACTACTTTATCCCTAATAATAAATTTTTTCTTGATAATCAGTTCATGATGTGGTCACCAATTGCTTCATTTGTAGTTACTGGGGCAAATTTCGTGAAACGTGGCGTAAAATGGCACTGCGATCGGCGATGGGCAATTTAACTACGTTTGAAAAGAATAGCATCTTGGTGCTAAGAATTAGCAATTATTACCCTCAAAGAAGCAGTTATTCTTACCGGACAAAATACTTTCATTATCATAAACTGATTGTATAAGGAGACTGCCTACGTTGAAAATGCCATTTTTTGACTATTTTGGTCAATTTTATTTTTTGAAAGAATCGTGTAATTCAATCTTTTCTCTTTTCAAAACAGTTTTGATTTTCATTCTACATCAATTAGAAGTAGCTATTTTTAAAAAAAACATCGTCTGATACAAAATTGAAGTGACAAACAACTTTAAACGCGTTTTTCTCAGAATTATGTTTTTAGCACAAATCTCTACCGTTACCATGATATTTCACATAAAAATGCATATAATTTGATAAAATTTCCAGGAAATGTTTTAGATGCTATTGTTAATGAAACGTCACACAATAATTAAAATAATAATAAATAGTTTTTTTATTTGGGGCCGTTTTTATAAGGAAAGGAATGACGAATTGGGGAAAATTTTCATATCTATAATAAAACAGTTCCGTAACTGACTCACTGACTGACATACAACGCACAGATCAAACCGCTGGACCTAAAGGGCTGAAATTTTGCATAGCGATTCTTCTTATAGTGTAGGGGTGCACTAAGAGAGATTTTTGAAAAATTCTTCTTAGATTTTTTTAAATTAAATTTTTAAGCTGTTTTAGTAACTTTTTTTAAGTTTGCATTTAAAATAATAATTTGAGGGTTATAAAATTTATATCACGAGAAAGATCATAAAAATTCCTTTAAAATGAAATCTTTTTCGAATCTTTACCTCTATTTTCTGATTTTTGGGGAATTTTTAAAGATTAATTTTGAGAATTTAATTTATTAAATGCTGATCACGTGATTTCTTTTTCTGGTACTTTAAATAAATTTATCGTCACGTGCATAACAACGAAATAAATAAAAAAATATTTTTTTTCTTGCTAATGCGGCAGACGATTGGACATTATTTTGTCTATAAAAATATCCCTTATGATTTTTTTATAAATATATATATTTTTCTACATCAATTGTATATATAGATCATCGGATTTATTATATATATATATGAATATATATATATATATATATATATATATATATATATATATATTGACATTAATTGCATACATTGATCATTGTATTTAATTTGAATGTACTCCGTAGTGAAGTGCGGGTTTTCAGCTAGTTGTAACATAACATTGTCTGTATTATATTTGCTTTTTAAAATTTATCTTAGATTATGGGTCATTTTGAAGATAACTGTTATATGTATCATGTGTGAGAAGGAAATTAAAATAATAGCATTTGAATTTTGTGGAGAGTGATAGGCGTTTTAGCTAAATTTCCTTGAAAATTACTTCAAATTGACCAATTTATAAAAAAGCATGGTATTTACAGACAAGTGTTTTTTAATTTTTTATTTTTAAATGCTATTTTACAATAAAAGACAAAAAAATCCTTAAAAAAACAATTTTTTTTAAAAATTGGCTTCGAAAGTAGGCAGTCACCTTAACGAAATTTGAGAAAGAGCAATATTACATGTCGTACTTTTAATGAGAATACACCTCCTATACTCCAGCCTAAAAGATTTTGTTCCTCGATATTCTGGATTAAAGTTTTCAGCTTTCATTCTTCTACTACCATTCGGTATCTGCCCAACGGGAATAAACCGAATTTTCTCCAAAACTTTACAGTATATATGAATCATTAATCGATAACATGTTTTAATTTATAGCAATAGAATCGCATTTGATATTAATTAATCGCATTTGATATTAATAAAAGTAATAAGAAGAGATATAACGCAGTGCATAGTGGGCTGTTTTCTCGTTATATTAATGTTCATTATATGTGAATTACACGTGATATAAATATATTTATAATTAATTTTTTTTTAATTCTATGTTATATAATTGTACTTATAAATTATATAATTATAAGGTAATTATACTTATACAGTCGGACCTCTATTTAACGAACCTCTATTTTGTGAATTTCTCTATTTTGCGAACTTTTCCTTGGAACCAAGAACATTTTGCGAATTTCTTCGTAAAATAGCCTCCAAATAGCGAAGTGCATTCTCTATTTAACGAACTATTTCTTGTGATTCAATATAATTTTTCTCCATATTTCTCAAAATATTTCTGAACATTTCAAACTTATTCTTTCTTTTAACACATTTAACACATTAACTTTCTTTTAACACATTCCGACTCGAATTACAGTTTGAAGAAAATACGCCTGAAGGGGTTTTGGTGCATTGCAAAGATGCGAGACGTATAATGAGATAAAGCACTTTTTCAAACAAAAATTTCAGACCAAAATTAACAAACTTTACCAATAATTAAATATAAGGACGCATGTGGTAATGTAAGCTTACTTTATTACTTGTTATAATAAATGCGATAATGTCATTAAAATTTATTAATTTTAATATAATTTTTTTAATTGAAAATACAGTGTATTCCCGGACAATTTTTTGTTTTATTCTTGTTTTCCTTGCAGATTTCTGTTTGATGGGTAAGATATATAAAACAAATAGACATTAATTTACAAAATAAAGGTGTGAGTAATTACTTTTATTAATAATATTTAGTGTTTATTAATTTAAAATCTGTCTTGTGTAGTTTAAAGTATTTTAAAAGGTAACTCTCTATTTAACGAATTTTCCATATAACGAACTTTTTTTCGGGATTTAGCGACTTCGTTAAATGGACATTCGACTGTACTTATATTAGTTCAATTAATTTAGTATCTATAACCATAATTTTTTATTGGTTATAGATATTAAATTAATTGAACTTACCGTAAAATCTTGCGTATAATACGCACTTTTTTCACATTTTAGTCCGCAAAAATGAGAGTGCGTATTATACTCGTATACAAAAAAACGTAGTTTTAAACATTGAATAAACGATAAACAATAGATGAGCGTTATTCTAGTGAAAGTGATTAAGTCTGATAATTTCACAGTATTCTTTGTTTTGAATTAAAAATTGAATTTTTTTTCTAACGAATTCGGCGTTTTTGTTTATTTTTATTACAAATTTTATTTATGTTAATAAATATTTGTGCAATTTTTAAAAAAAATATTGAAAAGTTATGGGTGCATATTATAGTCAAATTTTAATTTTTTCCGAACATTTCGCGTGAAATCAAGCATGCGTATTGTATACGTGTGCGCATTATATTCAAGATTTTACGATAATTATGTTTTTGTATAATATAACTAGATGTATTACCCGGCTTCGCTCGGGATTTTGTCTCTGTTATTATTATTTTTCAATGATTAGCCTTATGTTATGATGTTCTAAAGTTTTCGCTAAAATTCTTTTGCGGTAGCAAATAGCATTAGTTTGTTATCGGTGCTGTCTTTGTTCATTGCTTTCCTCTCCTTTCGATGTTGAAGCTCGAAGACGATCGTATGTTAGACGCGTTAAAAGTTTCTTTATCAGTCTCACTGCTTCGGATCACTACAATTCGAATTCTGTTGCCTTCGAGCTCGTGGGAATGTTTTTTCTTCAGATTCTTGTGTGCTTTTATTTACACTTTGAATTCTGTTGGTTTCGCGAGCTTGGGAATGTTTTTCTTCAGATTCTTGTGTTCGTCTAACTGCATTTCGCATTCTGTTGGCTTCGCGCTCTTTTTCATCACATTGTGCTGTTTTTTTTTCATCACATTGCTCATTTCTCAACAATCTTTGACATTTTTCTCTTACTTCTGCAGGATTAAAAGTTGCTCTCCTCTTTTTGGGCATTTTAAAGCATTAATTTACAGCTTGTCAATAACGTTTGAATGGATTTATTATAAAAAAAGAATCAATAATGTTTGAAGGGATTGAGATTACATTCAATATTAAAACACAGCAAATCTGATAATTATTATAGAAAAAGTATATACACGTATTTCATGCTTGGAATTCTTTCTCAAAACAAAATTGTCTACTACGTTTCAATGCCACTTTCAGACTTTCTTAATTATAATATACACGTATTTCATAATTGTAATTCTTTCTCAAAACTAAATCATCTGCTATGTTTCAATGTCACTTCAGTTATATAAATCATCGTGTCAAGGCTAAACGCACGTGTTTCTAGCTAAGTGAACGTGTCCTTCAGTATATTGGAGTTTGAACAGGTAGCTTGGGATAGTTTCAATTCATGGAATGGTTAGATAACACATTCATTGAAAATGAATGACTTTCCATCCTTACATTTTCATTTTTAAAAATAAATATTCCGGCGTTGCCACGTATATGAAAATAATATATCAAATTCATTCTTGCATGTGCCAATATATGAATAAATCACGGTTTTAATTCATGTATATTTATTTTTAAGGAAATGTTATAATTTAATTGGCAACAATGAAATGTTACAATGGCTTTGAACAAAAATATCCGTTGATACCGCGCAAACTTGTTCTAACATAATTCGGGAATGGAGCGTCGTAGCGGAAAGAAAATAGTCTATAACCTTCGCGCAAGTTCAAGCAATATGTTGACCAAGTTTCATCGCAATCGGATGAACGGTATGGCAGCGCATAAAATACGAAGAAACAAACATTCATTTATATATATATATATAGAAGATAAGGTAAAAAAAATAATTAAGAAGTATTATTAATTCAATTTTCAATAATCGTATTACATTGAATATCATAAAACACTGAATCCTATTACCATGAATAAAAACTTTAACTCATTACTTGGATTGATAGTATAGGCCTACAATATAATTTTGAAATTTAAAAAATCCCAGCAAACATTTCTGGTATTAATAATATATAATTGAAAAATGTGCTCATGTGTGTTCATTAGTTTACGTGTTTACACATTAGTTTACATGTTTCTCTGTGTTTACACAGAGATATTAATATTTTGTAGCAATTACTTAGAAGTATGCACACTGTTTCCTATAAACCATGAAGGTGACTGACGAATTTGGAACGAGACTTTAGCATTTCCCCTAGCTTTCAACATCTTGGGGAGGAAGTGCAAACAGCAATCTTTAGTACGGGCACTTTCGGGGCCATCTTCCCTCATCTTTGAAAAGTATTCCACTCGGAAGTTCTGGAGGAGTTTCCTTTTCATCTCGTAGGAATGCCGGATATGAATACTTTTCTTCAACCTTTAGAAAGATTATTGAGCTTTGAGCTCTCTCCCCTCGCTCTTAGGTCTCTGTAGTATATATATATTTTTTTTCACCAGAGCTGTTAAAATCCTGTGCTATGAATAAAATTTTTGAAGTTCTCATTTCATCGATGTGTACACCAATCGACCGGGATTAATCGTTTAGGTATTCGATGTAGCGAAAATTCAATTTTTATCCAGAGAGTAATATTTGCAGAACGAGGCATTGCACTTAAACTTCTAGAACGTTCCTTTTGGTTACTAAACTTTAAAGGGTGTACTTTTATTTGTTTATCAATTACTAGTATAAAGTTTTATCAGCTCATATGTTTACTGGGAGCTATATTCAAAGTTACTGCATTTTTTCATGAAAGAGTGTCTGACATAATTTGATTCGAATGTAATATTACTGTTATATTACGTCTAAGATAAGTATTTTTATCATATGATCACTTAAGTTTTAATACTATGTTCATCATATAAGGAATTAAAGCACTCATCACTCTATAACTTATTTCTCTTTAAACTGTATTCCAATAGATCAAAACTTGTTTCCTTAAACTGGACAAATATTTTTTTAAAATGGTGTAATATTTATTCTCGTTTTAGTTCCAGTTTCGGAAATATTTCTAAAATCAGCAGCTGTTTAAATTATTATGAATATTGCTGTTATATTATGAATATTACTATGTAATATTACTGTTATATTCCGTCTCTGATAAGTATTTTTATCATATGATCACTTGTTTTAATACCATGCACAACATATAAGGAATTAAAGCACTCATTACTATAACTTCTTTTTCTCTGAATAATACCCCAATAGATCAAAGCTTGTTTCCTTAAACTGGACAAAGAAATTTTCAAATTGCTGTAATATTTATTCTCGTTTTAGTTCCTGTTTCGGAAGTAATTCTAAAATAAGCAGCTGTATAAATCCTTTATGAATATTACTATGTAATATTACTGTTATATCATGAATATTACTATGTAATATTACTGTTATATTATGAATATTACTATGTAATATTACTGTTATATTCCGTCTAAGATAAGTATTTTTATCATATGATCACTTAAATTTTAATACCATGTACATCATGCAAGGAATTAAAGTACTCATCACTCTATAACTTCTTTCTCATTGAACTACACCCCAATTGATCAAACTTATTTCCTTAAACTGGACAAAGATTTTTTTAAATGCTGTAATATTTATTCTCGTATTAGTTCCTGTTTCGGAAGTAATTCTAAAATCAGCAGCTCACTAAATAATTTAGGAATATTACTGTTATATTATGAAAATTACTATGTAATATTACTGTTATATTTCGTCTAAGATAAGTATTTATATCATACGATCACTTAAGTTTTAATATCATGTACAGCATATAAGGAATTAATGCACTCATCACTATAACTTCTTTTTCTCTGAACTATGCCCTAATAGATCAAAGCTTGTTTACTTAAACTGGACAAATAAAGTTTTTAATTGCTGTAATATTTATTCTCGTTTTAGTTCCTGTTTCGGAAGTAATTCTAAAATCATCAGCCATCTTAATCATTTATGTATAACAAAAATCATAAAACTTCGTGTCAACTGTTTGAAAGACTCTCTTAATTCTCTCTGACTCTCTTTTGCTCCCGTTTCGGCAGGACCTCTTACGATTAAACATTCATTGGTCGGAACTCTCTTAATTTCAATCGTTTATAAACAGTAATGTCATTGCGCTGTGCGTCAGAGTAAGAGAACTTTGGTGTAGTTTTGTAGTTAACTAGAGCTGGAATAGTAACTATAATAAAAGTTTACCCAAAACAAGATGACAAAAGGTGTTTAAAGTAGCTTTCCAGAATAATTATTTTTGTTAAAGTCAGTTTTCAGATTACAGTATTTACTATATCACCCCAAATAAGAACATATAACTCTCATGCTAGAAATAAATTAAAACGATCTGAAATTTATCATTTATGTTTTAATTAAAAATGTGTCTAAATCGGGAATAAGACTAAAAAAATGAATGCTTTAAATAAATTGTACATTAAGTTTGACTAAAGAGATATATCGTTTAAAGTGTATAAGAAATGCACAAAGCACTTGATTAGTGATTGACATTGGGTATGATAACTAGGTATTCTCTCACTGTTAACCAATTGATTCGACAGTAGTTAGCTATCATCATCAAATAGGTACTTTTTGGAAATAAAAGCATTTTTAGCAATTTATAACTGGTGTTTTAACTAATATGGTAATTTTGATCTCCTGTCTCCAACTGTAAAAATAGCTAACGATCTCATAGTTCCCATTTTCATATCAACAAAAGTTTTATAAGAGTACTAAATGCTTCAAAACATTTCAGAATAATTGATGTAAGATAACAAAAATCTGCTTCGAGTGTAATAAAAAAAATTAATAAATTTTAATCGTAAAATATTTCCTAAAAGTTAGGAGCTGTTATATGCATATGACCCCTTAACGCATCTCAAAACAAACATTTCTCACAACAGGCAGAGACACGGTAGATCCAATAAGGCAGCACGTGTTTTCTAATAAAGAAGGAGCAGCTTTCGCCAGTCAATGTGTGCATAAAAAAATAAAATTCTCAATTTTTTTTTTCCAAAATCGTACATCAAAATTCCTCAAATCTTTCCTTTAGAAGTATTGAATATAAAGCATAAAAGTGAGAAAAAAAATAAATAAGAGAATGCGATATGAGAGAAGAAAACCTTAAGCTCTTTCCTTTCATTTCATATTATAGAAATATGTGGTTTAATAAAATTTAGGGAGGAAGGCTCTATTCTTCCGAAGTGAACTTCAAGTGTCTATAATTCGAAGTAAAGGCGAAAGCTACGCAGATATTGAAATTTTAGCGATTTCGACTTACATCATAAGAGTTACACTGTTATAAATATTGTTTTTAATGTAATGAACATCATTAAAAGTAACATTTTTCACACTTTTTTAGTTGTCATCGTGAATCATAATAATAACACAGTAATAACTCAAATAACTCATTACCAAACAACAAAAAATAAAAGCTGAGAGATGTTGCCGTCATATTTAAAATCTAATCTCGCGACTCGTGATACTTGATAAGCCTAATCATTAAAATGGATTTGTCCATTAATGTTAATGAGGCAGAAAAAGATTTAATATTAGATTAAATATATCATAAATGAAATTTGTCAAGGAAAGAGACATTACCGTTAATTATGTTCTGTTTAATATAATTATTTTTATTTAAATGTAATTATTATTTTCACTTTCCCAAATTTATATGAAATAAATATTAACATTAGAGAAGATTTTCTGTTTAATGCGGAAATCCTTTTATAGATGGCAATTTGTTTGGTCCGGAATGTTTAAATTTTAGGCAGAGAGACATACATTAACACAACTATCTTATTTACAGAGGAACTTACGTAACATTTATGAGACTTGTTGTCTCATAAATGTAATTTGTTAAATGCTCTTAAAAAATTAAGGAAATTCCTCAAAATTTCGTTTAATATTCGTGGAGCAGAGCATTTTTTTTATCAAGCTTAATTTTTTAAGAAACTTTGCTACATGAAAAAAATTATTCCTCTGATACCTTTCGTTAGGTGGTCAAAATAATTAAAAGAAATAAAAATAAATAGTTATATCCTTAGGTCTTAAAAATTATAGCGTTCCGAGAACACAAATTAACCTCTCTAGTCATACTAAATGAAACACAAAATATGAAATACCACTCATAAAAGTACGTGAAATAGAAATGATATGAGGAATATAGAGCCTATATAAACCAACAATAATGTAAACTTTGGGTAGTTTCAATTACTAGAATAGGGAAGACAGGGATCATATACAAAGGCCTGGAGATGGTTGCGGTGACAATGATTATGCATTGGGCAAGGTCACCCGGATTATTATGCTGGTAGGAGGTAATGGGGACTTTATGTAAAGGAAAGTGGGGAAAAAGTTATATTTTAGCATCTAATTGTCTTTTTATGGCATCAAGGCTTGTAGGTCACTATAACGTTTACACTTTTTATAAACACGAATTAATTTTTCTTAAATCCAACAGTAACTTAGCATTTAATCCCTTTTTCCTCCCAGTGGAGTTAGGAGTGGAGCTATAGGCTGTAGATATCTGTTTTTCATTTCTCTAATTTACAGATCTGATGTGAATTTGGAATTCCAATAACTAGTAACTTGTAACTTCAAGTGCGCTGTTTTTTTAATCGCTCAAGTGGGTACGCGGGCTGTCCATTAGAGTGATGATGCATTTTTGTTTGTTTCTTTCAGATTATCCATTTATTTCAAAATTTTAAAGTTTTGAGCTTGAAAATTGTCTTATCAATCTCGCACCCCTTTTCAATAGGAGGTAAAGTGGCAAAAATTTGTTACTAGGTACTCAGTAATCTAATATTGCCTTACTTTGCGTTCCTACGATGATTATAACTTAGATGACTCATATGGACTATAAGGAGATAAGCCCGTAATAATATATCTCGGAATACACCTGGACCTCGAGAATTCTTTTTTTTTTTACCGTTTTTTGTTTTATTTTTTTGGCTTACCATGGAGCTTGCAATTTTATTTAAAGGCTTCTATTTCAGATGACGGTATTACATTTCTGGTGAGGGCGCGGTAGTCCAGTTGGCAAGAGCAGCGGGCCAGTGATCTGAACGTCCCTGGTTCGATGCTCGTCGCTGCAAATCTACGGCCGTGTTCACTAATGGTGGCCAGGGCACGTAAAATAGGGCGTGGCTACAATGTCCTCCAAGTTCTCAAATTTACCTCTGGAGGTGCGGGGTCAAGTGCTCCGGTCTCGTCACTTGACTCGGTTCAAAATTACGGGACCGGTCATTTAGCCAAGTCGGACTCCGACCCTTGTGGTGCTAATTCAAAACAGGAGCCGCACCTTCATCGCCCATAGCCTTTGGGACTTGATCTGATGTTACTGTCGGTCAAGGGGCATAAGCCACAACAACAACATTTCTAGTATCGATCCTGCTCGTGTTTTTGTATTTCAGCTGACTCGCCTGCTTTTAGGACTTTTATAAACTGGTCCTTTCTCATACGCGATCTCTTAATTGAAAGTTGAGCTGTCTTAACAAAGGCATGGTGCGATTCGTATTCACAAATCTGATGTTGATATGCAGGTATGAAAGTAGGCTGTGCGACCGTAGTCTTTGTGTCTCCTTTGCTGCAATACAAATCCTGAGTTGCAGAAAGCTAACTTCGAGAAGGACTGAAACGCCTGTTTCCTAGTAACATAGTTAACTATTAATAATTAAACAATTCATGGCTAAATATTAATAGCATAATTTATATTAATATACAATAGATTGGTACTCGTTCACAGGAAAGAAGGAAGGAATGAAACTGCGTGTGGGTTATATGTTATCAAAAAGTGAAAAATTTCTATTTCCCTACAACTAGTCTCAATTTACTGACATCGAATTTATCTAGAACATAAATGGTTTATAACCCAAAAATATCATAAAGGATTGACAGGAATACATACGATAAAAATTTCTTTCACTTATGTAATTATTTCTTTCCGTTATGCAATGGCCCCGCAAACAAATTTACTACACTCTTAAATTAAGAATAGTCTTAAATATCTAAAATAGCCTTTCCATCATCCACAGAATAAATTTCGAAGCCTCTGACATATTTTTCTACTCAAATAATTTCCTCCTTTTCGTATGAATTTCCTTTGAAATTCGGAAGCAGCCTCTTTGTCTGAAAGAGAGGCTGATAAGGGCCTTTTACTGCATTTACAGACTCAAACGGAGTATCACTTTGCTGCTTCCTATGCCTTTTCCAAGATCTACAAGTGTTTCTTTACGTACCATTTAGATTACGAAATCGCGCATGAAAACAAATTACAGAGACTCCAATTGAATTGATACAAACATGATATTCATCTCACACCACACTTTTAAGGATTGTAGATTTTAGTCCTGAAATAAAATCCGATTGCGTCTTTTGTAAATATATATGGGAACTAGCTGAAAACCCGCGCTTCGCTACGGAGTACATTGAAATTAAATACAACGGTCAATGTATGCAATTAATTCCAAAAAAAAAATAAATATATATATATATATATATTTATAATAAATAAGACGATCAATGTATACAATTGATATAAAAAAAACATATTTATAAAAAAATCGTAAGGGATATTTTTATAGACAAAATAAAGTTCCAATCGTCTGCCGCATTAGCAAGAAAAAAATATTTTTTTGCTTTTTTTTTTTTGGCACGTGACGATAAATTTATTTAAAGTACCAGAAAAAGAAATCACGTGATCAGCATTTAATAAATTAAATTCGAAAAATTAATCTTTAAAAATTCACCAAAAATCAGGAAATGGAGTTAAAAATTCGAAAAAAATTTCATTTTGAAGAAATTTTTATGATCTTTCTCGTGATATAAATTTTATAACCCTCAATGTATTATTTTAAATGCAAACGTAAAAAAAGTTTAAAAAACAGCTTAAAAATTTAATTTAAAAAAATCTAAGAAGAATTTTTGAAAAATCTTTCTTAGTGCACCCCTACACTATTAGAAGAATCGCCATGCAAAATTTCAGCCCTTTAGGTCCAGCGGTTTGGTCTGTGCGTAGTATGTCAGTCAGTCAGTGAATGAATGAGTCAGTTACGGAACTGTTTTATATATATAGACTAGCTGAAAACCCGCACTTCGCTACGGAGTACATTCAAAGTAAAAACATCGGTCAATGTATGCAATTAATGCCAATATATATATAATAAATACGACGATCAATGTATATAATTGATGTAAAATATATATATATTTATAAAAAAATTGTAAGGGATATTTTTATAGACAAAATAATGTAGAAGAAGATATTCAAATTAAATCTAATATAAAGAATACTAAAGAATATAGTACAGTTAATATAGTACAGTTTCTAGAACATTTCTTTTACTGTATTTTAATATTTTTTTGGATAATGTCCAATCGTCTGCCGCATTAGCAAGAAAAAAAAATTATTTTTTGTCTATTTAGTTTTTATGCACGTGACGATAAATTTATTTAAAGTACCAGAAAAGGAAGTCACGTGATCAGCATTTAATAAATTAAATTCTAAAAATTAATCTTTAAAAATTCACCAAAAATCAGGAACTGGAGGTAAAGATTCGAAAAAAATTTCATTTTAAAGGAATTTTTATGATCTTTCTTGTGATATAAATTTTATAACCCTCAAATTATTATTTTAAATGCAAACGTAAAAAAAGTTTAAAAAACAGCTTAAAAATTTAATTTAAAAAAATCTAAGAAGAATTTTTGAAAAATCTTTCTTAGTGCACCCCTACACTATAAGAAGAATCGCCATGCAAAATTTCAGCCCTTTAGGTCCAGCGGTTTGGTCTGTGCGTTGTATGTCAGTCAGTCAGTGAATGAATGAATGAATGAATGAGTCAGTTACGGAACTGTTTTATATATATAGACTAGCTGAAAACCCGCGCTTCGCTACGGAGTACATTGAAATTAAATACAACGGTCAATGTATGCAATTAATTCAAAAATATATATATATATATATATATATATATATATATATATATATTTATAATAAATACGACGATCAATGTAAAAAAAACATATTTATAAAAAAATCGCAAGGGATATTTTTATAGACAAAATAAAGTCCAATCGTCTGCCGCATTAGCAAGAAAAAAATATTTTATTGTCTATTTTTTTTTGCACGTGATGATAAATTTATTTAAACTACCAGAAAAAGAAATCACGTGATCGGCATTTAATAAATTAAATTCTAAAAATTAATTTTAAAAATTCACCAAAAATCAGGAAATGGAGGTAAAAATTCGAAAAAAATTTCATTTTGAAGGAATTTTTATGATCTTTCTTGTGATATAAATTTTATAACCCTCAATGTATTATTTTAAATGCAAACGTAAAAAAAGTTTAAAAAACAGCTTAAAAATTTAATTTAAAAAAATCTAAGAAGAATTTTTGAAAAATCTTTCTTAGTGCACCCCTACACTATTAGAAGAATCGCCATGCAAAATTTCAGCCCTTTAGGTCCAGCGGTTTGGTCTGTGCGTTGTATGTCAGTCAGTCAGTGAATGAATGAATGAATGAATGAATGAATGAGTCAGTTACGGAACTGTTTTATATATATAGATTAGGCTTATTTATGAAATGAAATTTTAAGCTACCTAATATAATTTTTAATATTGAATTTGCAAAACTTTTATCTATTTCTTTATTTATAGAATTAATTTTAATATTTTGTAAGGTATACATAAGATTCGATTCGCAAGAATCGAACTTTTGAGTGAATGAATTAAAGAAGCTGCTTGAGATATGCTAATTCCGGCATACGCGCTTGGTATATATACCAAACAGCTTGATTAAGTAAATAGGTTGTTAAAGTTGATAGATAAGCGAGAGGGAGCTACGAGGTAAGCAGATCCAGGTGTTAACCGGCACTTGTGCTTAGGGGGCCCAAAGTTTGCGTGGCAGAACTGCTGGTTTGACTCTCTGCTGGTTTGTGAGTATGGCAAAGTGTATTTTTATTGAATGCTAATATATATTCCGTAAAAGTAGTACGTATACTTATTTCTGTAAAAGCAAATTCTATATGTGTAACGAATTCAATAAACATTGTTTCATGTATAAACTGTGTTTGTATCAAATTCAAATAGAGTGCCCCTAGTAAATTCTCTATAATTTATTCTATAGTTAAAATATAGTTTATATATATTATATAGTTTTAAAATTTATTCTATAGTTAAAATATAGTTTATATATATTATATAGTTTTAACATTTATTCTATAGTTACTCTACCATGATACACTTTCATAAGCAGATACCATGAACGATTTGCATTTTATTTATTTGCAATGAAAAACACTGGAGTATACCGAAACTTCCTGGTGTGTCTCTAAAAATTCTCTTTTATGATTATCCTGTAATTTTTTAGGTAAAATACGGAAAGACGTCACTAGTTCGTTGTTTTCGGGCCAAAGAAAAGATATAATTGCATGTGTTATGCGAATCAAATTTATGCCAGGCTAATTAAAAGTGGAATTAATTTTTTTTATTTTTTACAGAATATGAAAACTATGCATAAAATAGTTAATTGTTGTTGAGAAAACACGAATTCAATTTTAATTGAATTTTCTTTCATGTTTGTTAGCTCTCTAAATCATATTATACAAGTTAATTTTGATTCATATTTGCCAAAAAATTATTTATCTATATCAAATAAACTGTATGTAACTGTTAAAAACATTTAACAACATTTGATTAAAAACATTTTGATTTTGAAATATGTTGGTTTTTGATAAAGGCATTTTTTATATGTACTGCAAAATATTACTTGTTTATTTCCATTTTAGATTATTTAAACCCTTTTTATGTTGTCATATCAATTATATATAGTTTAAGACAATTTAGCAGAGTTATATGCAATAAATAAGGGGGAATAACGACCAATAGCATTTTTCTTTTCCCCTTTTCCTTTGCTTTTGATGTTTTTTAATTCTACCACTTTGATTTCAGTAAGAAAAGATGTTATCAAAAATTTCCCATTTCTTCTATAAACACTTACGCATAAAGCCTTGAGAAAAAAAAATTCTTACCTCATCTCTGACGAATAATTAAAGTTATCAATCACTGATTTCAAATGTAATGTCCACAGGATTTGAGAATAAATGTAAAGCCCAAAAACGTATTATCAACTACGCCATTAAATTGTACATAATCAAAAAAGGCTGTAAATTATTCAAGAGTAGTCACTTAATCAATCGTTAAATATGTAACTCGGTGAACATAAATATTTAAAAAGGAAATTATAAGGAAATATAACATTCCATGTAATCTTAACCATTTACCTACATTTTTAATCTGTCGCAGAACTTGTTAAATGTAAAAAATTCATCGTTTAGATTTAGGTTTTAAAATTAAATAGGTCTACCGAATAGAAAAATATATATTCGAATAGACAAAGAAAAATTTCAAAGAAATTTTCATGACATATTCTTATGATTTTCGACATTTTTTAAAACTTTTTTTTAAATTTAAGGAAATAAACTGGTTAAAAATCACAATATCTTTATTTACATGAAATTTTATTAATTCATAAAATAGTATTAAACTGTACTATAAATTTCAGAAAATAATAGAACTTTTCAAAAACGAAATAAAATAAAATATGCGATGTAAGTTACTACTACAAAATACGTTTTGCGATAGAATTTGTAAGTAGTTTTCATTAAACTTTAAAAACACTGATTAAAATGGCAATTTTATTCTTTTATCAAGCCTCTAAGAAAACCGTTTTGTTTAGTTTATCAGAGATATAATTTTATTGAATGCTATTTTAAAATAAATCAAAGGTTGAAATACAGAGCTATTTTACTCAAGAAAGTTCAACATTAGAATAATAAATTACTTTAAAGTAATACTGCAATTTAGTACTTAAATGTCTCACTAGAAATCTTAAGTCCATGACATTTCGTATCACATTATGTTAGTAAGAAGTAAATTAAACTATTATCTATAAATGAGCTAATTTTCAAAGATTGCATACGTAGAAACATCCCGCTTTCGAAATATAATAGCTAAAAAGGGAAGTAAATTTTGCTCCAAACAAATCCTTTCTGTTCAATTCGTCGTATTTTTTGTTCTGAATTAATTAGAACCTACTGAGAAGGGTTTTATTTAAGATGCCAAAAGTGTGACTCCTAATTTATTAAAACTGCCTGTATATTATACAGAAGGTAGTTCGCACTTTATGGAAACGATTTTGATAGTTACGTTTTATGTATAAATTCCGTATTTTTTCGGCGATTTGATTCTATCTGATAGTCATGGTTCTTTCTTCACAATAGCTCTAGCTCGAATTTTCCATGAAAGTAAACTTTTTCTTAGTACTGTGATGTCAATTTTACCCCATTCCTCTTGGGTCGTTTTCCAAAGTCCGTTCAGAGTTCTTAGATGCCGTTTTCCCAAGGCTCGTTTTAATAAACTGAAAGCGCAAAAGCCCGTTGGAGAAGCGTCAGGTGATTTTACAGGTAATTCATTAAATGGGATACACTTTATTCCCGTTCCTGAATCTTTCTTTGTTAAATAAGCGGTAGTTGATTTAGACGTGTGACTAAAGGGCTTTGTTCATATGAAGCTCAACTTTATCAATGTCTTTTCCATATAAGGCTGGAATTTCTTCTTCACAAATTGGTTCTAAAATATTCTGCTAATAGTAGAGTGAATTAATTTTGGCTTTACATAATTTTTTTTTATTTTCTATTTGCCGCTGTAACAAAATCCTGCAATTATCATGAATCCCTTTGGAGGCAATTATTGGAAACTTTTCAGTACACAGACGAAGCCATTTCTTACGGTCATTTCCGACAGTTGAGCAATAGAAAATTAATCTTTTTTTATTATAGTCACTTAAGTACACCCATACATCATCGAGTGATACCACAAATTTCCTTTTTTCAGCAGCTAGATGTTTTACATATAATTTTCCAGTTTTTTTTTCTGTCAGCAATATGCTTTGGCAAAAGCAGATGAACATTAGGCCTAAACATCTTTTTTAACTTCAAACCTTTATGAATGATTTTACTTACAGTGCCAGAAGACATTCCTAGTTTCGATGCAATGGATCTTTTTGTCGATGGATTTTCTTTTGGGATTAAAGAATTCCCTTTCTTGATATTTAACTGCGTTCGAACAGTCTTAGTATGAGGTTTCGTGGTCATGTTTTACTTAAAGTTAGAAGTTTTTCCATTTCAAATTTAATATATTGTAGATACCTTTTTTAGGAAATGTCATAACCGTGATTTTTACTCCGCTTTATAATTTCTTGATACGAATATTTCTCCTCGGAAAACGCAGTTATGTAACCTTCGAGCCATCTAACAATTTTAGGAGTCATTTTCAAAATAAATATTTTATTTTACTTTCCAATCAAATCAAAATAGTAGCAGACAATTATTCTGATGTTAGCCACATTTTTATCTCAAAATGTAAACGCCAAAAATAAATTACAAAATTGTTTCCATAAAGTGAGATCGATCTTCTGTAATAGCTGTAAATTTTGATGAGTCTCTCACTTTACTTACAACGTCAGGAATTCACCCTTAATATAAATTCATTAACTGATCCATATAAAATATAAACAATAGAAATAAACAAAAATTAAAAATCAAGCATAGACTGCTAAATCACTTTAACATAAAACATATCCTGCAAAGAAAACATTTTCAATATGAATGTTTGAGGTAACTGATATGGTTAGGCTCCCTGATGACGAGACCTGTCGGTTACCTCTGTTGTTTTATGGTTCAGTTTCGGCACTTATACCGAATCTTGCCGTTGGTACATGGATGCCCAGAGTGCTTGATTTCTGTTTGTTTCTTGTTTATATTCGTATTATTTTTATTTTTATCTATCTCTGTTGGATTATTTATTTATTAACTGATCCATTGTGTTTTTAAACTCCCGATAGTTCTCTAGTGCCCTCATGTGAATATCACATTTCGAAACTTAAAGTTACATGCTAAACAAGACATTTAAATAAAGGATAAGATACCAATACTGACTTAAAATATGTTAACATTTGTCAAATCTTCAAAAGAAGTAAAATATTTTCTCGTAAAACTTGGTCTTATATCTGAAATATATCTTCTATGTTTCTTATATAGATATAGTTGAGACTTAAGAGTGTCATCCTTCATTTCCAATTGAGCGGATATAAGGCTTCATTAGTTTATCTCTTCTAGAGTTAAACGTGATACTATTTGTTGTTCCCGCCATACTTTACAGAACATTTGCTTAAAGTGTTCCTTTACATTCCATTGACGTTATGAATCCACGCTTGAAAACTGATAAAGCGAGTTCAGAAATTTGCACTAATATACAAATATATAAATAAATATATATATGAAAGAATACGTGGGTACGTGTATCTGTTTATATGCTTTGTGATGGCAAACTTTCAAATCTAATAAAAAGCCAAATGTTGTTCCGTTCGTTTATTGAATGCATTTACATTGGCTTTAGATCAAGAAAAAATTTATTTTCATGTTGAAATTTGTTCAATGTTGAAATTCCTGTTTGAATTCCATCACGGATTTTTTTAAAACTTTATATCAGAACTTTGAATAAATGAAATTTTTACATGTTAAGACTTCTAGCAACTTCCAGTTGTTTCGAATAATTTCTGATATTTATTTTCTTTGAATGTACGAATTATCACATTTCATTCGCAGACACTTGCGTAACTAATTTTTTTCGAAAAAATAATTTCTCTTGTTAGAACTTGTGTAAACATTAACTATTATTTCTGAAAATAAAGCGTATTTTCTTATCGTTATAAAGTGATGAGAAAGAAGCAGACTGAACTCAAATTAAAACTTCAAAAACTTTTCTCAGCATTCGTGACTCTTATTTCCTTTGTGTACTCTATATTTTTAATGAAAATTAAAATTGAAAAAGGGGGTGCTGTGTGAGTTATCTTAATTTTAAATGAACAACCAGTTTTCCATTCGTTTTCCGCAATTGTTCGCCCGTAGCGATCGCCTAACACCGCTTTCATCCAGGAGGTTGAGAATACAAGATAGTAAATACAAAAATGAGGCGTAGTGAGCCAGTGACGCAAGAACACGGGTTACAGCTCCTAAAAGCATTCCTTGACAAAGATCTAAGTTCTGGAAGCCCAGAGGTTGATGTTCTATTGTGGCCGTCCACATACCTGGAGCAATTTCCTTCCATCTGAACATGTAGCTACCAACTAACTCGATTGCCACCAAAGCACAAATAATCATAAAAGTTAAATAGCCGAGTGGAAAAGATACAAACACACGTGTATATATATATATATATATATAGGGGGATTTTTTTTAACTGACACTACTTAGAGCCATGTGTAGCGCGATCTATCAACCGGGATTCCACCAAAATTGATAGAGGGACTGAGGAAGATGTGGGAAAGAGTTTACGTGGAAAAAAAAAGTTCCAAAAGTCGCCAATAAGGGAAGATATGGTGCTGTTGTTGTCGGCACACCAGATAATTTGCACAAAACGGAAGTAAAACATCAAATTACAAATTCACGACTACGTAGTCGACCGCAGCGCCAGTAATTCGGACTGTAAAGATAAGGGGTGAAAACTGGAAAAGTTGTAATAAGCAGACAAAGAAATAACAAAACAAAATTCCCTCCAACACCGCTTTATGCAGCAAATTCACTTCTCTCCCCTTCAATATGACCACCGTCCTGGTGGACGACACATTGCATCCTGATTACTACGTTCTCAAGGGCCGAGCGTAACATGTCACCAGGAATGTTCATCACAGTCCAGGATATGTTGGCCTTCAGGGCCGCCAAGTTAGAGACTCCACCAAGATACACCTTGGACTTTAAATAACCCCACAGAAAGAAGTCACATGGGTTACGTCCGGGGAGCGAGGTGGAAATGCAAGTGGAAAAAAAGCCACTGATGACACTATCTTCTGTAAAGTTATGGCTCAACAGATTCCGCACCGATCTATATAGCCGAAAATAATGGCGCTGCTGTCGATCACGTAGTCATGAATTTGTATTTTGATGTTTTACTTGAGTTTTATGCAAATTCTCGGGTGCACCGACAACGAGAGCGCCATATCTTCCCCTAGCGGCAACTTTTCGAACTACCTTTTTTCTCCTTGAAACTCATTCCCATGTCGTCCTTAGTCCCTCTATCGATTTTGATGGAATTCCGACTGATAGATCGCGCTACATGCGGCTATGAGTAGTGTAAGTTTTTTAAAAAAATCACCCTATATATGGATGTATATATATATATATATATATATATATATATATATATATATATATATATATTGCAGCATTCTAATAGCAGCGAATCTTTGTTTAAACCTTTAAATGCGTTTTAACATAGGATTATGTTCCTCCATAACGGTCCTGCGGAAAGGAAAGTTTGAGACGCTAAAACCATCCGTTCGTCTGTCCTCGCGAGTTATAATTTTGGCAGCGCGCCAAACCCAGTCTATCGCTTGCACAAGTTAAACTGAAAAGTACCAAGACGCGTCAAAATTTTGGCTTACTGTAATAAAGCGCCTTCGATTTGAAAGAAAAATGAAATTAATTTTTAAGAGAAGCTAAAATGATCGAAGGCTGACTGCATTACATTTTGTGAGAAAGTTAGGAAGCCGACTTTAATTACAGAATAGGACAGCAGTTTTATGATTTAGTCAATTTAAGAGCGGCTAAGTGGGGTTGGGGGTCTGAAGATCACAGACAACGGTAGAGTTTGGCACCGGGTTTGACGTTAATTGACAAAGCCTCTTTGTTGAGAATATATGACGGGGGACTCAGTTTCGAAACCGCAAAACACGTGGAGTGGACTTGGGTGGTCGTGAAACGGTGTAATGAGGGGCGTACACGTTTTGAGAGGATAGCCAATCAAGAAAATATAAATTAAAGCTAAGTGGTGGAGATTTAAAAGCTTTCCTGAATGGATGTGGGAGTATTGAGAAGGTGTGGACAACAAAGTGAAAAAATAAAATATATAGAAGAGTTAGAGATTTTGCGGAGATTCACTTCTGCATGCGAGCCCGGGTTACCTCTTCCCGGTGCTTCAGCATTGCAGGTGATGAAGAGATTGTCATGTTAATTGTCGAAGACCGGTTGAGCTTTCCCTCGAGTTTGCCGACAGAAGTTTTCGTTTTTGCGGTGCGGAGATCCGGTTGATGATTCCCGGTATGCTCGCATCATGATCCTGTTTCGAGAGAAGTATATTGCTGATGATGAAAGTCTGGTCGCTGCTTTGAAAAAAAAATAATAGAGATAAGGTTGTGAAGAGGATGCGCCTTCATATTGGAGATCCGGTCGAGCCTTCCCGGAGCTGAGAGTTGCTTCAATCGAGAGAGGTTGAGTACATCATGTTCCTGATAAGTGCCCCATCTTTTGAAAAGAGTGGAAGAAGCCCACGACAGAGCCACGACAGAAGCCCACGACAGAGCCAAGAATGCCCACGACGCAGTATACCCACTACATAGAAGGAAGGAGCGAGACCCCATGCCCTATAGGAGCTCCGGTACCCGAGTCCCAGTGCGATTAGCATCAAACTGAGTGAGTGATAATCATTTTGCCTTGTTCAGACGCTACCTTGCTAAATGAATGATTAGTGCGGGAACAGTGTTTTTAAAAGATATTTTGAGGGATAGAAGTTCTTTGCCATTGGTTAGATAAATAATTATGTGCTCTCTGAATCTAAAAGTTGTAGAAAATGAAATACCTGTTTTTTCGAACGTAAAATGATGAGATTTATAAAAGACCAGTAAATTAGTATACTGTGCATTAAGATTATTGATATTGATTGAGTTAAGATGCAAATAGTATAATATTGTAAATAAATCAGTTTATCTTAAGAAAGGTTATATCTAGTTTTGAAACAAGTTAATTGACCTGTTCGTTTGCCAATTGATGTCCAGAGCCTTGGGTTGTATTAAAAAAAGTAGAGATTAACACAACGCACCCAAATACCCCTTTTGAACTAAATAATATGTACTAACCCAAATAACTACGAATCATGCCAAAATAAATAAAATCAGGACAGACAATACGACACATACATATATGTATATATATATACATACGTACATATATATATATATATATAGATAGATACATATATACATACAAAAGGGGTAAGCAACGATAAGTAATCGTATGTCAATAACCCGCGGTAGTTTCGTTAGAAGAGACTACCTAATTCTTTTTTTCTGCATGATGGGTTGTTTCACCATTTCTCGTCTTTAAATTGTTATAAGTCAAGAACCGTTGAAGACAAATGTTTCAAACTTGGGACATATCTTTTTGAATTATTTAACTTTAATTTTGATTCAGTACATTTGAAAAAATTATTTACTTTTGAAAATATGATATTTAATATAAGTTACATCATTTTTTTTTAATTTTCACTCTAAATATTTTAAATTTTTTTAATTAATATTTAAAAAAATGCTAATTTAAAATTAAAATCCATATATTTCTGTTTAATTAAATGAAAAAAAATTTTGAAATTTGACAAATAATATTTCGAGTTATAACAATTTTAAATTACCTCACTTTTTAAAAAAATTTTTAATTAAAAAATTTTTAAAAACTTTATGAGAAGTTTTATGATGTGATCTTTTTACAAATTATCACAAAAAAATTCAAAATTTTAACTTAATAAATAAATAAATATATATATATATATATATGAATGTGTCCCGGACCCCTTAAGGCATTATTTAATGTTTACCCCTGAACCTCGGTGCAATAGACAGTTCAGTTGTGCAAAAATATATATCTCCAGCATAACAAGTAGCCTTGTACGTTGTACATGGCTTGCACAAGGCTACTTGGTACACTAGAGATGTACATTTTTTCGAACGGCGATGCTCTTTACATCCTGTCAGTTAAGTTTGGTTGTTGCATTGGCACAATTTACTTTACTACGATAGAAGAACTAAAATTTAGTACAAAACCTGCAGTATTTTTTTTTGAATCTCCTAACTAAAATAAGATAAAGAGAATAGCAAACTGGTGGTGTTTTTATGCAAAATAATGAATTACTTTTGCTTCCATCACCAGTCATTCCTTCAGTACATTCGTAAACGAAATAATTCCAAGTTTTATAGTCCCCTGCGTAATATTTTGGGAAATGATATGTGTAATTCCAACTTAAAACTACTACTTTCTAAATAAAATTGGAAATAAGTTTTACGAATCTAATGCATTGTGCGTGTACCAATGTACTTTCCTAAGAGTGATATATTTCCGCAAGCGAAAGCTCCTAACAATTTTTCCATTGAATTCTTTAACCCCATGTAAGCGCATTTCAGAAACGGAACATTCTGTGCCACACACACACACACACGCACACATGCTCTTCCTCCCTTTGAAATATATTCCTTTAGAATCGCGGAAGGATTCCCATTCTCGTAGCAACTGAGATGCGGATATGAAATCCCTTCCTTCATATATTTATGCATAAGGGAGAATGCGTAGGCACACACGAGTTGATCTTCTGGTTTCTCTTTCCTTTTTCGAGATTATGGAAACAGTTGAAATTTATTTCCAGATTTCGAAATATCTGAGGATTTAATGTGCATTGTAAAATATGAATTTCCTACCTCTATGACTTGTTGAAGAGAGTAAAAGTATTTTAAACAACATTAGCCCAGGCAAGAGCATTAAGTTCTTTTGATATTATTATTATTTTTAGTATTAAAGTGCTATTGTTAAAACTTTGACGCATTGGAGTTTTTGCACTTTTCGAGTTAACAAACTTCTAATAAAACAACTAATAAAGAAAAAATAGTGAATTTAATTAATAACGTTTTGGAGAGTACATAAAGTTTCGTAACGGGATTATCTTAAAGTTTTGTTTTAACATTACTATCACGTGTTGTAAATGCCATAAATTCTTGATAAATAAAATAACATTGCGATATTTATATAAATTTGGGCAAGGAAAAATTGCAATTCAACATTTTTATTAGGCTAATGCTCTTAAAAATATTAGGTTGTAACGAAATTTTTCCGCCAAAAAACGTTCTTAATAAAGTTAGAAAAAATATGAAAGCAGTACCTTTAGTGGGGGTAGGTACTGCTAGGTAATCACCACCTAAATCTATGAATTTCTGCCAACGTTTTGGTAGTTTTTCAAAGCCTTCGGCCCAGAAACTTGGTGGCCGCGAGTCCAAAACCAAATCAACCTCATTTCGGACGTCCTGTGCAGAATGGAAGATAGCACCATCAAGATGTAGCTGCAGGTGGGAAAAAAGGTAGAAGTCCTAAGGAGCGATGTCGGGGCTATATGGTGTGTGTGGCAAAGATCCCATTCGAGTCCGTACAGAGTCCAGCCGGTGAATGCAGACACATATGGTCTTGCATTATCTTGATGGAACAGTACCTTCTTTCGCGGAACTCAGTTCGACGTTTTGCCTTGATAGCAGCGTCAACACGAACTAGCATCTCGCTGTACACCTTACTGTCGATGGTTTTACCTTTTTCCAGATACTCTTTGTGGATACCACGGCAATACCACCAGATACAAAGCATGATCTTTTTGTTAGTCAAATTGCGCTTTGCGACGCTGCCGACGGGGCCTCATCAACATCAGTAGGCCGGCCAGAGCGCTCTGCTTCTTGAATGTCATAGTCCTTGTTTTTGAACTTTCGGTACCAAACCTTCACAGTGTCATATGATACAACAGTAGTACCTAAAGCTGTACACATGATTCGGTGACATTCTATAGCTGACTTTTTGCAACAGGACTGGAAGTAAATGATGGTTCTAATCTGGTAGCGTGATACTTCCATTTCAGACACCTTGTACTTAATGATAACGATATCTTTTTTACAAATTTCACAACACAGTGTTCTAAAGCAAGTCTCTTTCTTTCAAATGCCAAAAATCGTTTGACAAAATATGATTAAATCCGCCAACGTGGACTGTTTGCGAAGACGATATTTGCGGTGCCGGGAAACTTTCGTTACAACCTGATATTAATAACTGGAATTATTATTTTAAATTTGTATACGGTATTTTGTATTATGTATACTAGCTGTACCCGTTCACACGTTGCTGTGTTTGAACAAAACGGCAGTTTTGATACCTCAAACATAATTTATTAATGATCAAATGTATACAATACATCAAAATGAAAATTAACAATAAATTTATCCCTACATATATTTCATTTGAATATAACATATGTACAAAACATAGATATACATAGTTGATGGTAGAATAAACATGCTTCTTCACTTGTGATATTAAACAATATTGCAAACGAATTTCAATTGAGCAATAATTTTGTAATTATTAAATATCATCATGAAATGAATGATATTTCATGATTGATAGTGAACTTTATCTTAGTAGTGCTTTTAAATATACAACATTTTTGTTTTCCTATCTGGTGCAAGAACAAATAAATTTGATGGTTTTCCAACTCGTGAACACCCAACGTACAGCTGTCCATGTGAGAAGCATGGATTTATCAAATTTAATCCACATACTTGCAATGATTATCCCTGTGCTTTGTTAATGGTCATTGCAAAGGCTAGTCGTACAGGAAACTGTAGACGTTTGAATTCAAATGGAGTATCCGTTGGCATCATGAGAATGCGTGGTAGTAGTACATGTTCCTCTTGGTGTTTTCCATTTAAATTGGTTGTCTCAGTTATGTTATTCATTAATTTTTTTACTGATAGCCTAGTCCCATTGCATAGTCGCGGTGGATTTATATTTCGTAGAAGGATGATTGGGGAACCAATTTTCAAAGATAAAATATGCGGTGGCATTCCTGGTAGATCCAATAAATTTAAAAATTCTATTGGATAATTAACTGATTCATCGTGATTGACAACAGTATCTATGGATTTATATGTTGTTTCTTCATCAGGTATTTCATTTTGAATTGTGCAGTTTATTAAATTCACGTCAATGTTTTTGGCTCCCAATATAGCACGCTCACTTACCCATTGATTAATTTTATAATTCTGCGATAAATTTGGAAAAACTTTGGCAATCAATTCATCAGTGGATTTTACAATGTTAAAAAAGTTTTCTGGTAATATAATACAGTGTGTGGATTCGTCCATTTCCATTTTACCATTCCCAATATCTAACAATCGTTTTGCAAATCGTTCAGAAGATTCATCTTGTCGTAATTGAACACGCATATTGGTCTTTAAAGTTATTTTCTCCACAAACCGCCATAACACTGATGATTTGAGACATGCATTCAATTTATCTGCAGGTGTTGAACGTGGTATAACTGGTAGAGTTTGTCGAAAATCACCACCTAACAAAATGAGTGCACCGCCAAAGAGCTGCTCATTTCCTCTCAAATCTTTTAACGTGCGATTGAGTGCTTCTAATGTTTTCTTGTGTGCCATGGTGCATTCATCCCATATTGTAAGCTGACATGATCTTAGTACTTTTCCCATCCCAGAATCTTTGCTAATATTACATGTTGGAGTTTCAATTACCTGCATAATTAATGGCAATTTCAATGCTGAATGTGCTGTTCGACCACCGTCCAAAAGAATTGCTGCAATACCAGATGATGCAATAGCAAGTGCAATATTATTTTGTGATCTTATAGTTGCCAGAATAATTGAAATAAGAAAAGTTTTGCCAGTGCCTCCAGGTGCATCTAAGAAATATAAACCACAATTCTTGTTAGATATTGTATTTATAATTGTGTCATATGCTGTTCGTTGTTCTAATACCAATTTCGGCAGATTAATTCGAACAAATGTTTGTAATTCATTAACATCGAAGTGCGTTTCTCGTTGTATATCACGATCGAAAATGTCATTACCAGATTTATTTGTAGCAATCATTCCCAGTTCTGTCAGTGATTTGTTGGCTATTGTCAAACATACATTCTCAATTAAAATCAATGCTTCATTGAATATATTTGATGTAAATTGAATGTTGGGATTAGCATTTATGCTACGCATGCGATTTAAAATGTCTTCACTCATATAGTCTTTATATTTTACCCAAAGATCCTTTGGATTAGCCGGAAAACATGTAGTTAATATGATGGAAAATAGTGTCCGTATCTGCTGTGGTTGAGCTGTATTAGAAGCATCAGCGAGTGAAATATCCCAATGAGCATCGTTTTCTAAGAGACTTAATTTCTGGCAAGCCTCACGAAATGTAGCACACACATGGCCATTGACTGTTTTTAATTCTTGGAAAGATGTTGGTCCACGAACATTGATTAATAATAATCTTAGGTAAAAGCATTCTGCGTTATTTGGATGTACAGTGTACAGACGACCCAATGCATCTGTGGAATATAAATTTAGGTGTCCTTGTACTGCTCTACCTTGTTTACGACGCTGAAATTTTCTTGTTGATGTATTCCACGTAAAATAATTTGGTACTTCAGAGTACAGTAGTGTCCTTGCAAAGGTATAATTTCTACATAATGTGAAAAATTCAGTTAATGTTGTTGGCGGTGGTGACATTGCTCTTGCACGTACATTTTCTAATGTAAAATACACACGCTGTCCATTTTCAAGATGTACTGCTAAATTAACAACCATTGGATATCGTTCATGAATGGAAAATGATAAAATACGCCATACAGCCTCATTGCTACTTATGTAGCGTCCCAGTTGATATTGGGTGACTTCATCGTTAGAAGCAGTTGTATTT
Source organism: Dolomedes plantarius (assembly GCA_907164885.2). Classification (NCBI taxonomy): domain Eukaryota; kingdom Metazoa; phylum Arthropoda; class Arachnida; order Araneae; family Dolomedidae; genus Dolomedes; species Dolomedes plantarius. The sequence continues at coordinate 59,770,785 of OU015491.1, forward strand.
TCCACTGCATACACTGCCATATCGCTTCCTTTGTTCACATATTTGCAAATATATTTTATTGCTTTCACTAAATTGCAGTACTCAACATTTATGTGTGCGTTATACGTTTTTAGTAGTAATGGAGAATATGGTACTACCCAACGATTATCAACATCAATAGTATTGTTGAGTCCTTTTAGTTTAATGGATTTTCCACCATCTTCGGTAGATCGTCGTCGATAGAGTGGATATACATCATTGCCTGTAATAGTTTCAGCAAGTAAGTCTCTAGGATACCGCTTTGTGCACTTTCCATCTGACATGCATGGTGAATTATTATTTAGTGAGCCACATGGACCATGAATCATATTTTTTGAGACAATATCGTGCAAGTCTTTATCAATTTTAATGTCTAGTATTTCTGCAGAGATGATTTCGTCAATTCTGTTTGGTGTTATCTTTTCCATCATCCATATTAAAATATGCGCATGTGGTAAACCTCTTTTTTGCCATTCAATGGAATACATCCAACAGCGCGTCTCTCCAAATACATGGTGTTTGACAATAAAATCTATTAAAGATTTTAATTTTTGTTTAAATACACGTGCAGAAATATCATGACGATCTGATGATGTTGATTGTCCAGTTAATAAAAGCTCCTTTATTTCATCCCATGCTGGGTTTCATGTAAATGTGATGAAAAAATCTGGACGACCATATGCACGAACATACGTCATTGCATCTTGTGCATATTCATGCATGTGTCTTGGGCTACCTGTAAATGTGGATGGTAAAATGACCATTTTTCCCAATTCACTGAGATTACCATCATTTACAACTGCATCACGTAAATGGATGTACTCTTCAGAACGCAATTTGACTTGATTTTGTCGTATGTAGAGGAGTTTTTCACTTTCTATTTTTGCATACATGTCAACCATGTATTGATGAAACAATTGTCTACATTTCTATATATGATTATCAGCATTCTCACGAATCATCATTCGATATGCATAATTCATTGCACTGACCTTTTTGTTAATGTCCACATTAGTTGTAGGATTTCTCATATTAATATTAAAATAATATCTATCCTCTCCTTGCCAAAATAGAATGGGATATTGTAATGCATCATATGAACAATGCGTTTCTGATACTTTCTGGACGTCACCATTTCTACGATGAAGAATTATATCGCAAGAATTAAATTCTTCACCAACTATGACAATTGCCACTTCATCGATCGTTGGTGCGTTGAATTGTCTTCGATGTTGACCAATAGGTATTTTATCTGCCTTTATTATTACTTTGTAATCGTCAGATGGCATTTGTTCAATGGCGGTTTTAAATAATTTAATTAATTCATTATGTTGTTCAAAAAAATTTTGCAATTCAGCGACAATCTCTCGTTTAGTACTCATATTCAGTTGACACCGTCTGTTTATTTGTTCGTCAGTATTTCCCATAAAATATATCTGAAGATATTTGTGATCAGCATTTGGCAAGGGTAGTAGTGATCCAGCATGGTGATAAATTTGCCCTTGTACTTTAAATGTTGGCATATAATTTGTGCTAACGATATTCGTTGCTCCGAACGATGTTATTTGGAAGCATGAATTGTACTTGCGTATATTTTTCAAAAAAATTTTTGATTGACTTGTTTCACCTGATACTAAAGTTAATAATGGTTCAGGTGGTGAACGCAAGTCTGGTAACTTTACTTTTCCACCTGCACAGCACATACCTGGTGTTTCATTTTAAAATATTTGAGCACCATAATACGTACACTTTTTATCCATTTTTCCAATAATTACACCTGGATGAAGACTGTAATTGTAAAGGGGATTGTAATTGAAACCACATAAATTCAAATCAGTATGTATCGTTCATCTTGTCTGTGTCCTGCGAATTCGATTCCTTTGCTGCCTTGCTTGCCTCTGTTCACTCGTTTCTAATGATCGAGCAAGAGCAATGTTAACTCGATCTCTTTCTTGCCTTGCTTGCTTCTGTTCCCTCGTTTCTAATGATCGAGCAAAAGCAGTGTGATCTCGATCTCTTTCTTGCCTAGTTTTTCTCTGCTCACTTGTTTCTGAAGCTCGTTCTTCTCTTCTCCTTTTTGCTTGATTTGTAGATCGACCAATGGCACTTCTCTTTGGTGGCATAATTGAGGGGTTAAATAAAACGTATTTCCAATATTTTTATTTATTCACGTATTAAAAATTTATTCTCGTATTAATAATTGCAAAAGTTTTTTGACATCTTAAAAAACAACCTACAAACGTATTCCATCCTATAAAAAAATAATAGAAGTTGCCATCTTCAGTCATTGTAAAGTAGGAATAATACAGAATATGATATCACGCGAATAATACAAAATATAATATCGCACATGCAAACAATCTCAGGTGCAGGAATCTAGCAAATATTACATTACGTCATACTGCTAGGCTGAATTTCAAACATCATTACTAATTAAATGCTATTTTGATATTTTTGGGATATTTGTTCGGGAGCACCTAGAACCCAAACTCTCATTTAAAAAAATTTTTTTAAAAACCTTCCTAGGGACCTCATAATTTCCCAAATTTTCACGGCGATTGGATGTATGGTTTTTGAATCTATCGAGTACAGACAGACAGACACACAATCATTTTTATATATATTGATTATGAGATATCGATTTATATTTATATATACAGACACTGAATGACGAAATATATAAAATAGAAATTTTGAAATACTGGATAAAATATAATTTCTTATTCACCCTCTTCGCTGAAAGTCTTTCACTTTTTTAACGGTCTCTCTCAATTTTCTATTTTGATTTTAAATTCATATTTTCTTTTAACTTCCCTGCGCATCTGTATATTGGCAACGTCTTTTTTAGAGAAGAAAGTGTTTTAGTTTCTATTGTTAACATACATTTTTAATCTTGTCTTATTTTACCACCGTATATGAAGAAAGTATCAACTTCTATCTCACAGCCATTTCCCCCCACCGTCGTCGACAAAACTTATAGAACACAGATCTTCACTAAACATAACCCGAACGAAACATGTAAAATTATGGAGATAACTTGACTGAAAACAGAAAAGCAGAAAACCCAAAGAAGCCTGTCTTGTTTAACGATCGTAAATTTAGAGGTATTCTTTGATAAGTTTAAAAATTTTGGAGCATTCTTTTCTATTAAATAGTTTTCCTTGATATGCCTTCAAAGACATTAAAAAACTACGGTTTAATCTAACTTACGAAAGCGTGCGAACACTATATAACATTACTTAGCAAATCTATTCCTATCCCCAATCACAGGGGAGAAATCTTTAAGGTTAATCTCGGAACATTGATCTTTATGCTGAGTGAAATGTGTAGGTGTGGGCTAAGCCGTCTTTCAAAGTACACAAAATTCTTATACTGAGAGGTAACCATTGATTACTACTCTTTTAAAGTTTAAATGGCACTGAAAAAACTAAAAAGTAATTATTCCAATGTCTATTAGTAGTAGTTTAGTCCTTGCTCCAAATGTCGATGATATACAAGATACTTTTGAATCCAAACAGATTTAATGTGAAAGTTCTATTTTTGTTTTCAGTTACGGCAAAGTGAGATGGAAGTATATGCTCTGAATGTGTTCCTTCTGTCTGTGTTTGAAACCCACGTGAATTATCCCTATATATACTTTGAGTTACTGGGACTCATGCTAAAAAAATATAGTACATGAGTCATTCAAGTTCACGAGTTAGTAAAACTCACCAAATTATTTCCTCCTTCCCCAAACCAATAAATGTGGAGACTCTGATGGTCTTTAAATGTGATGTTACTTTGTGAGATGATACAATTTTGTTCGAAGTAAAAGGCAACTCTCCAAAAATAAATGCCTCATTTTGTCCCTTTCTTTTTTTGTGTGTTTTAATATATTTGCTTTCCTGTTATTCTTGATTAGTTTCATTTCTTACAACAATCTGTCTTTTGATTTGAGAGACAAATTCATCCATAAGTTAGTTTGCTTTAAGCCGTGTATGGCTTAATTTTACGATACTCGTGAGATGATAAAATTTTCCTAGTTTGATGTTAGTCGATGATACGATTTTCGTGATTTACTGCTACTCGGGAGATGATACAATTTTCGTAATTTGATGTTACGCCTATGATGATACAACTTTGCTTGAAGTAAAAGGTAACGATCCAAAATTAAATGCCTTAATTTTATTCAAAATACTTTTACTTTCTTGATATTATTGACTAATTTCAATTTTTACATTAATCTGTCTTTTGATTTGAGAGGCAAATTCATTCAGAAGTTAGTTTGTATGGCTTAAAACATCATACAGCTATTTAAAGAAAATAGCATAAACTTTGTTCCTTTTTGACAACCATCTACATTTTTGTTGCAGTCTAAAATTTTTGTAGAATCATGGCGATTCTGAACGAAAAATAGAATAATAATTGAAGGTTAGATACAGTTTATAGAAATGTTTTAAAATATGATTGGATATGAAAACTTTGAGCTTTACTTTTTGCTTCTACTTCCATCTCATAGCGTCGGTTTGTCTTCAAAAGAAAAAAAGAAACGCTATTGTAAATCTTCATCTTGATATAAAGTTGAAATTTTGTTTATTTCAACTGCTACCTTTCAAAAGTTAATTCTTATTCTTTGAATTTATAATATTTTTTGTATTGGTACGGATCATATGTGTGAATTGCCCTAACGCATTTTTGTACTATAAAGGAGTTTTTATAACATACATCACTTTACACACGTTATTATTTTTTTATAATAAAAAACGAATCGAAATTTTGTGGTATTTACTAGTGAAATTATGTTTTTTTGCCTCAGCAAAACACAACTGTTAAAAATTTTGACATAAAATTCAATACAACAATAAGGTTTGTAGGGAAAACAAATAGTACTAATAAGAGAAAATAACTCTTGAAATACTAATAGTTAAAACACTGAATTAGGTAAGGCATGTGGTCATTTTTCTTCACAGTTTGAAAGCACAGCGACTTAGGTTCTTCTTAAAACCATTTTCCTATTAGATATTCATTTGCGAAATAAGTCATACTTTTAAAACAAAAGTTTCATCGCTGAATTAAAAATCTTCAATGTGTTTTAAATTGGAGTTGCTTTACCCGCAACAGTAGCAGATTAAAGTACTTTTAAAAACTTTGAGAATACATAATGTAATTATGTATAATGGAATTTATTATGCTCTAATTGTGTAGAATAAAAAAAATCTGAAATTTTTTCACACGTTCTTGAAGATATCAGGTAAAAAGTGAAACTAAGAAAAGAGCTTACTGTACATTTTTTACCACAGTTATTTAAGAAAATTTGAAATTCTTTTTAATTCCTTTGATGTAAGTTCTTTATTTAAAAATATCTCCTCAGAAGGTTGTTTCTTTTTGGCATAAATACTAAATTGAACAACATAAAGCTATTTTGTGTTAGCATATTATATACATTGTTACGTGAAGTGGGTAGAGATTTGTTGAGTCCTTTTTTAAAAGAAGAACCCAGTGTAATATTTGAAAGCAGGAATATTATACTGGGTTCTTTCTTAAAAAACCCATGTCTGTGGTAACATTTTTTTTGTCGTAGCAAATTAACTTTATTCATAAAATTTGTTCGTTATAGAATACCAGTTTCTATATTAATAGATAAATAAATATTCCTTAAGAACATTAGTTATCCGACCTCCAGCATTTAATCATTACTTGGCAACTACGTATATTTTTTGTTAGACACAAATGAAATAGGGTTATCCAAAACTTAAAAAAAAAAGCTTCAATTTTAAATCATTCCCAAGAATACTTTTGTGACCGATAAGAAATTAAAGGAAATAGGCGATAAAAAGGCAATTTATTCAATTAAATCTCCCTATATTTAAAATTGATGAAAATCCAACATTAATACAATGCTGATGGCTAATGAATGACATGAATAAAAATGTAAAATTAAATGATAAAAGAAACTACAGCAAAACATGAGCTACCCTAATTTTTTTATTTTTTTACTATGGTCGAGTACAGATTTTTAATATGAAATATGAAGATTCTGAACATTCACGTGAAAAGAAAATTTGTTGTTGTTGTTGTTGTTACTAATCCTATCTTATCTAGCCGATAAGCTAGACCAGATCCAGGAGACCGAAAACATTTAAAAAATCCAAGACAAGGATGAGGCTCTGCGTCAAATCCTCCTTTTTAAGCCCCAAGCAAGAAAGAAGATGGTCATGGGTGGAATGATTGATGTTTCATTTTCCACAAAAGGGGAAGTTGTTATTGCCTTGATTAAATTTAAGGCACTCCAGGTGACCATTTTGGGAGTCTTGACAAATCTGGGCACGATTGCCCACAAAAGATATAGCTCCTTCGGGCTGTCTGCCACAATACCAGTCATTTGCTGGAGGAGATTGTCATGAAAGGGCGATGGTATATTTAACTCTTGAGCAGATCTCCAAAAAAGTTGAAGTGTTAGATGTCAAATGCAATGTAGTTCCCTCCTTAGCTAGGGTATCAGCCGCTTCGTTGCCGCTGAGACCAATATGCATTGGGATTCACTGCAAATGGATATCATGGTATTTTGAGAGCTCTTGCAGTAAAGTCAGAACAGAGATTGAAGTTCTATCACCAATAAGAGGCCAGATCTGAAGGTGTTGGATAGAACTAAAGAAAATTTGTGTTTAGCTGACTAACTTCGAGAAGAAAGAGTTTAAAAACATGGGGACAGCCAATTGGGCAATTTCTTTGGATTTGTTACTAAACACCTCTTGGTGGAAGGATGGAAATCGGGTTTTCGTTCCAAAATCTTGGACACAACAGATCGCACATCAGTAGTGTAGACTTACTTCCTGATATTTGAAATTTCTACTGTCCGAGTCTAGAAACAGTCCATTTTATACTTGACTGACGACAAGTCATTTTGAAATTGAGTATGTTAACTTCACTACTTATAAACTTTATTTGTTACTGAAAATATTTAACCAAGAAATTGGGAGATATGGATACATAACCCACATTTTACAAGAAAAATAAATAAACTTTAATTTTAGTTGAATTTGACTTCAGTTTGAACCAATATACTTCTGTGAATTAATTAAAAATTAAAGATTTTTTTCCTCATGATATTAACACAAACTTATAGAAGTATACTTATTTAATTTTAATAAGTCCTTTGACCCCAGAAGTAAAATGCTTACATAATTTTAACAACATTTGTTTTGTTGAAAATAATCACTTTTTATCATACCTTATTGTGAAGACTAAAAAAAATTCCCTACCTAATGTTGTTTAAAACTATTGAAAAGTAGAAATAATTTACAGAAAACTGGAATGTCTGAACTACTTCAGAAGCATTAAAGATTCTTAAAGGACTAATGAAATCCATTAATTTCTAGATGGATTCCCAGAAACTAGTGATTCTAAATGAATTTAGAGATAATTACCCTAGATTAAACCTTTTGAAGCGCATTTTAAAAATTAAAATGCTGCAAAGGAGGAACACCTATTTCTTGTAAGTTTAAAGCACTTAATTTTTTAACAGACGTGCTTTTGTAAAAACTTTCTGAACTCTAAAACCCTTTAGCCGAATTTTACGAATTTAGAAAAGAATCGGAATTTTCATAGCATTCTTAAAGCGTGTGTTATATAAGGAAATACATTTTGAACTTGCAGGTCTTTCTATATAGGACCTAAAGCAGATTTAAAAGGTTTATATGCGTTGCGAAGTATATGAATATAAAGGCATGATATAAAATAACAATATAACCAACGGAATATTTAAAATTTATACATATTTTCTAATTCACAGTCAAATGATTTGCAAAAATTTCTACAGACCCGTTTAACAAATTGGTATTAAGCTCATTTAACATCTTACACCTATATATCGCTCACTCCTTTCAACAACGTCATATCTAAAAAATCGGCGAGTTTTACGAGTAGTTATGCTTGCTATCAGAATGTCCTGAAAAAGTAGTATATCTCTGCAAGATCGTCATATCTCACCGCTCAATATTTAGCCGCTAGAGAGCAGAATTAAAATTTATTTTCAATGCACTTCAATGTACTTTTAAACTTTCAAATCACTCTCCAGAAAAATCATGTTTTTTGAGATATGATGTTGTTGAAAGGAGTGAGAGATATGTTTAAAATGATATTGCTTCAGAATCTAAAACCTTAAATGTTCAATAGCAATAAAACTATCTTAAGCCAATTAATTTCTTTTTTATTTATCGATTTAATTAATTTATAAGGTTAGAACTGCCCTCTTCTCCCCTAGCTTATTTTCGCAGTTTTCTTAAGCTTTTCAGTACTTGACTGGTGGCTTGAACTGTCCGTATTTTCTTACAGGGAATTCTTTGATTAGGGATCTAGGTCAAGACACATCAGGACAAGTCGAGACAAGTCAGGACACATCAATTACTTTTTAATGGTAACAGACTAGAACTTTGGGGTTTCTACTGAAGTTTGCTAATAGATAACTAATGACGAAAACTACTTCATGAATAGTGAATTATTCGTTAGCAGAAAATTGAGTTCATTCTGCTGTATTCGACTGATGCTTCCTCGCTTTACACACAACTGAGCTAGCTGATTATAACTTATCCACCCCCTCCCCCTTGGACGCTTTTGCGAGTTTCGAATGACATTTTTGGCACACTAGAGTTAAAAAAAATTTTAATTAAAAAGAAAACACTTCTTTATTCGGTTTTGTCATTCCTCAGATATATGACTGTTTACGAAGATAAAAAATTAGAATATGTGTTAGACTTGAAGAAAAGCGTATCACATATTGCATTCGTTATTAAGATAATGCTATCTTACTTATAATAAAATAGCAACGTAGATGCTCTAACGCAGGCGTATACAACCCACGGCTCTAGACAGCCAGCAGTGCGACCCCACAAGATAGTTAACTTGATAAGACCTATGTAAGACCTTAAAAATTCACTGAGAACTGCAACAAGGTCTATCGTACTAGACACTGATGCAATTATTTCACATAAACAAGGTCAAATTTCCCGCTAGTTTTATATTTATGTTACCCTCTTTTTTAAAAATTACAGTAAAAAATAAAAATAAATTTTGAAGTTTTTTTATTTACTTGCATTGACTAAATTACATATTTTATATGCGGCTGAAGACAATACCTCTTCCCTCGGTGAGACCCAGGCAATCCAAAAGGTTGGACACCCACGCTCTAAAGCAGGGGTCGGCAAGTAATTTTATGTGGGGTTCGGATACTATTGAAAATTTTTATCGAGGTTCAGAAAAAAAACTCTTTACTTACTAGCTTTAAATTTTTCTTTTGACTAATTTAAGTATTTAAATAAAACACAATAGGTAGCTATTCTTAAAAATTGATGCGAGATGTTACATCTACGGTCTTGAGCCATTTTTTTATAGTTTGGTTCACGCGAGGAAAAGTTAATGCGAAGAGTGTCTTCAAGGTGAGTGTCCGTTAATCTTGAACGATATTTCTTCTTCAAAAAATTCATTTTTGAGAAAGATGATTCACATACATATGTGGAGCCAAACATAGTAACCAGGTTGATACCTAGTTTTCTGCAATTTTCATACTTTTCTGAAACATGTTTACCCCAAAATTCTTCAGTGGATGCAGTTTTATACATTTGCAAGGAAATATCTTCTTGCAAGTCAATTATCTCCATTTGAAGGCTTTGAAAGACTTTATGTATTTCAGAATGTCTTTCAGGAAAGCCACAGTTACCATATTGCGCTCGTTTGTTATGAACTCCAAGTGATTTTTTGCTTCCTGCGTATCCACGTTTTGCAAGAATGTTACTTGTTCTTTTGTTTGCCAGAAACGTTCAATAGCTTGACCTTTACTTAGATAACGGGCATTCTTGTGTTGCAATAAGTCAGAATACGCCGAATCACATTCAGAAAGAAACTCCTTGAACTGTCGGTGCTGAAGAGCAAAACGTGACCTCATAAAATTGATCAACTTGACCAAGCTGTCCATTACTTCTTTCAGATTACCACTAAGTATTCCACAAAGGACTGTCTGGTGAATTATGCACTGATAAGATATTAGGCCTGTATTCTTATCCCTGATTCTCTTTACTAATTCTTTTTCTTTGCCAATCACCGCTGGGGCCCCGTCACTTGAAAGGGAGACCATTTTATCATAACTAATATTTGATTTTGTTATTAACTCATCAAAAGTCTTGAATAAATCTTCTCTGCGAGTCTTACCTTTAAACAGCAATATTGCTAGCAATTCTTCCCTGAACGCTTTACTCTCAATGTCAAAAAATCTCTCGAAAATAGACATTTGTTCATCATCAACAATGTCACATGATTCATGAAGTGCTATGGCGTAGCAAGGTGCCTTCTGCAGAAGTTCGAGCAAACTACTTTTGTTGTCAGCAGCTAAAATTTCGGTTCTTCTTGTATTACTTCTTGCCGACAATGGAATACCTTCAATTGCGGCGACAATATCCTTTTTTCTTTTCAAAAAGTGCCGTGGCCACTTCCAACATGCATTCTTTTACTATCTCAGAGTCTGAAAATGGCTTCTGGTGTTTATTAAGCGTCCAGCACACACGCAATGCTGCTTCTGCGTATTTTTCTTTCTCGCTCATACAGCGAACTCGTAAGGCCGTGCTTTTTTTGTAAGAAGTTAGATATGCTTTGAGTTTTCCTTTACGAGCTTCACTGCCAAGAGGAAAGCTTTTGTGGAACTGCTGATGAGTTGTTTCGTAGTGTCGCTTTAAATTGGCACTTTTAACAATAGCGACAGTTTTGTTGCATATGAGGCAAACTGGAACCGGTTTAGGCCTATCAGGCAGCGAAAAACAATATTGTTCAGTCCACTCAGTCAGAAACTTCCTATTTTCACTGTCAACTTTTCGCTTTTTAGGATCCATATTGATGTAGGTGCGAAACGTTTTAGTACACGAAAAATTCTAACACAAATGAACGAATGCTCCTCACAAGATCGCAACGCAACTACCTAATAACTTACGACGTGTCGAAACACGCCGGCCAATACGCTCACTCCCACCCGCACCCTCTCACTCCAACGCACTGTCTTGTGCTACACAGCACAGCATAGCAGCAGCTATGTATGTACCTACTAAAACTAGTTATATAAAAATATTAATTAAATTGAATTGGTAGGTAAGTTATTTAACAATATTTGGCGGTCCAAGTTTCGACCTTCCGCCTGTTGCCGACCGCTGCTCTAAAGCAAAGAGGCGGTCTTTCATCTCACTTCGATCCCATTCTGCTTTTTCCCCCGTGGACAAGATATATCGCTATTGAAATTTTATCGCCTTTCTGTATTTTCCTCTACGGTATGCAATTTACACCCAGCGTTGCAAGCATCGTGGAAAACTGGATAATTCAACCCTCCTTCGGAATATATGTACAATGGAATTTTTGTATTGGTAACAGTCTACGTTCAATAACATAACTATTTTTATAAGAACTTTTCTTTTGCAGTTTAAATATGATTCAGGAAAATCTTACTTAAAATCGTTTCTTAATTAAAAATGGAAAAATCTGTGAAAAAAAGTTTATTATACCATTGATAGACTATGAGCTCCGCACTTTTTAATCTACGAAGTAACCCATACCAGATTGTTTGGTATCCTTACAGATTGTGAATTCATTAAACACAATTATTATGTTTTCTTCTCTTCCTCTTATGTTTATCATACCGACTTCAGGGAAGTCAGGGAAAATGTTACTTTTATTTCTGACGAAACAGTTTTATTTCTGTCCCTGAATTAAATTATTAATTGAAAAATACAGCAGTCAAAATAATAATAGTTTAGAAAAATTACATAATTAAATACCTTTAAAATATTAGATATAATAAAGAATGTTTCATGTTTTAGAATATTGCAAAGCTTAACCCTTTTCTGATAAAATATAGCTTTTTTCTGTCCCTGCAATTTTATTATTAATTAAAATTATGAATCAGTATAAATAGAAGTTTGGAAAACCCATATTTAATAAACCAAAAATTTCTATTTCAGTAAATTCTGTAACTGAATATGTTTAAGAGGTTTTAGATTGTTTGTTTCTTGTTTTAAATACATTTAAACCTTTAGAGAATGAATAAGATTCCGATGTGTAAAGTGCAGTATCCATGTACGGGAATCTAATAGGATGTTCTACCATATATTCCAAGTGACTTCTAGATTTAGCATAATTTTCTAAATGCGTAAATTAAATTGGTTCGAATGCTGTTGATGGTGTCTCTTAGTGGAGCTCTAAAATTTCGCCCGATGCTGGAGCGACGATCTCATGGGGTTACAATTTAGCTCCACCCACGAATACTACGCAAGCAAATGGCTCTTCTGGTATTTCTCCCGTGATACAAGTATGATAATAGCTTTAAAATCTGGGTAAATATTTTAAAATGAATATCCGAAATTATCCCTGATTCTACGTAAATTTAGAAGACATTTATTTCTAATCAAAGTGTAATGCTTATAGATAATCAAGAGATGGATGCCAAACGCTTCATAATAGAACATCAGATAGTATAAACGGAAAGAATACAAAATTTTCGTGTGAATGCTTAGAGCAACAAATCCGTAAAATGTCTAATTTTTATAGATTTAAAAATATGAAATTAAATAAAAGTATCTTTAATTGTAGAATGCAAAAAACAATTGCAAAATTAATTGTGAAGATAGTTTAAAAATAAAAGTACTTTAATAGGAAAGTACACATTAGTCCTTAGGACCAATAGAACCAATAGAAAAATTGGGCTAACTACGTTCTATCGTTCTATGGTCCGGATCCTCCAACGTAGGTTTGCATAGTAAGTGATCATGTGAGAGAAAGGTGAAAGTTGATAGGTTGGCATTTGGATCCGGGAGTTTAAATAAAATGCTTAGTTGATCTCCGAAGGTGTTACATTGCATTTTTGCTGGCAATAGAAAACAACTAGCGACTAGGAAGTTTAAGTAAAGGAAAATTTTTAAATGCTCCGAAGGAGCTTAAAAATTGAAGAAAAAAAGAAAACGTTTATATGTTATATAGAACTACAATTGCAGTACGAAAAAGATTTTTATAAGTTTTAAAATTTTAATTTTAATTTCATAATTTTAAATTTTTTTAATAAATTCTCAGAGAAAAAACACAAAAGCAAATAAATTATGAAGAGAAACGGCTGTAGACCGTTTTCTGTTTTCAGGATCGGCTGGGTCATAATTGGTAAGATTTTAAGGAGGTCAACGTCTGAAGAATTATGAAAGTTTATTGAAAATTTTTGAAGAAAATTTGGAATAGTAGGTAGACCAAGCCCAGATTAGATTTCAGCATTGCTGAAATACCACGGTACATAAACGATTTGCCTAATAGTGATATTTTGTTCTAAAGTGAGAGAACTAATATGAGAATCTTCTGCATATGCCCCAAGCAGGAGCTGCTTAAGGCTGCTATGTACTAACTCCATTGGATTCCCTCACCTCAATGTTAACCTACGGAGAAAATTTGTCCACGGATTGCGGACTTGGATTCAAATATTTTTTTTTTTAAATTGTACTCCGTCATAGAGAAAGAAATTTTACATTTGTGTACATTTTTAGTTTTTTAAAATGCAATATTTTAAAATTTAAATTATTCCGGGAAAAATCTGGTATAGTGTGTTTTAAACGCTCATAAATTCCTTCGGCGGACGAAATTTATAAAATGAATCCTGCAGCGCTTTGCAGAAAAGTTCAGGCTATCTGACAATACCAATTTTATTTGATTATCAGAATTTATGTATCTGTAAATAGTTGACAAAATATATATTAAATAAAAAATTTGGGGGCAGCGCTTAACCCCCCTATAGAGAGAGAGCCATTACAATCCCTCAAAATGTCAATCCTAAGGGGATGGAATTCTCGAACTGTCAACTGAACTCCTCCCACCACAAGAGTCTGCAAGAAGAGCAAAAGGGAAATACAATTTTTTTCTTAGTACATAGCAGCCTTAAAACAGAAGTGGAATGGCCTAATGAATGAATGACCAACTTATTACTAACATTTAAACTACTGTTTCGAGCAATTAGGGAGAGTAATAGTCTTTTAGCTCCTTGAAACTTGTCCCTAATCTGAGTGGTGGTGTGTCTCCAAGTGAGTTCTTTTTTATCAAGGGTGACCAGGGCCGGATTTACGTATAAGCTAAAAAAGCTATAGCTTAGGCCCTCACAATCTGCCGGAGCCTCAAATAGAAAAAACAAAAAATATATAAAAATTTATATTAAAAATATCTCGTAGAAAAATCTCTCAAATGAAGTCAGACATATCACAATAATTTCTAAATAATTTTAAATATATAAAATACAATTTTAAAATAATTTAAGTGCATTGTAAAATTGATTGAGACTCATATTTTCACCTGAATGAAAGATTAAATTTTATATACTACCAATTATGTTGTTATATTAATTTAATTGTTACCTTTTATTTTCATACTTCAATTTAACACTTTCTGTTCTATGAGCCTTATTTGTACTTTTTAAAACCTTTTAATTATATAATTATTTCTGTGACTTTGTAAACACATTCTTTTAATAAAAATTTAAAGACAATACATTTTTATACATTAAAAAGGCGTATATATTTAATTTTTTTCCAACACCAGATGATGTAATTTAAAACAGCAGGGGGCCTCTAACATTTGTATAGCTTAGGGCCTCAGAAAGTCTAAATTCGGCGCTGAGGGTGACTCCTAAGTATTTAAGGATGCTATGTACTAAGAAAAAAAATCGTATTTCCCTTTTCCTCTTCTTGTAGACTCTTGTGGTGGAAAGAGTCCATTTGACAGTTCGAGAATTCCACCCCCCTTAGGATTGACATGTTGAGGGATTGTAATGGCTCTCTCTCTTTAGGGGGGTTTAGCGCTGCAACCAAATTTTTTAATTCAAATATATTTTTGTTAATTATTTACAAGTACATAACTGCTGATAATCAAATAAAATTGGTATTGTCAGATAGCCTGAACTTTTCTGCAAAGCGCTACAGGATTCATTTTATAAATTTCGTCCACCGGAGGAATTTATGAGCGTTTAAAACACACTATACCAGATTTTTCCCCGAATAATTTAAATTTTATAATATTAATTGCATTTAAAAAAAACGAAAATTGTAGACAAATGTAAAATTTCTTTCTCTATGACGGAGTACAATTTTAAAAAAAAATCTTTGAATCCAAGTCGGCAATCCGAGGACAAATTTTCTCCATAGGTTAACATTGAGGTGAGCGAATCCAATGGGGTTAGTACATAGCAGCTTTAACGGTATCAGAACATTAGTCGTCACATTAGTCTTTTAAAAGGGAATCCTAACACAGAGCATCTGGGAAATCTGGAGATGCCTGTTTTTGTCTGTTATAGCTGCATATAGCTAGCTGTATGTAGCTTTGTCTGTTTTTCACTTACTGTGTTCCATTCAAAAATATCGAGATTTCTAAAATTTCAACCACACATACTGGAAGACGCTTTGTTCCTTCTATTGTGGGCTAGAATGACTGATTTGCCTGCAGAGAGTAAAAACTCTCCGTCTTCGTACTCGCCATGATACGAAATCTAAACTGACGGTGAAATCTAAGTTTATGGATAATAAGAACTCAGGAGATTTCTGTCTATACGTTATTCTTTTATTCACCGAGAAGCAGTAAATTTTATGGATAATTGATATAATATTATAGAGAGAAGTGGCTGGAATAACTGGAATGGCTGGAATCTTTAATTTATTACAAAATAACCAATGACTATTTAAATTAGTTATTGATGTTCAGAGCATCCGACGCCAAGCAGTCATATTTAATAATTAACTGAGTATTTAAAGTAATTAAATTAAGGTATCCTATAAATTAAAGTATCCGACTAGGTTCGGAGCAGTTTTATTCAAACACTCTACATGAGAAAATTTTTTCATACTTACATGCGGTAAAATATAGCTCTAAAATAAGAAAATGGTGAAAAAATAGACCACAACTATGCAACATTTTGGCATAGTTGTGGTCAAAATTGAAGAATTTTGGTTGAAAGTTAGCAAGTTTTTACATAAATGGATATAACTTTACAAGAAAAATTTATGCTTATAATATTAATTTATTTTTTTTATCATATGTGCGCAAGAAAGGCACTCGCGAGTGTATTAAACTAAAAACTAATCGATATTTTTAAATGTAAAAGAAATGCAAGTGATTATATAAATTAAATGAAGGTGATTAAATCAAAATAGATTATTAAATTTCAGTTTTATCTCATGATTTTTTTTTATAAATGCAGTTATAAATCAATAAACAATTTACCTACGGCCAAATATGCATTTCATTGCATTCTAAGTATTATGAAATACATACCGAAAAATTTTATTGGCATGTCATGGTTAGATTTGAATTATCACAATAGTCGTATAGCATTTTGATGAAAAAATAAGATCCTACGAAATTAAAATTTTCGCATGTGTTGAAATTGACATCTGCTGGTTTTCTTTAAATTGCTATAATTTCATTTCTAATAATCGCACAGAAAAAAATGAAAGCTAATTAAGAAACTGTTCTCCCCTGAAGTGTCACTGATGCAGGAGGACCGTCAAAAGCATGGCAGTCAATTACGTTTAAATAGTTGCACTACTGCTTAAATAATAATAATAATCTAGCTATTATGTAGAATACCCAACAAAAGGTATGTAGAATACCCAACAAAAGTTATGTAGAATACCCAACAAAAGGTTGGGTAGAATACCCAACAAAACTTTTTCACACGAAAAAAATCATATAACCGATTTTGTTTCTCCTGAAGGCGTTTCTAATCATTTGCTTCATTTTTTAAGCGAATAACAGAAAACAATGAATTAAAATAAAGAAAAGAGTATTTTTCACTCTAGTGCAAGAAAGTTAAAAAAATATTTGTTCCTTTCAGATTTCCCGAAGGAAATAAGATGCACAATGATTTCAAGTGATTGCAAGGCTGGAAAAAAAAATCACAAATTGAGAAGAAAAAAGTGTCTTTTTGTTTGTAGTCCGATCACAAGAGATTGAAATTGCTTTTAAATCCCTTGGAATAAATTCTGTCGGATAACCTCGATGAAATTAAGTTTTGCTCTGCATCTTTAGAGATTAACAGAACACTGAATCAAAATCACAAAAAATCAAAGTAAGGTATAAGAAAGCCGAGATAAAAATTAAATAACATTCGAAAAATGTAAGTTATAAATTAATTAAATTCTTGATTTATATTAATATGTTCATCCTTACGATCTATTTGCTTTAAATTTTCTAAAATGTAAATAAGTTAAAGACCGGTTTGCAATATAATAATATACTAGTATACCCGTTAAAACATGACGGCTAGATAGTAAATAAGTGCACTAAAACACAAATTATTCTCAACACATCATTGCCAAATGTTGAAAATAATAATAATGCGCAGAAACAAATTGTGTTTAAGTGGTCTCGTGCTTAGTGAGTATCTAAAGCCAGATTTAACAATGTCACTGAGTCTGCGCAGAAAGCAATTTTTTAAATCGTAAATTATCACTAATTAAACAACGCGAAATAAACAATTTCCATCAGGTTCAATCTTATATTTCACAAACATAATTATCATAAAAACCTAAATGGCAGAGAAAGAGAGAGAGATCTAGAGAGACTCCTCGGAATAAACGTTGTTGGAACTAAATGATGGATGGCGTCATACGGTTCCCTTCCGATTAAGAAATAAGTGAGAATGCTGCTTCACGTTTTCTATAACGTCACACGCGCACGCCGAGGATGTTTTTGCATCGGGCCGAAGAAGTTGAGTCAGAAGTATCTGGCATCTGAGCCAACGATCTTTAAAAGGAGGCGTTGTTCGTGTAGTGTTGATGTGACAGCTGGTGAGAGTGTGAGGCAGCAGATAAGCATTGTATAATATCTTTAGCGGCAGAATTTGCTCCATAAGAAGGTTTATGTGCCAAGTTGTATGGTTTTCCCGTCAAGAAAGAGAGGAATAAAGGTTTTATTTATCAACCCCGTTGTTACAATTCTTGGCGTAGTGTATTCTTTTAGGTAAGCCACTCTCATTACTCGTCACCAGTATATTTTTTTTACAGAACTTTTACAGAATATTTACAGAACAGTATATTTTTATAAGTAGACCCACTGCGTTCTATATTTTTTCTATATATGTTCCTGCCCAGACCGGTTAGAGTCGGATAGACGTAGCTTAGAGTCTGAGTCGAAGAGTGCCCATTTCTGTGGGAAGTACTCGATTTCTTACAAACGTGTTTATCATTAAAACATGTCACTGAGCAGGCGCAGAAACAGTGAGTTTTTAAAGCCAGAGTTAAACATGCCCCTGAGCATGCGCAGAAATTAATTTTTAATTGTAAATTATTGCAAATTAAAAGAAATTGTGATTACAAAAACCGAATTTGACCAATCTACAGATTACAATCTTTCGTTTAAGACCAAAATGAAGTAAATTGATGCAGTAGTTTTCTCTCACGGACTCCCCAAAAAGTCAGCTTAGCAACTTCAATATATAGATATCTTCAAAATTTAGTGGATTTACTTCTCAAAATAACATATCAGCCGAAAAAAGAAGACATTGCCTTTAAATATGAATTTGTGAAACTACTTTGTTTAACGTAAAAAAACTCTATAGATGTTTGAAAATATATATCCAGCGTTTAACATGGATTTCATTCAAAAAGTTCCATAGCTTCATGCATCTGAAGGTTTAAAAGATGTAGACTAACGAATCCTGAATGAAAAGATTAAGAAATTATATCCCAGTGATGCTGGTAAATGGGGGAGGATACCAAGATATTGATGCGAAGATCAGAAAAGTTCAGATTTCCATTTTTGTACATTACTATGTTGTTTAGCAAGATAAGCTACAATCTTTATATACTCTTGCTATCATGATTCAGCTCTTGTATGTTTTACCACACCTAACACAAAGAATTACAAGATTTTAATAAAGACAGTATATATTGTATTACGTTAGTTTGTGAAGAGAATTATTTGTTAGTGTTAAGTATTTTATTTTATTTGTTGTCATATGAAACTTACTGTAACGACTAGACAATTTCAATCTTTTAAATATGGAGAGATGTAGAGTATATAGCTCACTTCTACCCAGACTTGGGTGTATATAATTTGAAGTGGCACTCTAAATGAATTTGATACAAACACAGTTTATACATGAAACAATGTTTATTTAATTCGTTGCACATATAGAATTTGCTTTTACAGCAATAAGCATACGTACTACTTGTACGGAATATATATATTAGCATTCAATAGAAATACACTTTGCAAAATACTCACAAACCAGCAGAGAGTCAAACCAGCAGTACTGCCACGTAAACTTTGGGCCCCCTAAGCACTAGCGCAGGATAGCACCTGGAGCTGCCTAACTCGTAGCTCCCTCTCGTTTATCTATCAACTTTAACAACCTTCTTTCAACCCTTTGTATTAATCAAGCTGCTTGGTATTTATACCAAGCACGTATGCCGAAATTAGCATATCTCAAGCAGCTTCTTTAATTCATTCACTCAAAAGTTCGATTCTTGTGAATCGAATCTTATGTATACCTTACAGAGAACTAAAACACTGTATTTCGTGTATTTCAGTTTTTTCTGAAAATTATGAAGAAGTGAAGTGGAGTTCATGCTTGTTGCATACTTTTTTAAAACTATTCTTCCGAACAGGGATCAATGATATCTTTCTGCATTATGGTAAAATCCATTTGTCACACTTTTATTTTAAAATTTAGCATTGGTCGCACCTTCCTTCCATTGCATTATTTTTTCGGACTAATTCTTTTACAACGCCGTAATGAGAACTAACGAGAAGTTTATCTTCAAAATATCCTCTATCCGAAAGAATCAAAATTCGATTTGAACGCTCCAAAACTTCAAATCGAACAAAAAAGAAACTTGGGAGCACGGATTCGGTACCAGAATCTACACGCTGAAGGCCCGCGAGTGACATGTGCACCAGTTACCGTTCGAAGTCGACTTTAAAGTACAATTACTCGAGATCTAACCTGACTTCCTATAACAGAAGATTTTTCTTAAGGCTTCTGTGAACTAACCCTATTGGATTCGCTCATCTCAATATTAACCTATAGGCAAAATGTGTCCAAGGACTGCCGACACGGCTTTAAAGGATTTTTTTAAATGTACTCCTTAATAGAGAACGAAATTTTACATCTTGGGCAATTTCCGTTAAAAAATGCAAATAGTATTTTTAAATTTAAATTGTTCGGAGAAAATCTGGTATAGTGTGTTTTAAACGCTTCAAAATTCCTTTTGTAGACGAAATTTATAAAACGAATCCCATTGCAAGGTGCAGAAGAGTTCACGCTATTTGAAAATACCATTTTTATTTAATTATCAGTATTTATGTAGCTATAAATAATAGACAAATTTTCTCCATCGGTTAACATTAACGTGAGTGAATCCATTAGGGTTAGTGCACAGCACCCTTAATTTGCCAAACTACTGTTATTCCCTACTTTTTATGGTCGAAGTATGGCATCGGGGTTTATCGTCGTGTATAAATTCGATTTTCCATGTACAGTCGAACCTCAATATATCGAACTTCCCCATATCGAAATTTTCTATATATCGAACTCTTAGCAAATCTCCATGTTCATTACACAGAAAAATTGTTTCTATATATTGAAATTTTTTTCAAGACAAATTGGGAGATTTTATTCCACTTTAGAATTAAATCTACCAATTTTTGGCATTTGAAACATTAAATCGTGGACTTCAATTCTCGGGAAAATGTTCCTGATGAAGTTTTTTGTGGACTAAATAAATGCGGACATTTCTTCGATGAACATTCCGCAAAACTGGCTGTTCAGCGAGATATTCGTAGTTTTTTTAAGAATGTAACTATGATCATTGTAACCACTGTCTGGATTATTGTTTTTTAAAAGGTATGTAGTACTCAATAAATCTTTCACATTAATTCATTTTTTAGTTATACCTTCCATTTAATGTGATTTGCATATAAATTAGAAATGGAGTTTCGTATACGAAAACTAGCTTTAATTTTAATGTTTTAGGAGAATTATGATAAAACTAAGATCAATTCTATGTATCGAATTTTTTTCCGACAATTTGCTACTTCGATATATGGAGGTTCGACTGTATTTCAGCAAATATATTTTAGTATACGAAAAATAGTCTGATTTAAATGAAGCAAATCAATATTGATTAGACCTAGTCAAAACATCGCTCTATTGGCTGAAAAATGTGAATTCACCGCCAGGTCATTTTAACGGAAGTTCTTTAAGCTTATCCATTATATCTCCTTCCGTTTCTTTTATAATGTTGGATCTGCATATATGTCTGACTAATGGTATAATAAAATTAATTTCCATCAAATTAATTTTCTCCGAAACTTTGAAAATCTGAGGTTCTGGCAATTTTTGAGAATTCAAAGAGTTTGCTGTTGTAAATATATTTTCCTTATTATTTCACAGCAGCCAGTTTTAAAAGGTCACCTTGTTTTGAACTCGACGGAAGCAGAATGAGTTTCGTTGAGATCACTCTGTAATTGAGTGACAGTAATTCTCGCTAGAATAGCTAACATAACCAGAAATGCATTAGATCTCTCGTGTTATCATATTGTTAACACCTTCCTAAGAGACTTAATACGCTTCAAAGGCTATAGGATACTGAAATCTCTACTCAGCGCTGTCTAAGTATCTGCATATATGTCTGAGCGTATAAATTATATATTTTATGTCATATCAAATTATGTATTTTGTTTACATAAAAATCTTCTGAATCTCATGTAACCTGTCGGTAGCGCGTCGGCTTTCGGTACTGAGGCTGCTCGGATCGAATCCCGACAAGAGCCGTTAAATACCTTCCTATCTAGGCCGGCTATGGGCAAATTAGCCCGTAGACCTTAAAGTACCTCTGTCAGGTTGTGGTGGCACCTAACCAAGACGGACTCCGACCATTGAGGTACTATTATAAACCGAAGTCGTACTACTCAGCCTGACACCTATATGGCCCTGGTCTGCAACTTCCGGTCAGGGGGCATTAGGAACAGCAAAAATGGTTTTATTATGTGTATCATGTATAAACTAAACCCCCAAAAGGGTTTTTTTAAAGTAGGATTACATTCCTCCATAACGGTCCTCCGGAAAGCAAAATTTCAGACGCTATAACCATCCGTACGTACCTCGAGAGTTATAATTTTGGCAGCGCGCCAAACCCAATCTGTATCGCTTGGACAAGCAGTAAACAGTTAAACAGAAATGTACCAACACGAGTCAAAATTTTGACTGACACACACACACATATATATATATATTTATATATATATATATATATACACACATATTTACTTAACACATACATACATATATACATACAAAAGAGGTGAGCAACGATGAGTAATCCTGCGTTAATAATCCGCGGTAGTTTCGTTAGAAGAGACTACGTGATTTTTATTTTAATAATAACCAACAATTGGGAGTGAATTCTTCAGCCAATTTATGCAAATTTTAAAAAAAGGATGGGTATTTTCGCAAATGAAGTTTTGTCGAGATAGTTAATTTTTATGCTTATTGTACTACAACGAAATAAATATATACTTATTCAAGTCCTTATTAAATTCCATTGTTACCGAAATACACAATTCAGCATCTCTTCGTGTGCTTCAAACTATGTGATTCTCTTAAAATTCTGAAATTATTTATCCCTTAGAATATAGCATTTTGTTTTATTGGCAGCCCCGAACTAAGCAGCAATATCAAGAGAAGTGAGATTCAATAGATAAACACGTGTTTTCCCCCCTGATCCCATAAGAGTGGATGTGAGAGATCTCTTGATTTTTTTTTTCCAGATCTTTAAAGGAATGTGATGCCTAAATTCCTTTTCACCTTTCGAATCCATAAAATTTCTCGATCTTCCCCGTTCAAAAATATTTAATATAATGCCTTAATATGGCGGGGACAAATGGCGCAGTAAGAGCTGCAGAAGAATTCATAAAGATCAGCGCAGAGAGCTCCACGCTTTAATTTTATTTCACGTACACCAAATTGAATTTATTGAGATAGGGGACTGAATATGAATATAAAATGAAGTAAACGATTTTCTTCCATTTCACCGAGAAAATGAACGTGAAGTGGTGTCAGGCATATTAAATGCGAATAAATTTATGTACGAGTAAATATTTTAAAGCTAATTTTTACTACAGGACATATTTTGTTTCATGGGTTGAAATAATTTAGTTGAGTATTAAACTTATATATCTTTTTGTTTTTGACGCGACAGGCAATTTTCTTAACAATATTCGTCCATCCACGCCACGGAATTTCGTTGGCTACTTCTTTATAGGACCACTATATAGGGAAACTAACGTTGTTTCCTGAGAGGTTGCCACAAGAACTCAAATCTTAGTCGGGATTCGAACTCTAGCCAACACCGTGGAAGCACGTTATCTGCGGCACAGTTAAATATTTATAATTAAACACATATATGTAGGACGTGGGTTAGATGTGAGCGATAGCAGAGTAACCATCAACCATAGTTAACACAATTAACATTTATTTACAGTTTAAAGAAAACAGATCCCTCGCCAGCGGAATCTACAACAGGAAACCTCGAACAAAACTTTCATCAGTCTTCTCACATCCGTGAAATTACACTCTGGGCATATCATTTACATTATATTCAAACTCGCGAAAAACTAAACCGTCTGTTCAGTATAATGTCATCTCCTTTTCTCTTACATTACATTCAAACTCCCTCTAGCACCAAACCGTCTGTTCAGTACAGCGTCCATAACCTCTCCTTATCTCTTACCATGGAATTTCCATTAGATCGTCTATCCAGTGCAGCGCTCTAGGCTCATCTTTTCTCCTTTTGATCTGTTGGTCTGCAAGCGGCGCTTCTCGGCCCTACGAACTCGATGCGTGTTTCTGATCCTACAGACACACACACACATATATATATAAGACAGAAAGATACATACATATTATTATTATTATACAGGGTTCCCACCTATATCCGTTACCCCCCCCCCTCTACCTTAACTTTTAAACGGTGACAGCTTAGGCCACAAAGTTGGTGTCTAGGATTAGTAAAAAGGCTATTCGCTACTCGATGAGACAACTTACAACACCATCTATCGGTGACTTTTGGAATTAGAATTTTTATCTCAAAAACGGTACGAGATACGAGAAAAAAGTCAAATACAAAGTTGTTCAGCATCATCGATTTAGTAAGAAAAGACACCTTGCGCACATCAATACTCAAAACAGAATGTAGAAAATGAACATTTGTTTGGTCACGATTTTGAAAACTGTCATGTCATAAAGAGTGGAAAAAGAAACTGAGATACTTTCCTATCTTCAGGATCATTTATTTATGTTGCTGAAAATGCTTTCCATTAGCCACTATGCACATTTGTACTCTGGACTGGATATCTCGCTGCACATTGGTGAACGACGCCATAGTGGGTGAATAACAAAAGGCGAATGTCTCACTGCACGTGCCTCCGCATTGAAAAAAAAAAACTCTGTAAATAAGTTTTACCTTAAAGTGTTATCAGGAGACAGTTTGCTCTTTATTAATTGCAAAGGGTGGCACTAAGCAAGGCAAGACCATGCTTAGTGACCCCTTGCATGACTACCATAACCTGTGAATTAACATACGATCACGAAGGTGAAATCGTAGTAAAAAAGCGAGTAATGCTATTGTAGATGCAGCTGTTTCTGATGATCAGCTTACACTCATATCAAACTGCTGGAATTTATTACCAATTTTGATTTCTGCATGCTTATAATTCGGACTGTTTTATCACGGTCTGCATCATATGTCGTGAGTGTTGGCAAACTGGGCCCATTTAAGACATATATACAAAAAATGACGGAATTTGCGAGTGTTCCACGTGTGAAACGGGGCAAAAACATTTTCGATCTCGAGGCAGTGGAATAATAAAAACACCTTAAGTATTACAGAGCTTAAGTAAAACAGATGCTTAAGTAAAACAGAGTTCTTTTAGAACAAATTCGTTTTTCAACTATACCGGAACTAATGAAAATTGTACCATTAATTTGTATTCATTTACTCCTTTGCACTGGATTTAACTTAATAACATTCTATAAATTATCCTTTGACTTTTTTCTAGTTCCTAAATATTGATCTTGTATTTAAGGAGGGGCAACAGTTGTCATCGCAGTACTAAAATCCCCATTTAAAATTATAAAGATTTTCCGGTAATTTTGCTAATCACAGATTAGAAATGCACATTATTTTAAATCCTGCTCGTGGCATTTGAAACTGATCTGTAAATTCCCTGCAAGTGTTTTCTCAAAAGAAAAAATTGTTTTAATATTTTTTGAAAAGCAATTCAACTTTGTAGCAGCAGACTTCAGTTATTTGATGCCCTGTAAAAAACAAACAACTGAAAAAAAAATTCATACACTATTCTCTCTACACGTAAACGTTTACCTTCATATACAACAGAAAAAATTTAAAAATAGGTTTTTGCTAATTAGTGATTAGAGAGGAAAATGCCGAAAAGTTTAATAAGGGATTAAAGATCTGAGAGATCAGCTGATGCTCCTCCCTAATAATTTATATTAATCCTTTGTCTTATATTTGTTTAATTCATGTTTTGGCACTTTTTTAACTTTTCTCTCTTATTTCCATGTTTCTTGTATTTATTTATTTATTTTTCCAATGTGGAGGCCTTTTCCTTTCACATTCGCCTGTTATCACCGCGTATTTGCTGGCCTCTTTATTGTGAGGGCACCATATAGGTGGACTAGATTAGCCCCCTGTGAAGAGTTCCCATAATTTTAAACTGAGTCAAGTGACGAGACCGGAATGCTTCTTGTATTTTGAGCTTGTCGTTTTGCCTCACCTGTTTATTAGAGCTTTGCCTTTGGTATTTTCTTCACTTCATAGATTTTATAAACTGGAAAAGGGCAACGCTTCCTAAGCATTGTGTAGTTAAATGTAGCCGAATGTTGCTACTGCTTTTCAACTGCTAAAGAATAATAATTTGATATTCTGGAGATCAATTAGAGTATCTAATTAAAATGGTTCGTATTAGAGATCACTTTATATTCTTTACAATTTTTATTTCTTCAAATTTACAGGTGCTATGGTTCACTTCTTTCAAGCTTTTGCTTTTTTTGAAACTTCATTAAAAGTGAAACACAAAAAAAGACTAAATCTTGGACAAATTAGTATCTGTAAATTAATGATACATTTCAAAAGGGTTTTCAGCCATTTACATTAATGACCATAATACAACAATGGAATTATTAATGGTATGTCCCGATTAAGCCTTGCGTAGTTCAATTTAAATAATCATGAAATTTTATTTAAAAAAATCTAAATTAGATTGCTTATAAATACATAGGAAAACAACGCTCGACGAAACAATATACTCAAGCAAAAGTTAAAATAAAAAAATCTTCGGTACTAGGATAGAAGCAAGCAAACGAAATATCCCCGTCTTAGGTCCATTTTTTTCTTCTTTTATCTTATCTGAGAGAAGAAGGTCTTCCTTTTTATATCTCCGCTTCACGAGCTATTTTGTCAAATTGGATTTTACAAAGAAAATCATATTAAACAAGAATTCGTTTCTTCTATTTACGAATATGTCGTTGCCTCCAATGCTCTTAAATTTCATGTATTCAAAAATAATGTGTTAAATGTTTGGAAGGTGTGCTAAAATGTTTTTATTTCAAAACTATGCTTTGAATCAAGATTTTTTAGCATTCCCTTACCGAAACAAGGACGTATATTTCACGTTTTTTTCTTCCGATTTCTAAAGTTTTTTCTATCGAGTGAAAAATACATATTTGAATATTTGTTTCCCAATTTAAAGGTTACAAAAACTACCATAGCCAAATAGAAACAATAAAAGTTGCAAGACCTAAAAAGAGAAAAACAACATCTCCAGAAATAGACCATAAACCTTTCCTGTGTCTGGCTTCCCACTAACGGTCGGATAGCAAACTCTTCACGATCGCAAGACAACGGAGAAGGTGACCTCTGTCCATTTCTTCCCCAAGATTGCAGAGTTTGCTGAAATGATCCGGGGCGATATTAATACGATGCAAAGGCATCCACAGGCAACCATGACCAATGGCAAAGTGGAATTCAACAACCGCTCTGAGCGTTGGCCCCTTACGGATGTCAACAATTTTATCCCATCAAAACTCATGAGAGGACTTGTCAAAGAGGCATAACATGTTCTTTTTGATTATCTGTTTGCTCGTGTTAAATGGCACACAGACAGTAAATGCTTGTAAAGTCGATGCATATCTATTGGGGAAGAATTTGGTAATGTCGTTGTCAAAGCCCCTACAGTGGTTTAGAATCCACCGTAGGGCGATTGCTTTATCATAGGTGCTTAAGTTTTGAAGAAGATTCCTGCACTAAAGGATATCAACAGAGTGGGGAGTTCTAACACAGTTAACAGCCTGTAAATCGGCTTCTAGATCCCAACAGAAAAACACTTTCAAAAATCGATCCAAATAGCATTGCGATCGGGAAAGTGTTATACTTATGGTCAGACTATCTCATTTGAATGTAGATCTGTTTATTTTCTGCAGGAGTGAAAAAGGAGAAAAGATCCCAAAGTATGCCTAGCATTTATATAATCATCCAGCCGGGATCCGTCAGAATAGGCATATAGTCATTATGGTAAAGGGTACAAACTATTGATGGTAAGTCAAAAGATTTCAAAGCCACAGAAATTAAGGCTTTTCTTTAAAACTCGTGAGTGGGATCAAGAAAAACTTGAACATTCATAATTTTTATTGGATATTTAGGCATCACTAGTAATTCTAGCTTCCAAAGTAAGTCGAAATTAAATCAAATTCCCACTGGGTCTTAAAGCACCTCTCGAGTAGAAAAGAGGTACTATTTCAAAATTATTTTACAGTGCCATTGAACATTTTATAATAGAGTTAGATATATAACTGCATTCACCTCTGTTAACATGAATCTCTCAAAATGGTTAGGTATGAATATATTCCGCGCACAACATGTGCTGAAGGAATTAAGGCCTTCTTCAAGCGATACTGACCACCGATGGGAAATGTATAAATATATTTCCTAACTAAACGTTTTAAAAAATCAACTGTATAAATTTAAATTCAGGAGCAAATATTGAAAGATTAGAATATTAATTAAAAATTTAATTTTCTCTTCACAAAAATATCGTAAACAGTTTGGTAGTTTCAGCATTTACTCAAGTATTAAATTTGTAAATATACTTTCATATTTTCTAAAAATGAGTATCATATTTCAAATTATTTAAGCTGCGTTATTGCACGTCTACTGAGCAAAATTTATCCATTTTGACTAAATGAAGTATAAAATAACTCTATAAACTGCTATTAAGGAGGAGTTGAAAATTCATATGTAAACTGAATGTACCATGTTTTCTCATTTTCTCAATCAAATAAAAAGTAGGGAGGATTTGCGATTCTATTAATTTATTCGTACTAATTTCACAAAGCTCACTTCAAACCTTAACATTTATTATGTTCGCACTAAATTTTTGAAAAAGAGACAGCTAACTTAAAAAGTACTCTTCAGTACTAAAGAAAGATTATGTTCGAAGGATTCGATTCATTCCGTATTTGAAAATTATAATTTTAGAGTACTTTGAAAACTTCATTTTCAATTTATGAAAAAGACCAAAGGAAACAAATTTCTCTCATCATCACATTACTTCTTTATTTTACGACAGAATAAATAAAGAATATCTTAAATATAAATTTCAGTAAATACGTGCTTCCTTATTAAAAATATTCGGCCACAAATTTAGAATATTTCACATTAAATATAACAAAACGTCCAAACTACCAAGAATATTTTTCCTCTTACTAAGTTTATGATTTTATTTTGGTTCAGAAGTCTAGAAAATCCAAAAATAGCAAATGATGAAGGAAAAATAAATTTGTTTTGAAACACCAAAAGCAGAAAATTTCTAAATGCTTTCTTAATTTTTTTGTTAAAAGTTAAAATTTTTCATGTTTACGCAAGAAGTGAAGCCATATAATGTTATGTGCTTTAATTAAGTCTGGTTGTGTTTTAATTAAGTGTAAACATTTTAAAAACGTGATAATTATTAAATATTTAAGAAATTCGTAATTAATAAATAAGTTATTTTACGGTTGCTTATATTTCTTATACAAATATAATAGATAACAATATAATTACCGCTCCCATAGAAAAGGAAAAAAGAAATGTTAAATAATTTTATTGATTCAAATAACCTTTCGTATGAATTTATATATTTTATTGCTCTTAGTATCACACAGTATGCATAGAAAGTAAATGAAAATAGAAATTACTCATTTTAAACAAAGAAAAAGGATAGATAAATCACTAAAATATATGTAAAGGATTTTTCTTATCCGTTCTTAAAGATGAAAAAGTTTTTTGACATTAGTAGGATCTTTATAAATCATCTTTATATATATATATATATATATATATATATATATATATATATATATATATATATATATATATATATATATATATATATATATATATATATATATATATATATATATATATATATATATATATATTTATTTATTTATTTATTTATATATATATATATATATATATATATATATATATATATATTGTTTGTATGTTCCTTTCTTCCTTCCAGCAGGTTCATTTATAATCACTTTTTAAATATAAATACAAAGGTTTATTCATTACTGTTCATTACGATTATTAATTACGTGAAATTGCGGTACGTATCGACAAAATTTAACTCTTTTTAACTTGAAATATAGAAGAACTCTTTATACTTATCCTGTAAATGTCTAACTGAAATCGACAACCCGGGAATCAAAAAGTTTTCCCTTATGCAAAAATATAATACTTAATGAGAAATAAATTATAACTAATAAAAATATAATTTCTGTTCTTAAAATGTATTGAGATAGCAAGCAGTAATTTCTTCATTTTGAAAATCCTTAAAGATATATAGTTCGTTATTTATCCAGTTAATTACAATTTTATGTTAATACATATTTAGCAGTTCAAACTTTTAGTGATAATAATCTTTTTCCATACCATGTTCCGGAATTTAAATTAGCATATTATATCGCTTAAACAGTCTATCATCTTACTTCCCCCTCAACATCTTCTCATCAAACTGGAACTCACACTTGAGTAATAGAAAATTTTAATTTCAAGTGTTTTATCTGAATAAAATATAGTAATATATATAAACTTGCAATTGACGAGCACAATATGAGTTTTCATTCATTGAAGTGACTTGTGACATCAGTTTAAATTATTTCATTCCTTTATATTTCTTGAAATACTTTGTCAGTTCACAGCAATCAAAGCACTGTCTTTCTCTGTCGTAATTAATACATTTAATATCGGTTAATGTGATGCCAGATAACCGAGAGACTTTACAGCTCAGCGGGACAAGACGCTTATAATCCGAACTGCAGTGAATTTATTGATCATCTTAGATTTTAAATCCTTACTTCAAATAATACGTTAAAATTAAACACGATTCATGGTATCTTAGGGCTCGCTTATTGATCCTGCATTATAAACAACCAAGAGAGATATGGCTGCCTCATTTTTAAATAATAACTTTGGAACTAATAAATATTCTCTTTGAAATATATAAAAATATTTTTTGGCGTTAAGCACTTGTGAAACAAATTAATTTTGAAAGTTTAGCTGAATTTTTTATGAACAGATAACATAACAATTCGGATATCATCCGCTATGGATATGCATACGATGTGCCGATGTGAATTTACACTTAAGGTATCCCTACACCTTTGAAAAGCAATTTTCGATTTCAAAAAATCAGTTTTCCACTTATTACTCAATAAGGTACTTTTCCGTTATAAGTACTACACTTGGCGCATTTTTAATCTTGGCGACGCACAGATACAACACATCGTATTGGCGAATGAAATAACTCAAAATACCTCCGGATGTTACTCAAACGTTGCCTACTAATCTTTAGGCAAATTCCATTTTTTAAAATCCATTACTTAAAAATACGGTCAGATTTCCTGACAGATTCTAAAGTCCTTACAAACTAAATTAGGCGTTATTAAAAACTAAGAATGAGTACTTTTCCGTTATAAGCTCTACACTTGGCGCAGTTTAACGTAAAATTACATTCCTCAATAACGATCCTGCAGAAAGCAAAATTTCAGCTTTGTTGAGAGTTATAATTTTGGCATATTTTTTTTAATCTTGGCGACGCACAGATACAACACATTGTATTAGTGAATGAAATAAAATAACTCCGGATGTTACGCAAACGTTAGGAGACAACTGATTTGCCATTATCAGCGCATAACAAGATCAAAAGGTTTATTGACAACAACAAATAATAAAGCTTATAATCTCATTGACGGATCAGAAAAGTGCAATAATATTTATTTTATCTTAAATAACACATACGGAAAAAAGGAAAAATAAAAAATGTGCGGTCGGGGAACCCCCGTCATTCCTTAAGTTATTTTTTCAACTCTAAACGTGATTTAATATGTAGATTTCTATTGATTATATTAGTGTATTTCTGTCACGCCAAAAAGCGCAGCCCTCTTTTATTCAACTAACCAACTCTCTCTCTCTCTCTCTCTATTTTATTAAAATTAAAAATTTTAATATATAAATTAATTATTTTTATTAAAATTAAAAATTTTAATATATAAATTAATAATTTTGATTTAGATGTTACCTAGCATAATTTTTAATCGGATTAATTTTATTATTTAATCACCAACAAAAAATAAATTAATGACACAATATAAATACCGTGTGAATTAAAACAATAACAAACAAAAAATAAGTTTAAGCAGAAAGATGCGATTCCATGGGGACGGTATAAAATCTTTCAAGTAAAGCATTTACAACTGGTCGAAGTTTATATAAACGATCATGCTGAGGTCATCATGTGGTGGTTGTTTACTGTTGTCATTAAAATGTAGAAATTCTCTTATCTTTTCAAAGCGTTTTAATGACATACATTCTTTTATTACATCATTGCCTATGGCAGGTGACCAATATGCCCTAGTGTTTGGTACATGTACAATAGACATCATTATACAAATACCAATGTATTGTTTAATTTCTGAATTCGTTACATTGACACAATTTTCTGGGGTTTTTTGCACACTGAATAAATTTGTTTCTTCAACTATATGCTCAATCAAATCTTCTGTAAAAAGATAACTAAAAAAATTTAGAGGTGTGTTTAAATTCATAATTTCAGGAGAGAGATTCTCGTCACTTCGGAATAAAATTTGATCATCATTTAGAAGTAAATTAGTTTTCTTCCAGTTGATTGCAGGCTTTGTTCTCCCTGTATTATTTCTATTAGTGTAATGATGCGCCTTCGAATAGGGTAAGATATCATAAAAATATTAAAAGAATAAGTCAATTCGAAGGCTTTCATCATTACATTCAAATGGTTAAAATTGCAAATGACGGCTAGAGGCAGCATGCTAATTAAAGATCGAAGCGATCCGGTGTTTTGATGTGGAGGAAGAGCGGTCAGTTTGGGAGGTTAGATCGCTAGACGCAGATAAGCGGGGCTGTCTCCAAAAGTGACGTTATACGACAAAGGTTCTTTGTATTAGAATTTACAACAGCGGCGTGAGAAAACAACAAGCAACTTGGGAGGTTTGCCTGCGGTTTCGGTGTGGGCGTACGTCGAGGAAGCATGGGCGGCAATTAAAAAATGTTGAAAAGTGATGTAGCAAATGAAATGATGGCAGTATCTGGAATGGTTGAAAAGGAATTTGAAGGAAGAGTCAAGAAAGAATGGTTTTTGAAATGATATAAATTGGGGAGTTTGGAAAATTTAAGAAGCTCTCTCCCCCTCTCTCTGAAATAGCAAGCTCTCGGATATCTCAGGGAGAGACTCCTGATTGTGGTGATATCGGGTCGATCTTCGGTTCCCCGGTTCTTTCTTCAGTTTTGGCGTATCGGGTCGAGCTACGGTTCCCCGTTGCCTTATAAGATTTTGTGTTCTACGGTGTTGGGTCGAATTTTGAGTTCCCCAAATATAGGTGTTAAATAAAATATATATTTTGTGTGTGTATGTGGTGATAGAAGGCAGCAGCAAGCTCAACGACATAGAAGCAAGAGAATTCCCCGGCATATCAACGGAAGTCGACCTACAAATATACCGGAACGCAACTCAACGAGTGAGTCAAAATATTTCATTGTTTACATCAGTCCTTTTCTTTTGGTTGATGTTTGTATTTCATTTAGCTATTGGTTTAAGAATAGGTGTAGAGATAGTTAATAAGAGATAGTTGGTATTCTACGTTTTGGATAGTTATTGTGTGCTCCCTATTTCCTTTGAAAAGTAATTTTGATTTTTTATATTAAAGGATGAGAAACTGATTTTGTGCATGGCTAGGTGTGCTTACGAAAGTTTTCATTAAAATAATATGTATAAGATGTAAAATATTGTAAATGAATAAAGTTTAGTTAAATTTAACTATTTGTGTCTTTTAATTATCATGGTAGGTGTTTTCAGTGTAATATAAATGTAAAGTTTCCTCTTTAGGTTTTTGCTATCTTTCAAATTTTGTTCGTCATTGCTAATCACGTCCAGAACTTTGGGTTATTAACAAATAATTTAAACACAACGCACCCAAATACCCCTTTCTAAAATATCTAAGGTACTACCCCAAATAAATCACGCCCTAAAAAAATTAGTTTTGGACGAGCAATATGGCAGTTAGTTTTTGGCATGTTCCCACCATTAGGCAGATCAAGAACATCGCTATTATCAAGTAATGATACCGCATCTTCCGAATCACTACTACCATCAAAAATTTCATCACAAACTTTGTTTGGTTTATAATTAGGATCACCTGTGCTGCCATCGCTTTCTGAATCAGATCCATCTTCACTATGATCACTCCATGATCTGTTCATAAGTTCCTCAATTTCTTTCTGTGTTAAAAACTTTCTTCCTGCCATTTTCTTAAAAAATGACGTAAGCACACCATGTATCATTTTTGATACATACAATTGAAATCATACTTGATTTTTTTATAAAAGATTAAAGAAGTATTTTATTAATAATTATAAAAGCTACGTACCTCTAAAATATATTTATAAAACTTTCAAAGATGTAAACTGACTTAAAATACTGAAACTGTTTCAAATACTAAGGCAGGTCTGGTATGAATTGAACGGCTATCTTTTACTGAAATCGCAGTTGTATTCCTGCTGCCATCTATCCTACGAAAATGTAACTAACAGTGATTAAAAGCTTTGCTATGATGTTTCAAAAATATTACAAGGTGCACAAGTGGATAAAAATATTACTTTTGAATATAAAGGGGGAAAATAACTTACGTATCAAATTTGATACAGTGTGCAGTGAAGGGTTTTAAAATTGCCGGTAGCGCTTTTGCGGGATTTGAACCGGGGACCTCTACAGTCCGATGCTTCGCAGGACTGCATCCGCAGTCCGATGTGATAACCATTCAGCCACAGAGTCCTTGAGCGAAAGCTCTTATGAAGGGGGCATGGCGCTTTTTCATTACGTGACGATTCCTGCCAGTTCACTCTACTGTAAGCCGCGTAAAAGAACTTCGTTCAAAAAGCACTAAAAAATTATTCAACACTTACAGGAGGCAGGAATTTGGAAATTGCATTCAACATAGAACTGAACATATTTTCTTTTGAATGCATACGACACCACATGAATTCTATTAAATAAGAATCCAAGGGATGGCGAGCAGTGCCTTTTTGCCGTTTATTACGCCATTTTGCACTACCCCACAAGCGTTGTACCGACTGTGTATGGCACTGTGTCACCGGATCAACAAAGTGGTATGAATGAGTTATCGTGAAGTGGTCGTATCCAGCAACTTGCAAATCAGAGGATTTGTACCCTTTCCAGCAGTCAGAAAATATTATAGTACCATTCAAGACATGGTCTTCTATCGCAGACATTAATGTTGGCGAAGATCGATATGGTACAGTTATTCAGAAACATTCTTTTGTTTCACGGCACAAACCTCCGAAAACCCATTGGGGAGGTAAGACACGCCCTACAATATTCTTCCTTTTGGTGAAAAGGCGCTCATCAATTTCCACAATTCTGTTGTGGCCACCGATTTTAACGTTGGGACGAGATAACAAATAATTTGCACAAACTTCTCTCATATACACTCATGGACAAAAAAATTAGCGCACCAAGAAGGAGTCGTCAAAATGAAACGAAATTTTACATACGTAATGGCTACTTTGATATAAGTAAATGATAAGAAAATCAAAGAAAAAAGATAATTTATTTGAGAGAAAAAAGGCAAAAGAACGGAGGAGTTAATATTCCGTTGAACCCTCTCTAGCGCCAATACACGATGCGATACGATCGGGCATTGAGTCATACAAGTTCTGTATAATGTCTTGAGACATTTCGTTCCATATTTGCTGTAACCTTGCCTCTAGTTCGTTCAAACTCGTGGGATGCCCAACTCGTCGTCCCAAATGATCCCAGATATGCTCGATTGGGGACAAATCTGGGGATCGGGCAGGGGGGGGGGAATGCGTGATTCAGCAAACCACGTTTGTGTTCGAATACCTTTTACTTCCAGGCAAGGACGAGTATAACACCTCCATCTTGGTTTCGATTCATCTTTGAATTTAAACCAGGTCAAGCTCATCATATGATTATTTACACACTTTCTTTCTTTATGATTGATACCTTGTTTTTGAAGTAATGTAATAGCTGCCTGCTCATCTTTAGGCTAATTCCATATTTTAAAATCCATTACGTAAAAATATGGTCCGATTTTCTGACAGATTCTAAATTCATTATAAATTAAAATAAGAGTAACAGTGCGGATACAGTCTTGTGACACCCTTGCCGTATGAGGCCGAGCATTGTCTTGTTGAAAAATGGCTCCTGGGAGCCGTTGCATGAGTGGCAACACATGTGGTTGCAGGATTTCATGAACTTACCCCTGGGCTGTCATGGTGCCACGGAACAATACTAGGGGTGAACGTGTATTGTAGGCAATGGCACCCCATACCATCACACCAACTGTGGGAGCGATGTGTCGCTGTACAGCAAAGGCAGGATTGAAGCGTTCACCACGGGCTCTCCACACACGAACATGATTGTCACCACTGCCGAGATTGAATCTGGATTCGTCGCTAAAGACGACCTGGTTCCATTCCGCTGCAGTCCAGTTTCCTCGTGCGCGGCAAAACTCCAAACGGAGGCGTCGATGGGTGGGCGTCAAGGGCAGCACACGTAATGGGCGCCGCGATACCAACTGTCCTTCAGCCAGGCGCCTTCGTATGGTTTGAGAAGACACAGAGGCCCCTAGTAAAGGTGCTACCTGTGCCTGGATGGCGGCCAACGAAGCAGTTGGCTGTACGCGTGCATTTCTTACGATGTGGCGGTCTTCTCGACGACTGGTCTGTCGAGGGCGTCCTGAGGCTGGTCTTCGTGTACATGACATCTCTCGGGTCCACTGGTCCCAACACCTCCTCACAACACAATCAGAGCGGCCTAATTGACGAGCTACTCGCCTAGCTGACCACCCAGCTTCCATCATCCCGACGATTCTCCCCCTCTCAAACTGCGACAACTGCTTATATTGTCTTCGAAAATGGCGTAATGGCACGTCTATCTCAGCTCTTCCTTTGTAAATGATTCAGCACACTCAAACAAGCTTTGGTTACCTGTTTTATATTCCACAGAGTACGATGTTCAACGCCCTCTACCGGCTATACGTAATGTGCAATCACGCTGCATTTCTAATCATTTGCATATCTCCCCGACATGTACCTTCATTGCAAGTTTCGTTACGATCCCGCAATTATATCTTGGTGCGCTAATTTTTTTGTCCATGAGTGTACATATTCCATTCGACAGTGGTGTTGTGATTCATCTCCAACTGGCGTTCACAAAAGTCGATTGAGGTCAATTCTTCACACCATAAGTAAATGAAACGTACAGCAGTAACGAAAGGAATGCGTGATTCAGCAAACCACGTTTGTGTTCGAATACCTTTTACTTCCAGGCAAGGACGAGTATAACACCTCCATCTTGGTTTCGATTCATCTTTGAATTTAAACCAGGTCAAGCTCATCATATGATTATTTACACAATTTCTTTCTTTATGAAGGATACCTTGTTTTTGAAGTAATGTAATAGCTGCCGGCTCATCTTTAGGCTAATTCCATATTTTAAAATCCATTACGTAAAAATATGGTCCGATTTTCTGACAGATTCTAAATTCATTATAAATTAAAATAAGAGTATTAAATTACGGCATTCTATGAAGTCTTGTTATCTCCATGACCACGAAAATAATCGTCCTCATATTGTCTCGTGATCCTTGATTCTCAAGATATGTATACTTCAATAATGTTACATGTTTGGGAGCCAATTTGTCATTTTATCGCCAAAGTGCGATGTTTCGGGAGTTGTGGAATTAAAACCAAGGAGTAAGTGATAAATCTGGATATTAGGTTGATTGTTGGAAAATCGTTTGGTTGTGTACTGTGGCAACGCGGGTTTTTGTTGTACGAGATTAATAGGGTTTTAGAACAGTAATTGAGTTTAAGCGTAGTTCTTGAAGAGCTAGGTGAGCGTTTTCTTGGGAAGTTCAAGTTCTCTCGGTGTAGAGAGAGGTATTTTCTTGGAATAGGGTTCTACGGATCTTTGGTGAAAAAGGTCGTATAAGTTTACTATTAAGTGCTTTAATAATTGTATTATTGTATGTGTTCTAAAACTTGAGATTCCTGCTGTAAGAGTGGAATGTGTAGGTTCTGAGGATTGTTAATTTCAGCGAAGATTTGCAGTAATATTGTCCTCTACTGCTGTTACTTGTGTAAAAGAAGATTCTATGTTATCTATGTTCTGCTGTTTATATAAATTTCCTCTGTTTCTCAATTTGTGGTAACTGGCATGATTTATTTCTATTGTATTTGAAATTCACTTGTAGATTTTAATTTTCCCCGTACCACGATGTTGGTACAATTTTTGGTGTCAGAAGTGGGATAATTTTAAGTGAATGCCAGTTACCCGAAAAATGGAAGAACAGCTAAAACTGATTTTAGAAAAGATTGGCGAAAGCCAGAATCGTTTAGAACCAAAATTTGGCGAAAGCCAGAACCAGTTAAAACAGGAAATTGGCGAAAGCCAGAATTTACTCGCCAATAAGTTAGAATCGAAAATTGGCGAAAGTCAGAATTTGCTCGCCAATCAATTAAAAGAGGAAATTGGCGAAAGCCAGAAACAACTCGCCAACCAGTTAAAAGAGGAAATTGGCGATAAGCAGAAGAAGTTGGATACGGGACTTGGCGAAATTAGCGAGAGTCAAGAACAGCTAAAAATTACCGCAGGCGAGAAATTTAATGAAATGGAAGAACGCGTCAACACTATCGAGTCGAAACTCAAAGCTACGGTCGAGACTGTTGACCAGAAAATTAGGGAAGCCATTAACAAACAAATAAACGGCCTAGAGAAGAAATTCGCAGAAGAATCAGCGCCAGTTACTGTACCTTGCTACTCTGACGCTAGTATTGAGGAGGCGTACCCGGTGTCGAAATCATCCCGCCCTGCCGTAAAAGTGTCTACTTATGACGGCAAAACGTCTTGGCAGGTGTTTAAAACACAGTTTAATATGGCATCGACTGCCAATGGATGGGACATTGCAATGCAAGCATGCCAATTGGCTACTTCACTCCGTGGCGAGGCTGCCGATGTACTGCAGACCATCGCAGTAGAGAAACAACTAGATTTTGAGGCCTTGTCGAGTTCTCTCGAAATGCGCTTTGGCGAGAAATGCCGTAAAGAGTATAGCCGCTTGCAGCTGAAGTCCCGCTAACAGAAATCAACAGAGACACTACAGGAACTTTCGTCAGCTATTGAGGGATTAGCTCAATTAGCTTTCCCAGAATGTCCGACGGAAGTTAGGGATAACCTAGCATTAGAATACTTTATGGACGCCATCTGCGATCCGGAGAGTCAACGAGCACTAAGAATGGCGGACATCAAAGACATGAAGTCAACTTTGGTGTACGCAATGAAGTACGAGTCCGCTCAGAGGGCGACACGCCGTGACCGCCAACTAGTGAGAGGGGTGACCGCCGCCGAAAACGACCCAATAGCCGCTCGATTTGAAGAAATAGAAAAACAAATCGGTGCCTTGGCAGCGGTGAATTCAAACATGCCGCCAAGAAGAAATCCTTTGAAGTGCTGGACCTGCGGGCGTGAGGGGCATCTCAGAAGGAATTGCCTAACGCGCCAAGCCGACGAATCAAAAGACGCCAAGTCTCAGGGAAACAAGTTCCCGGCCACCTTAAGGGGCGAAGGCAGCCGGACGAGGAGAAGCCCTCTTTCAGTACACTGCATGTGTCGTCGACACATCGCGAAAAGAACGGACCGTTTGTAGAAGGGTTCGTGAATGGACAACAGTGTTGCATGTTAGTTGACACAGGTGCTAACGTTACCATTGTCAGGACAGACATAGTCCAAGAATTTGCCAAGAAGTTACTTTTCACGCCGCCAAACATCACTTTGCAGACCGTGACCGGGGACAAGGTAAAGGTAAGAGGAAAAGTTGCTCTTAATATAAGTTTCGGGAATAGTAGTTATCGGCATACGGCATATGTTGCCGATATCTTTGACCCGATCATCCTAGGACTTGACTTTTTGACTGAAAACAACTTCATAATAGATTTTAAACTTAATCAAATCCATGCCATGACCGAAGATATAATTATATTTCGTAACAATAGTGAATCTTGCAACCGGATAATAGCTACCCAAGATATCAGCATTCCTTCCATGTTAGAAATAGTCACGACCGGTTTAGTTCAGAATGACAATAACTATACTCTCGCCATCACCGAATACCCCAACAATGACAATAGTAAAAGAGGTCTTTTAGTTGCCGCAACTCTTGTGGACCTGTCGAAAGGTGTGGTTCCTGTCAGGATTGCCAATGTCAGTGACAAAGCTAAGGTAATCCGGAAGAAGGAAATGCTGGCAACTTGTACCCCGATCACCGGAATAAGCAGAAAGTGTGACCTGTCAGTCGTCGAACGCTCTAATTTGACAGAAGATTTATTAAAGAATGTAGAATTGACTGGTCAACAGAGGATGGGGGCAGAAAAATTCATCGATGAGTTCCAAGACGTGTTCGCCCGTGCATCGGAAGTCGGTCGTACGAACTTGACGCAACACCGAATTGACACGGGGAACCACCCACCAATCAAGCAACATCCCAGAAGACTCCCTTTGGCGAAACAAAAGGAGGTTGGCGAACTACTACAAGCGATGCTGAAGAATGACGTTATCGAGCCCTCCACCAATCCGTGGGCTTCTCCTATTGTCCTAGTCCGGAAAAAGGATGGATGTACCAGGTTTTGCGTAGATTACCGTCGGTTAAATGACATAACTAAGAAGGACAGCTACCCGCTCCCTAGAATTGATGACACCTTGGACACCCTCACCGGGCACAAGTGGTTTTCCACTCTTGACCTGAAAAGCGGGTACTGGCAGGTTGAAATCAGACCCGAAGATAAAGAGAAGACAGCGTTCACTACTGGGCCAGGACAAGAGCTATGGCAGTTCAAAGTTATGCCATTTGGACTATGCAATGCGCCCGCGACTTTCGAGCGTCTAATGGAAACAGTTTTGCGAGGACTTTCCTACGAAGCCTGTCTGGTCTATTTGGACGATATAATCGTTGTAGGGCGAGATTTCGAAGACCACATAAGAAATCTCAGAAAGGTGCTACAAAGGCTACGGGGGGCTAGTTTGAAGCTCAATTCTAAGAAATGCAACTTGTTTCGCCACCAGGTGACGTACCTCGGTCATATCATCTCCGACAGAGGGGTCCAGACTGACCCTAACAAAGTGTCGGCAGTCAAAGACTGGTGCCGACCAGAAGATGTACATCAATTGCGGAGCTTTTTAGGTCTCTGCTCTTACTTCAGGCGGTTTGTTAAAGGGTTCTCGAATTTAGCTCGACCCCTTCACAGATTAACAGAAGCAAACCAGAAGTTCGTCTGGACTGATGAGTGTGAAGACGCATTCAAGAAGCTTAAGAAAACCCTAACGTCTACACCCATCCTGGCCTACCCAGAGCCTGATAAAGAATTTATCCTTGACACGGACGCAAACTTTGGATGCGCCGGGGCAGTCCTGTCGCAGGAAATAGACGGACAAGAAAGAGTTATCGCCTACTGGATCAAGTGCCTTTCCAAGAGTGAACGGAACTACTGCATCACAAGAAAAGAATTGCTAGCCATGGTGAAGGCAGTAGAACATTTCCATCATTACTTGTACGGCCGGAAGTTTGTGCTGCGAACCGACCACGCCTCTCTCACATGGCTTCTGAACTTTAAAAATTCTCAAGGCCAGGTGGCCAGATGGATACAGAGATTACAAGAATACACTATCGACCTGAAACACCGTAAGGGTTCTTCGCACGGTAATGCTGACGCGCTATCCAGAAGACCGTGCTCTGACAGTTGCCGATATTGCACCAAGGCCGAGAAGAAGTATGGCTTTGAAATTCCTACTGTTCAGCAACTCACTGCTGTCACCCTGTCTCCGGACCCGTGGAATGATGAGCAGCTTCGAAAAGAACAAAATGAAGACCCAGACATCAAACCCATAGTAGAACACATGGGGTTGTCCAGCACCAAACCTGGCTGGCAACATATATCGACCTTTAGCCCGAATACCAAATACTACTGGGCCCTTTGGAACTCCCTGCACTTACAAAACGGTGTCCTATACCGAAAGTGGGAGTCAGACGATGGAAAAACAACAAGATGGCAGCTCGTGGTTCCTCGCTCAAAAATTCCTGCAATTTTAGAAGAACTCCACAGTAGTCCCACCGGAGGGCATTTTGGGGTGATGAAGACCCTGAACAAGGTGCGGGAGCGATTCTTCTGGGGAAAAGCCAGAGACGATGTTGAGAAGTGGTGCCGAGCCTGCGACGCCTGCGCAGCTCGCAAAGGACCAAAGAGACGTAGCCGAGGGAAGATGCAACGTTACAACGTAGGTGCCCCCTTCGAGCGCGTCGCCATCGACATCCTGGGACCTCTTCCACGTTCCACTGATGGCAACAAGTACATGCTCGTTGCCATGGACTATTTTACTAAGTGGCCAGAAGTTTACCCCATAGCTGATCAGGAGGCAGTCACCGTAGCTGAAACATTAGTTCTGAATTGGGTCTCCAGATTCG
Organism: Dolomedes plantarius; assembly: GCA_907164885.2. Lineage (NCBI taxonomy): Eukaryota > Metazoa > Arthropoda > Arachnida > Araneae > Dolomedidae > Dolomedes > Dolomedes plantarius. The sequence goes on from OU015491.1 coordinate 59,812,990, forward strand.
GAGCTCCCATGCAGATACACTCTGATCAGGGGACTAATTTCACATCTGCAATTTTCACCGAAATGTGCCGACTATTGGAGATCGAGAAAACCAGAACAACTCCTCTACACCCCCAGTCGGATGGTATGGTCGAACGCTTTAATAGAACCATCCTTAACCACATTTCTTTACTTGTATCTAGGCACCAGAAGGACTGGGACCGGAACCTACCTCTTTTCCTTTTAGCGTATCGCAGCGCCGTTCATGAGACAACGGGGCCCACTCCTGCTGAGATGTTTTATGGACGGAATCTGCGGCTGCCGTGTGACCTCCTTTTTGGCTGCCCCCTGATGCATCCTCTTCTCCAGAGGAGTATGTCCGCGATGTCCAGGACAGACTGGAAGGAATCCACCACTTCGCCCGGGAGCGGATCAACGTGGCCAGCGACAGAATGAAGAGGTGGTACGATGCGACAGCGACAGATCATCAGTTCCAGGAAGGAAGTAAAGTTTGGCTGTAGAGCCCCGTTCGTAGGAAAGGCTTGTCCCCCAAGCTACAGTCCCACTGGAGCGGTCCCTTCGTCGTGGTCAACAGAATCAACGATGTCGTCGTACGGATTCGCAAATCTGCGAACAGCAAAGCGAAGGTCGTGCATTACGACCGGCTCGCTCCTTACCATGGGACGTGAGTGGGTCCTGAAGAGTTTGAGGATACCCGAGCCACGGCTCGTAGGCTGTTTCTCCTAATTAGATCCAGGCTACCCAATTTATTTATTTATTTATTATTTTTATTTTATATACACTGCTGGCCACCCAAATTGCAACACCAAGAAAGACAAGAGATATCACGACAAAATTCATTTTGTAGATAACATGTTGACCAAGTATCAAATGATTAAATTTATAGACTTCTGTGAAGTGTGGTTCCTGCCAAAATCAGTAGCCAGAGTAGCCGCCATTGTTGGAGATCACCGCTGCCACACGCCTCGGCATTGATGCAAAGAGACTTTGGATGAGTTCTTGGGGTACAGCAGACCAAGCAGCTTCCACACGTTGCCAAAAACGATCTGCTGTGGCAGCTGGGGATGGAATCTGGGTCAATCATAGAGCAACCATGGACCACATGTTTTCTATCGGCGAAAGATCCGGAGAGCAGGGCGGCCAGGGAAGCAATTCAATCTGGAGATTGACGAAGAACCGTTGGACAATGCGTGCTACGTGTGGTCGCGCATTATCCTGTTGAAATATGGCTGTGGGCAAGCCCTGAAGGTAAGGAAGGACAACTGGCTCCAACACCTCGGAGATGTAGCGCTGGCTGTTTAAAGTATCGGCAATGCGTACTAGAGGTGTCCGAGAGTGATATCCAATACCGCTCCATACCATAATACCCGGTGCAGGACCAGTGTGGCGGTGCATAACGCAGCTGTTCAGCATCCTCTCTTCACGGTGTCTCCAGACTCGAATGCGACCATCGTGGTGTTGCAGACAGAAGCGTGACTCGACAGTAAAGACAATTTCATTCCATTCTGCCGTCCACATCCTTCTGTCATCGCACCATTGGCGGCGGAGACGTCTGTGGTTCTGCGTCAAGGGTAGACAAAGCAATGGACGTCTTTCGGACAGACCACTCTGCTGTAAACGGCGTCGAATGGTACCAGCAGACACTGGATGATGCGTTGTAGACTGCACGTGCTGTGCTATGGTTCGTGATGTGACTGAGCGATCCGTCACTGCCATGCGTAGAATTTGCCTGTCATCACGTGAAGTGGTGCGCTGAGGTGGATGCGATCGAACACGCCGGTCCGTCGTACCCTCCTGCATCCAACGATCACATATCCGCATTACAGTTGTTTGGTTTCGTCCAACACGACTGCCGATTTCCCTGAAAGATAATCCACAATCTTGGTAGGCCACTATCCTTCCTCTGTCGAATTCGGATACTTGATCAAAAGATGATCGCTGTTTTCGACGAGGCATAATTGATCGTTTTTTTTGAAAAAACCACAAGAAAAAAGTAATTGCCGAACTTGAAATCGTCGAAATCTCTAAGCCTTAAATAGCGCTTTGAAGTGGCGCCACAGGCGTGCGTGATGTGCGTCTGCGCTGAAATTCTAATCATTTGCATATCTCACCTCCGCTAATGCATGTTGTAAATTTCATGTTCTTTGCATGTTTCCTTCAGGGTGTTGCATTTACAGTGGCCAGCAGTGTACTAATGTTGCAACTGTTGTTTTTATGTGTTTATTTATTTAATTTGTAATGGTATATGTGTTGTGTTTTTATGAAATTGTATTTTGTAGTAGTATTTTTAGGACCGTTGTTGTTAGTGTAGGACTGTCCGGGACGTCCAGTCTTTTGAGGAGGGGGCAATGTTACATGTTTGGGAGCCAATTTGTCATTTTATCGCCAAAGTGCGATGTTTCGGGAGTTGTGGAATTAAAACCAAGGAGTAAGTGATAAATCTGGATATTAGGTTGATTGTTGGAAAATCGTTTGGTTGTGTACTGTGGCAACGCGGGTTTTTGTTGTACGAGATTAATAGGGTTTTAGAACAGTAATTGAGTTTAAGCGTAGTTCTTGAAGAGCTAGGTGAGCGTTTTCTTGGGAAGTTCAAGTTCTCTCGGTGTAGAGAGAGGTATTTTCTTGGAATAGGGTTCTACGGATCTTTGGTGAAAAAGGTCGTATAAGTTTACTATTAAGTGCTTTAATAATTGTATTATTGTATGTGTTCTAAAACTTGAGATTCCTGCTGTAAGAGTGGAATGTGTAGGTGCTGAGGATTGTTAATTTCAGCGAAGATTTGCAGTAATATTGTTCTCTACTGCTGTTACTTGTGTAAAAGAAGATTCTATGTTATCTATGTTCTGCTGTTTATATAAAATGTGCTGTTTTATATATTATATGCTGTTTCCTCTGTTTCTCAATTTGTGGTAACTGGCATGATTTATTTCTGTTGTATTTGAAATTCACTTGTAGATTTTAATTTTCCCCGTACGACGAAGTTGGTACAATATTGTAATTTACCAATCATTAGTGTGATTATATTGCGTTACATTTCTCTCGTTGCAGCGATTTTTGAAAATGCGCCAAATTGGTGTGAAAGCGATTGTAGTACTTATAACGAAAAAGTACCTACAATAATATCAAAGCCTAATCTTTTATCTTTTTTATTCTGTTTGAATTATGTTTCTATCTTAACCAAGAGCCGAGTAACAGCAATTTCATCATCAGTTGTCAAAGAATTTTATAACCGGAAGTCGTTTTTCCTTCAAATAAATATTTTTATCATTTCTTTTTATGCAAAACATCTTACAGTAGAAAGCTATGCATGAAATGCCTTAAAGTTTTTAATAGTTGATCTTCAAAGGTTTTTAAGAGGATGGTGGATATTATAAAGTGATTTTTTAAATTTTTCCCTCAGATATTTGGAATTTTCCATATATATTCATTAAAGTATAACTATATCAAACACCTTATAAATTTTTATAAATATTTGAAAAAAATTCATTTAAAAAAATCAAAATTATTTTTTTAAATGCTACTTGCGATCCAATTTTCAACTTTCCCCCTTAATTCCACATTTATATTGCTTATCAATACATTTTGAACAGTGTTATGTATTACTTTGTGCTTTCGTTAAATACCTAATTTTTAGGAAGTACTTTTATGCTTGTACTCAGAATTTTCATGAAATTTTTCTTCTTTTCTACACTTAAGTTAAACTTTGATAATCTGAATGATCTGGAAACCTAAAATGGATACATAACTTTATTTGGACGCATTACAGGTGTCTTTATTATAAATTTTATAAAATTTTTTACAAATTACGACGCAAGGAGCTTTTCAAAGTGTTGGAAATCTGGAAATGACTCATTTTGAGAAAAAACCATTTAAAAGATGCTTTTTCACCTATCTTTAATACTTACTTTTCTAAAGACACCAAGTTTTCATTTTACTTTCCCTATATATTTCAAATGCATTTTATTCCAATATTTACATATTTTTAAAATATTAATACACCAAAAATAATTCCAATTTTTGTTCGATTTTTGGCAATTTGAAAGTCCACCACCCCCTTAAAGGGAATAGAGTACGCTCATCGTTGTAGATAAATCACTTTTTTGTTTACATTGGTATGAATTTCAAATTATAATCAATTTTAAGCAATTGTTCTATAGATCAGTTCTAGTTCTGTACATCAGTAAACGGTTGCAGCTTCTGAGATGAACAGAATATTATCTTGAGAATACTTTATTCCCTAGAAAATGTTATTACCTTCATTCTCCAATTTATTAAATGATAATATATTTGTTTATTTTTTAGCTATCATGTTTTGCAGAAATAACAAATTTGCCCCCATTTTTTCCCCTTGAAAAAATTATTTTAATGTAACAGCTAAATTTTCTATACATTTCTTCAAGTTTTGATTGAAATATCAACATAAAAAATAGATAAAAAGTCAAAATTTTTAAAAAATGGAAAAATAAAAAAGGCGTACGGATATATTTATCTTGATATCAACATTCTTAAATTGCTAAGATATTGATTCTCAGGAAGTGCTACCAATACTGGCAAATTTAATTAAATATGTCGTAGCAAATATCCTTATTTCAACTTTCAGAAAGTCAGAAACTCTCAAGCGTTCTCAGCTATTAGGATACTTCAGCCTTTGTTTATTTTATTAAGTCACGCGCGCAAGTTTCCAAACAGCATGGAACCCTCACTGAAACAATTTTCACAATAAATGGACTTAAGGAAAAATTGCATTTACATAAGTCACGGGAATGCTGAAAAGAGGGAATTCAACAGTTTTTCTCCGATTTGGTACAAACAGCGTGACAAAAGCAATAAAACAAGAGTTATTTTTTACGATAAAACTTTTCTCGGAGACTTCAAGAAGAAAACCGTTGCCCAGCTTCGGGATGAAAAGGCTTGATATTTCCCTCGCAACTGGCGCAAATAACAATTCCGTCAAAAGATAAACACACTGGAAGTCATGACACTAATACCATAAGCCTGTAAGAGAAGAGCCTCTTTGCAGCGCGCATCCTTAACAACGTCTTCCTTTTATCTTCTTTATGCAAATTCTAAATCGAGTATTCGGTCACAAAGGAATCTTAACACTTCAGTAATAAGAAAATCTCCTTAGAAGGGATAAGTGTGAGAAAGATCTGAAGGACAGCGAGTAAGTGTGAAGTGAAATGTTGCATTATCTCGTGAAGGAATTCACCTGCGCTTGTTTGTAAAGGGTTGTTAAGGCTGCTTTGGAACTATCTACCTAAGCAACATCGTTTAATTTCCTTCATGCATTCATATTATCGATCAGCTATTTGTATGGCAACTAGTTTGCCGTTTTCTAAGCTAACTACTGAAGATGAGAAAAAAGTATTGAATGTAATATGTAATAGATGTTAGTAATTCAAATAAGAAAACAATATGTGAAAATAAAAGGAAGGAATTTAAAGCATGTAGATATTAAAAACTTGAAATGCTTTCAAAATGTACAGTGTATACAATATATTAAACTTTGTAAGTGATACTATCAGTGATAATGATCAGAGATAATAATAATAATAAACGAATATAAATCAGATAGAAAAATTTAAAAATGCATTTCTTACACAAAATCTACGGTTAATTCAAAAAGATATACTGTATTTATATTTTTTTAACTATGTGACACCATAATACATTTTACTGATTTATAAGTTGGGTTTATAAATAAATTACCACACAAAAAAATGATCATAACAGCAATTAAAGAGGTCACCCATATTTATTAAATCTCATTTTCTTATTTGAATTAATGTAATGAATATGTCAAGTAAATACTAAGTTTAAAATAAGGTAAATAATGTATATTAGTAATGACTGATAAAAAAAATAAAAGTCACGAAGAAAAGTTAGCTCAGAAATGCTTTTCTTGAAAAATAATTATTATTTTCAAAATTTGTTTTGTATTTATGATGTGTTAACTACATGACATTAATATGTTCTTCACTTCTCTGTAAGTTAAACCCTGGAGAAATCCTTACACTCAAAAAATTTGATGGTAACAGTAATTAAATTAGTTACCCATATTTTTCTTGAAAAATAATTATTATTTTCAAAATATGTTTTGTATTTATAATGAGTTAACTACATGACATTAATATGTGCTTCACTTCTCTGTAAGTTAAACCCTGGAGAAATCCTTACACTCAAAAAGTATGATGGTAACAGTAATTAAATTAGTTACCCATATTATTAATTTGAATTATTTTTTATTATTATAATTTAATGTAAATACTAAACTTAAAAATAAAATAAATAATACATGCTACTATTGGTTGATAGTAATAAAAAATTCATTTAAATCATAAAGAAAAATTTGTACCAGTAGAGGACATAAAATTATGTACCCAAAAAAATGTATGAAATTCAGTAATTTGAATGGCAAATATAAGTTATTAAGATTAGTTAATTATAACTAGAAACAAGTAAGGGAATTTATTCTCAGAAATAGGTTTCCACAGCAGAGTTTATAATTAATTTGAATACATGAATGTATATTCTGTGCTTATAACTTTTTTTTCAAGTGACAGTAAAATATCCTATCATGATTTGAGAAACCTCGCATTCAGCAGAAAAAGGATGACACTGAATGGAATTAAAGTAATCACCGATATTAAAAAAACTCTTTTTCTCATGTTTAATAAAATCTATTAAATATATAAAGGCACTACTAAGTATAAAATAAGGTAAGTGGCCCACAATACTACAGAGAAAATATGTTTCAGAGTAAGGTAAATTCAGATTTACGTTTCTTCAACAAAATTTATGATTTATTGGAATTCATATCGTGTTTAAAATCTGTTAATTAATTCACGTCAAAAAATGCTCTTTAAGGATTTCATTAGTTAGGGATTTCCTCAAAATCCCGGACAGAATAAAAGTTTGGTGCTATAAGTGTTTTATGTAGTCCCGGATATCAATTAAAACTTTTGCTTAAATTATGTAATGTAGTATAGATGCAAGAAAAATGCATAAAATATGGTAAAATAATGCATGTTAATAATAACTGACAACATTAATAAATGTATATAAATCCCTATGAAAGTTTCAAATACAATCTTGTACCTATCGGGGACGTTGGATTAGGATTTATTTGAATACGTATTCAGTGACTGCAAGGGACAGCTCAGATATTTTGATGCCTTGGTGTGGATTCATACCCATGAACTGATGTCAGCATGTGTAATAAAAATAAAACATAAGCCGGAAATGTGCTCTTTCAACAAAATTCACAATTAATACGAATACGTAAACATAGTTTATAACATTTTGTTAATGAGTATGAAACCGTCCGTTACGAATTTATATGATAACCTTTGAAAAACTTCCTATGCTCAAAAAAAGTTATGGAATATATCAAAGCATTCCCCGACAGAAATTAAAACTTACTTTTGCTCGGATTATATTTTCGTACATATTCTTATTGTATTTTCACGTTTGAAGTCCATTTGAAACAAATGGATTCAGCAGTTTCATTTGAAGTCTATGTAGTTGAACTTATGAGAGAAAACACAGAATATATTTTATATTTTTAGGATAAGATTTTTCCCCCTCTCAACTAAATTAAAATTGAATATTTTCTCGTCAGGAATTGATTATACTTTCTTATTTGATTCCAATTTACGAAGACAGAAATTAATTGACAGATGCAAGGGAAACATCTGAAACATAGTACATCTGAATGTGCATGTAGCATCGAAATGATCTCTTTGTAACTGCGTATCAGAAAATGCGTTTAATCTATAAGGTTGAGAAGATTATAACCATTAAATACTTCGAAGGGTCAATAAATTCTTCAGTGGAAAATAAAATTTGCAAAAGAATCTCATCCAATTGCGCAAATAATTAATGCTTTAATATTATGACTTTGATTTTAAGAAACATTGGAAAAATTTACTTTTAACTTTCGTTTTAGCATTTCTTTTTATCCTCAAAATGATCTTGATGTTGCCATAAGACAAGATGTTACTAGAAAAATATTGAGTAGTGTAATTTTGCATTCGTATTTACAAACTGAAAGGTATTTTCAAAGTTTCTAGGCAAGAATTCGCTTTTTTCCAGATATGCCACAGTAGACAATTATCCATTTTTTACCCTTATTTTTTGTATTAAGTACTTGAAAGTGCTGATATATATACACTCATGGACAAAAAAATTAGCGCGCCAAGAAATAATTGCGGGATCGTAACGAAACTTGCAATGAAGGTACATGTCGGGGAGATATGTAAATGATTAGAAATGCAGCGTGATTGCGCATTACGTATAGCCGGTAGAGGGCGTTGAACATCGTACTCTGTGGAGTATAAAACAGGTAACCAAAGCTTGTTTGAGTGTGCTGAATCATTTACAAAGGAAGAGCTGAGATAGACATGCCATTACGCCGTGTTCGAAGACAATATAAGCAGTTGTCGCAGTTTGAGAGGGGGAGAATCGTCGGGATGATGGAAGCTGGGTGGACAGTTAGGCGAGTAGCTCGTCAATTAGGCCGCTCTGATTGTGTTGTGAGGAGGTGTTGGGACCAGTGGACCCGAGAGATGTCATGTACACGAAGACCAGCTCAGGACGCCCTCGACAGACCAGTCGTCAAGAAGACCGCCACATCGTAATAAATGCACGCGTACAGCCAACTGCTTCATCGGCCGCCATACAGGCACGGGTAGCACCTTCACTAGGGCCCCTGTGTCTTCTCGAACCATACGAAGGCGCCTGGCTGAAGGACAGTTGGTATCGTAGCTCCCATTACGTGTGCTGCCCTCGACGCCCACCCATCGACACCTCCGTTTGGAGTTTTGCCGCGCACGAGGAAACTGGACTGCAGCGGAATGGAACCAGGTCGTCTTTAGCGACGAATCCAGATTCAATATCGGCAGTGATGACAATCGTGTTCGTGTGTGGAGAGCTCGTGGTGAACACTTCAATCCTGCCTTTGCTGTACAGCGACACATCGCTCCCACAGCTGGTGTGATGGTATGGGGTGCCATTGCCTACAATACACGGTCACCCCTAGTATTGTTCCGTGGCACCATGACAGCCCAGGGGTAAGTTCATGAAATCCTGCAACCACATGTGTTGCCACTCATGCAACGGCTCCCAGGAGCCATTTTTCAACAAGACAATGCTCGGCCTCATACGGCAAGGGTGTCACAAGACTGTCTCCGCACTGTTACTACCCTTCCTTGGCCTGCGCGATCCCCAGATTTGTCTCCAATCGAGCATATCTGGGATCATTTGGGACGACGAGTTGGGCATCCCACGAGTTTGAACGAACTAGAGGCAAGGTTACAGCAAATATGGAACGAAATGTCTCAAGACATCATACAGAACTTGTATGACTCAATGCCCGATCGTATCGCATCGTGCATTCGCGCTAGAGGGGGTCCAACGGAGTATTAACTCCTCCATTCTTTTGCCTTTTTCTCTGAAATAAATTATCCTTTTTCTTTGATTTTCTTATCATTTACTTATATCAAAGTAGTCATTATGTATGTAAAATTTCGTTTCATTTTGACGACTCCTTCTTGGTGCTCTAATTTTTTTGTCCATGAGTGTATATATATATATATATATATATATATATATATATATATATATATATATATATATATATATATATATATATATCTGGAAGTAGTTATCTCTGGGCTAAAGTCATGGGCTTAGTACACCTCTTTATTATATATATTTTTAGAGGTAATCTCCAGTAAATATAAATTAATTTTGTCTCTTTTTCTCTTTTGAAACTTCGGTTGCAAAGTTTTCATTAATATACTTAATAAAAGTATGTTTAGTAATGGGGATATAGAATATACTTTTAACCAAGGTAGAAAATGTTTATATATGAAAACAACATGATCTTTTGAATTTTTTATACTCTTTGAACACCAGGTGTAACCCAGAAGTAAACTATGATAAATGAATTTCTGGATTTATTATACCACAAGTTCTGATATTTTTAATCTTCGTTTATTATTATTTTCTAAATATAAAGATACAGCTGACACCTAATAAACTCATTTGAACACCTGCTGTTATAAACGCTTCTAAAACAAAATACTTTACAAATTTAAAATACATTTTTTATTTGAATCGGTGTGAAAATTAAAACCCATTTATTTCGGAGTCTACTCTACTGACTTTTATAATACATATTTTATGAATAAATAGATTAATCTTTGATCGGACAAAAAATACTGTACTTGATCCGACTACTCAAACGAGTAGATCCTTTTAAGAAATTATTTGGTGAAATTTTGCGGTTAAACAAATTATGGGGCTTCCTTAACCAAATTATGCCAGGTAATTGTGTAAAGGTAATTTTGTGCAAAGTGCAACAGAAGTGTAGGATCTCAAGCGAAAAGTATTACATTTAACTACTAGTTTAACTAAAACTTATTAAACAAAAGTGTTATTTGTAACTTTTCAGCGCATATTAAATTACCTGTTGCAGATACGAAATAATGAATAATTAATAGCGATATACTCTTATGTTACATTCTGAAAAATTACTTAGAGATTTGATAAATCGACAAGACTAATCTGACATAGAATAATTTAGTTCACTTTAAAGAATTTTGCGATATTTTAATATTCAAAAATATTTTTAAAATAATGAAAGAGTTTCAATCTCCAATACACAATTTTTTTTAAAAATCCCGAAATAAGAACGAGTATACAACCAAACTTCATTCATTCTGTCCTTAGATGTCAGGATTTCATCCATTTGTTTTCTAGATTCATATTTTATTGTTAAGTATTCTTATTCAGAAATGTCTTCACGTTTCGGCTTTTAAGTGATAAAAATTTTTCCATACTCTACTTTTTTTTCCCGTCAGTATATTAACCTATAAAAATTGCACTGACGGAGAAAAATCTAGAATGCAATATTTGCAAGCATTGATTTTGAGAAGGAATTATTTATTCGTCACCATTCCCTTCCGTTATCTTTCATGGATATGATAATTATTATGGTGGAGTAAATAAACACGTAGGAACTGTTCTGATTGTGAATCCCGTTGCAGTGCTAAAATAATGCTTTTATGAGATACTGAACTATACTATATAGTACACCTGTAGATTTATTCATAACTGTGCACACTGTAGGTATGTGAAGTTTAAAAAGATAACTGATATTTGAATGCTATACAACTGTTCCACCACATTATGTGTGTACACAATTAATTCCCTTCTACTATATTATTTCTCTGTACTGTGTTATTTCACACTGTGTGTGTGTGTGTGTGTTAGTTAGTTAGTTAGCATGAATTGTTTCTAGCAAAATATCAGATATGTTTGTAGCAAAATGAGATACAAAGCACTGATTTATTTTTGATCAGTGAATTAAATATTGTCAACAGTGAATTAAATATTGTCAACGCCTATGCCTTTCAATGTACACTATAATTTTGAAGTCAAAACAAGAATTTTGTTTTATATTAATCCAATTATTAAACATCTAAGCCACACATTTTGTACGATATATTTTTTTCCTATGACGATATAATTCTGCTTTCACGATGAATACTTACTTTAAATCATGTTTCTTAATGGTCCACTTTGTATTCTCTACGATCTAATAACTATCAAAACCTCTTGTCTGGATGTGGGATCTAACCCATTAGCTCTAAACTCAAGATATTCGAACCTAATATTTTTGGACTCCGAAGTCAACGTCCTAACGAACTCATATCTTTGGGACAATTCAATCACAAGTACCATCCCATACACGATTACAGAATAAATATAATTATGCAATACCGTCTTAACTGCAGTTTTCAAACGACGCATAACAAAGTGTTATTGTTGTTGTTGCTTACGCCACTTGACAGGACAGCAACATCAGATCAAGTCCCGAAGGCTATGGACAATGAAGGTGCGGCTCTTGTTTAGAATTAGCACCACAAGGGTCGGAGTCCGACTTGGCTAAATGACCGGTCCCGTAATTTTGAACCGAGTCCAGTGACGAGACCGGAACACTTGACCCCGCACCTCCAGAGGTAAATTTGAGAACTTTGAGGACATTGCAGCCACGTCCTATTTTACGTGCCCCGGCCACTATTAGTGAACAAGGCGGTAGATTTGCAGCGACGAGCATCGAACCATGGACGTTCAGATCACTGGCCCGCTGCTCTTGCCAACTGGGCTACCGCGCCCCACAAAGTGTTATTTCTTTTGACATACGAATCTCTGTTACTTTTATGTAGTATTAAATCCCTGTATGATCATAAACAAATAACCAGTTAATAAATGATTATACGAAATTACCTCCTCGAAATTACTGGCATTAAATTTCTTGTTTTTAGAGAGAGGAATAAAATTACTTTTTGATGTTTATAAATCCCAAAAATTCCCAAAGCGTTGTAGTTTGTCTTGCACTTGACTTCTTCATATCAAGTAAATATAAGAATATCCAGTTAATATATGACTATAAGAGATTATCTCCTCGAAGTTACCGGCATTAAAATTCTTATTTTTAGAGAGAGGAATAAAATTACTTTTGATGCTTGTAAATCCTGAAAAATGACAAAGCGTTGGAGTTTGTCTTGAACTGTACTTCATCCCATCAAGTATATAGAAGAATAGGCGAAAAAGCATATTTAAAGGACCCTTTTATGATATTTATAAAGATATTACAAAAGATGCAGCATAAAATTGAAAAATATGAAGTCTTATGCAAAATAATTCTTGTAATGTCACTAAAAGAGTGTATCATTTACGAAATTAATCTATTCTCTTAAAAGAAAGTCCCTTCATAAACGAATTGAAAATTTTCCTTGATAAGTCTCTATTATACTTCTAGATAAATTCTTTGAAAGAACTGTGCAGCTGAAATAAATGTTGAGGAAAACGAAACAGTAAGTGGAAGAATGCAATAAAACTTGCAAAAATGAATGCCTAGAAGCATCTCCGAGAGAATTTTCCAAACGTTATTCAGATAAATTTTACCTTTTGATTGGAGAGTGAAAAAAAATTAATGCCTATGCAAGTTAAATGCAACGATGTTACTTGAATATATAAATTTTAGGATGCATTCGATGGTGCTAAAAGAGATAACGTTGATATAAAAGAATAGGGAACAGAAAAACAAATTAGAAATTATTTTGTTTTATTATTCGCAAAACTGCCATTCCACTTCTAATAAAGTTTCAAATATTAAGATCAAAGCATATAAATATTCTTGTATACATTTTTGTTCAAATAAAAGTTACACGATTCCCAAAATTTCAGTTATTCAACTCATAATTACGCATTTGAAAATTTGTGTATCATGTAGAATTTTGTCATACAAGAAAAATTAGAAATCTAATCGCCACATGTAGAAGTTATTTGATTTTAATTAAAATAAAGAACATATCTAGAAATGTGATGACTATCACGATATGGTTTACATAACATGTCATTTTTAAATATATATGTATAAATACAATGAAGTTTTTTTTAAATGTAAAGTCAATTTTGGTTCGATAATTTTGTGCTACGTTCTATTTTCTACTGTAAGCGCCGAAAGTAACTATTTCAAATCAGGAAACGCCTATTAAATTTCAAGTAAAATAAAAATACGCCAATGACATAAATATTTATTTATACAGTATATTCTAATATCAGTAAAATTTGAATCAAGTGATTGCTTTTACAGATACTGAAATTTAGCTTACTGTGTAATTTGCATTAAGGCTTTAATTTATGTATAAAAAGAAATTATGTTAAAGCGTACATCCTCAAAAGCGTAACCTTTTTTATTAAGTGACGTAGAAGTTATTTTAAGCGCGCACAGACCATGTTAGGCTATTTCTCATATATTTTGAGCTTCAAACATTATATTTGAATGAGTAATGTTAATAAAAACAAAACAAAAAAAAAATCAATATTACGAATAAAAAATGTAACGAATAAAAGCATAAAAATGTAAAATTCTTCTAATATTTTCAGTATATCAGAAGAATTTTACGCTGACAGTTAAATTTCTGTTATATTTCATTTATAATTTCTGAAAGGCTTTTACGAAGAAAAATTATTCAAAAGTTTGAATAAACTCAAAATATTTTACGTGTATACAAATTACACGTATACAGAATTTATGTGTATGCAATATATTTTTGGTATAAGTTTTTATTGCTTACCAAAATATATATAAAAAGGACTACACTAGGTTTATTATCTTTAGTCTTTGCATTTTTAAAGTTTACTCTTTTTTGTTTTCTAAAATAAGATATTCATATATTTCTCAATTTTAAAAATTACAGTAAACTCAAGGAATTCCCCTTCTGTCTTCCCTAGTAAATTTATTCTTATACCAAGTTTGTACCACAATACATTTTTTTTTCTATGGGAAGTCTTAGAAATGGCATATCGTATAAAGTAAAGATCTATATCGTATAATTTTGTAATTTGTCACTCTTAAATAAAATATTCTTGAGAAATAGATTTTTAATGTCTTTTAATTTTTAAATGTCATAAAAATATTTATATATAAAGTATTTTTTGATATATCTTTAGAATTTTATAATATATCATTAATACCACAAAGATATGTCATATGCTGTTTTATAATATTTAACACTTACAAATTGTGCAACAAAGAAAAAATATTTCCAATCTCTAATTCCTTGAAGCAAAAAATATCTATTTATTATTTTATTTTCTAGTAAAATAGTCATTTGCGTATTTACTATTAATTTTTCCAAAGATACAGTTGCTCTTAATTCATTTAGAGTGAGAGAAATTATTCTTATACATAATTTTAATTTCATATCTTGAAAGATCCCCCCCCCAATCGTTTATTTTTTAACATAAAATTAAACCTAATTTATTTATCAGGTCTCTCAGTGTCATAGAATATTTTTCCCATGAAAAAAAACACCTGTGTCGGTATTTGAAGCACTATTACTTTCCTTCTTATAAATGAGCAAAATGAGAAATTTTGCTACCGGAGAAAGATTGAGAACTTGTATTTTGGAAGGTGAAATAGACGTGAAATAGGATTTACATATCTCGTGTGTTACTATTTTAGCTATACTTCTCTCCCATAATGTACCTATATTTACGATATCTAAATTTACCAGAATGCCGTAACATGGAAAGTGTTATCCCATTAAATAATTTCTGTTATTAGATTTTTGCTTAAGATTGGGTTCATAGCTTTTATCGGGTTTCCCTGTTTTAAATATCTTAATACAATAACCTGATTTAAGCTGAATGCCTACTTTTGTCTATGTATATAATGAGTACTTGGGTCGTAATCACTATAAAATTAATTTTAAAAAAATCATTTCACTCTGAGTATACCCACCTATCTTGCCTTCAAATTCCCCTTGATGCTTTGAGAAAACCAACGGTAAATAATACTCTGGATGGAAAAATAACGTAAAGTATTATAATTTCTTTTCCTACAAGTGGTCAAACACTTTCGGCCATGAACATCCCATCATCTCCAGATTGCCTCACTAAATAAGCGATAATGATGATAAAATTAAATTGTACTAGTTGGTACCCGTCAAAACATGACGGCTAGATAGTAAATAAATGCACTAATTCACAAACTATACTCAACATATCATTGCCAAATGTTGAAAATTATAATAATGCGCAGAAACAAATTAATGTGTTTAAGAGGCCTCATGCTTTGTGAGTATCTAAAGCCAGATTTAAAAATGCCACTGAGCATGCGCAGAAAGAAAAAAAAATTTAATTGTAAATTAATTATCGCTGATTAAACAGCGTGAAATAAACAATTTCCATCGGGTTTAATATTATATTTCACAAACATAATTATCATTAAAAAAATGACAGACAGAGATCTAGAGTGACTCCGAGGAATAAACGTGTTTATCATTAAAACATGTCACTGAGCATGCGCAGAAACAGTGAGTTTTTAAAACCAGATTTAAACATGCGACTGAGCATGTGCAGAAATCAATTTTTCAATTGCAAATTATCACTAATTAATAGAAATTGCGGTTACAAAAACCAAATTTGACAAATCTACAGATTACAATCTTTCGTTTAAGACCAAAATGAAGTAAATTGATGCAGTAGTTTTCTCTTACGGACTGCCCAAAAAGTCGGCTTAGCAACTTAAATATATAGATTACAATCAACTTTATTGAAGCAATATCCTTTTATTTTTAGACGAGTAACAGAAGGTGTAAGTTATACAAGTTCGTAATATTTTTAACGTGGCATAATTTTTCACCATGAATTTATTATATATTTGCATGATGTCTCGTTTCCTTCGTTATTATGCTTGTATAATTCATTTTTGCAACAGCCGAGACATTTATTGACTTCCGACATCCGGTCTTTTGATTCACTGTGTAACCAATTACATTGCTATGGTGAAATGAGGAAGGAAGTCTCTCTCAGACTAACTTCTCATAGAAATGCAATCATTTTGCCTTACAAATTTAGCTTACCATTGTCAAACGATAGAAAAAATGAATCTGATAAAAATATACGTCAACTGTACGGTTCCACTTGTTAAATAGGGTGGGTGTTTTGCTATACGAGATGGTAGAGTAAAGAGAGACAGCAAGTTTTTTATACTCCATCCTAAAAGCTTCATTTATTATATAAGTTTGCGGATCACACCTGTTTAAGGTTTGTCAGATAAAAAGAAATTCTAGATTGTTAATACTGCAAAGACATGCTAAATTGTCACAATTTCAGCATCTTATTTATGAT
Organism: Dolomedes plantarius; assembly: GCA_907164885.2. Lineage (NCBI taxonomy): Eukaryota > Metazoa > Arthropoda > Arachnida > Araneae > Dolomedidae > Dolomedes > Dolomedes plantarius. The sequence goes on from OU015491.1 coordinate 59,829,699, forward strand.
AAATTTAACATGTAATATAGTTGGGTACAAAAACTACATATTTATGTTTCATAAAGAAGAAAGTATATTCTTATTTAGCATGCTTCTGGAAGTTCATTAGAGACTGCTTTGCGTTAACTGAAGCTTCATTAATGCTTCCAATAGCGTCAACAAATACGTAAGATGACGAATTTATTGATGTGACCCTCGGTCTCGAAAATCTGACCCCCCCCCCCCCCCCTCATTATTTGAAAAGGTTTTTTTAAAAGAGGTGAAGTACAGATATTTTTAGATTTTTGGTGGGGGAATATAGGAAGTCAGAATGACTTTAAATAGGCCGTTATTGCGATTTCTAAATTATTTCCAAATTAATCTGATTGCATAGTCCAAATGTGAACTGAAAAAAAAGCTACTCCAATGAAAACGAAATTGCAAAATGGTTACGTTATTCTTTTATGACCTTAAACTGAATAAACTCCTGAAAAAGGATTTTACATACCTAATATCTTGGCAAAGATAATATCGACTGATCTACTAAACCGATGTAGGTCCTATTGAGACATATACACTTATATATTGCTTCTACATATAGAAACATTTAATTAAAAGTTATTCTTAATTTTTTTTTCTGTAAACAAGGATAACCATATTCATCAGAACGTCTGTTAACACGAGATCTGTTCTTGAAAAACATTTTACGCTTTATAAATAACAGATATCAATTAGATAATGCTTTTAATGAACACGTGAAATGTTTCTATTAATAAAAACCTCCATCAATAATTCCTTCCTAGATTTCTCAATTTTTCTCTGAAAAATACTAATTTATCCAAAATTCATCCCTTGGAGGCGAAAACATAGCTAAACAATATTTTTATCTATCAGATTACCAAAGTTTGTTTTGCCAATTATATACTGCATTACTAAGGCAAATTCATTTCAAGGAAAATCGCGGTACAAATGAAATTTTATTTAATTAATGCCATGTTTCCTCGTCAAAACTAATGTATGTAGCATTCGTTAAAAAAGAAATCATTCACCAATTCTGACTTTTGTGCAATTATGGCTGCAAGCAACTTAATACGAAATCAATACTTACTAATTGGCATGGTTAGAAATTTTTTCTTTGATCTCTAGGCATTCGATCAATATTAGTTCACTGCAAATATACAGTTGCATTGCATCTTAGATTAAACACCCTCGATGGAATAAAAGTTTCAGCAGCGTTTCTTGCTGCTTGTTAGTTGCCACTTTACTAATAACTGAACAAATCAAGTATTTTCTACTGTATTTTGTTTGGATAAAGAATTCATTTATAACACAACACAGCTACGAAATAAACAAGATCTTCTGTCTTTAAATCTCAGAAGGGCAAAAAATATTTTGTCTGCAGTACAACTTTAATTATGGCAGTTAACATTAGTTAGTTTTCCTATTTAGAGAGTATTTGTAAAAATAATTAACACAGCTCAAAAAATTTGAAAATTTTTATAATACTTCATAAATAGCGCTTTCCTAAACCAGCTAAATAGGTTGTTATCTTTATATAAATTGAATTTTCTATCTTAGTAAATTGTTCCCTGATATGATTTTAACTTCCAATAAACAAATTAGAAATGTTTAAAATTAAGGCAATCAATATCGTCGAAGCGAAATTAAGCGAGAAAAGAAATATTGACTGATTATTGAACAAGATAATTAAATTTTAAACTTTTACAGGGTTCCCAACTATATCTATTACACCCCCTTAACTTCTAAACGGTAACAGCTCAGGCCATAAAATTGGTGTCTAGGTATAGTAAAAAGGCTATGCGCTACTCGATGAGACAACTTACAACGCCACCTGTCTGCAAATTTTAGAATTAGCGTTTTTTATCTCCAAAACGGTACAAGATAGGGATAAAAGTCAATTACAAAGTTGTTCAGCATCATCGGTTTAGTAAGAAAAGACACCGTGCGGACATTATACTCTAAACAGAATGCAAAAAATGAACATTTGTTTGGTCATGATTTTCAACACTATAACGTCGTGAAACGGGAGCGATGCTCGTAAAGACCAGAGAATCTAGTGCAGAGTGCAAATGTGTATAGAGGCTGATGGAGAGCATTTTTAGCAATATAAATAAATGACCCTGAAGATAGGAAGTGTCTCAGTTTCTCTCATCCACTCTTTATGACACGAAAATTTTCGAAATCGTGACCAAACAAATGTTCATTTTCTACATTCTGTTTTAAGTATTAATGTGCGCAAGGTGTCTTTTCTTACTAAATCGATAATGCTGAACAAGTTTGTAACTGACTTTTTCCAGGTATCTAGTACTTTTTTTTTTTAGATAAAAACGCTAATTCCAAAATTTACCGTTAGATGGCGTTGTAACTTATCTCATCGAGAATCGCATTGCCTTTTTACTATACCTCGACATCAACTTTATGGCCTAAGCTGTCACCGTTTAGAAGTTAAGGTAAGGGGGGGGGGATGTAACGGATATAGGTGGGAATCCTGTATAAATTAAAAATATATAAATATATATATATATATATATATATATATATATATATATATATATATATATATATATATATATATATATATATATATATATATATTTGTTCAGTACGCCATTGTGCAGCTAGCTCCCCTCCCACAGAAGAGAAACGTCTTAACCCTATGGGGTCCACACTCCGAGTGCGTACTCGTTAAACCCCACAAGTGGAGAAAGTCCGTGAAAAATTCCCGAGATAGCATGTCATGATGATTGCGTGAGTTCAAGCGCTCAGTAGACAATTAATTATCCATGATTTCATGAGCGCGTGTTGAATGAGTCAGTCCATGTAATCTCCACTGCAGGCTAGCTGAAAAGCGCGTACTAATAATAAATCTTGGGGCAGCGTGATGCGACTGTCTTTGAATCCCCTGCTCTTCGAAAACTCGAACACTTCCGGAAGGCGGAGCTCAGTATAGTCCTGATAGTGAACATTTCTTTTTTTTTAAACACCGAATGTCTGAAAATTGCGAGAAGTTCTCGAATGATTTAAATTACGTTAACTGGGCTAATTAATTGGGTTTTCTTTAGATTATATATATATATATATATATATATATATATATATATATATATATATATATATATATATATATATATATATATATATATATATATAATAGGCTAGTGTGTGTTTTAGGATATACATATTAAGAAATTGAAAATAAAATTAAAAAGACCACTTTTGAATCAATAGTATGGTTGTGGTGATGCTTCATTTCCGTAAGCGTCAATATTATCATTAAGTTTATGCTTGATAACAGGAATTCAAAAGGTAAACGTCCCTTAAAACACTAAGCAACTCCCCCTAAAAAAGGGGAACTTAATAATTATACCGGGAATGTTTCTATTAATGTTCGTTAAAATTAATAAACAAATAATCAAAGTACTTATATTTCCTTTCTTACATTATTCATTTTATGTTTTTAAAATCAAAATTTCAACAAACCTGTCCCAGTAAATTTGCCAATAGTTATAGCTCATGAAAAAATCTGTAGTTAGCTTTTAGCTTTTTATTTTGTAAAATATGCAATTTGCAACACGTTAAAAAAATATCTTTAAAGTACTACTATAAACAACAATTATAATTTAACTACACTGAAAAGTTGAGGTGTAAATTTATTTTTCAAGTGGAAGAAAATAGCATTGAAAAATTGGCAAAAGATTGGAAAACTTTTATTAAAACTTTAAAAGATAGTTTTATTACTTTGTAATCAATATTTTGACTTAACAGCCGGAAACTACAATTATAATTTTTCAAGCAAAATTATGCTAATTTACAACTTCAGCGCAAAGCCTTAAAAAATAAATATTGAACCTGAATATTTTTAAAGTTACTTATAAAAACTGATAAATACACTGATATATAATGTCCTTACTTCCCATAATAATTGCTTATTATTATTATTATTATTATTATTATTATTATTATTACTATATTATTGTTATTAATAATATACGCAAAAATAAGAGCGGCAGTTAGAAGCAAATACCCATGCAAATTTTGTTGTGTTTTTAGACAATGCAAAAAATACGTGAGACTAGTTTTTATTAACTAGAATGAAAAATATATAAGGATTTTTTCATTTTATTGTTTATGTATTTGCGTCGAAATTCTGTTATCGTTATTGAACATTAAGTGAAAAGTACCAGAATACAAACGATTAAGGGCGTCCAGGACACAAAATTCTTCAAATTTTCGAAAAAAAATTTACTGCATTAAAAAAATTTGTGTTTTTTTCCGGTTAAAATGAAGTTAAAATCATGTTTCTGTCATAATTAGAACAGGAGATATAAATCTTTTGTTTTGCAACATTCTAATAGCAAACAATCTTTGTTTCAACCTTTAAATGCCTTTTTCTGCATGATGGATTCTTTCACGATTTCTCGTTTTTAAATTGTTGTAAGACAAAAACCGTTAAATATAAACATGGAACATGTGTTTTTAAATTATTTTATTTAAATTTTAATTCAGCAAATTTGAAAAAAAAAATATTTACTTTTGAAAATACGTTTTTTTAAAAATAAGTTAATCATTTTTAAAATAATTTTACTTGAAATATTTTTAATTGTTTTTAAAATTAATATTTAAAAAAATGCTGTACTAAAATTTAAATTTACATACTTCTGTTTAATTAAATGAAAAAATTTTGAAATTCGACAAATAATATTTCGAGTTATAACGATTTAAAATTACCCCTTTTTTTAAAAAAATATTAATTTTTTTTAAAAAACTTTATAAGAAGATTTATGATGTGATTTTGTTTACAAATTATATGGTTAACCATCACAGAAAGATTCAAATTTTTACTCACTAATTCAAAATTTGATTAAAATGTGACCCGGACCCCCTTAAGTGCCTTTTGAAATTTTATAAGAAAATAATTTTCTGTGATTATAAGTATTTTGAGGATTTTTGTCAAACAAATATTTATGAGTCTCTTAGGGAATTCCAGGTGTGACGAATTAAAATATTTGATCTACAAATACGGGAAAGCTGTTCAATTACATGCATAAAAAATATTAATCAGAAGATAGTAATGGTAAAACACATGGGACAGAAAAACATTTAATTAGTTTCTGTATAATTGTATATTTTCATTTATCTTTAAAAAATATTGATTCTCTTCAGAAGTTTTAGAAAACAAATTTTAATTATTTTAGTGCAAGCAAGTCTATAATCTTCTACTGCAGCAAAAAAATTAAATCTAAACTTGTTTATCTTAAATTCAATCTCTTGCAGTTTGGGTATGCTTTTACTCTAATACTCAAGAGCTTTTATGAAATGATATGAGCTCTAAATGTTTGTACACACGTTAAGAATAATAAACAATATATGTGCTCGCGAAGAGATGTCGTAAATCCATCAGATTCGGATTTTTAAAAGATTAACTTTTTCTAACTATCTGGAAGTTGGAAGATATTTTCTGTCATTAAAAAAATTATTCAATAAAAGATGTTGTAAAATAACTTATATCAAAGTTTAGGGGATGGTGGACTTTCAAATTACCGAAAATCGAGCAAAAATTGGCATTTTTAGGGGGGGGGGTGAATTAATATTTTAAAAACATGTAAATATTGAAATGAAATGCATTTAAAACATGTAGTGAAAAGAAAAATGAAAACTTGGTGGCTTTAGAGTTGTAAGTATTCAAGTTAGGTGAAAAAACACCTTTTAAACACCTTTTTCTCAAAATAAGAAATATCCAGATTTGCAAGTCTTAAAAATGCTCCTCGAGTCATAATCTTTGTCGAAATTTTATGAAATTTATAATAAAGACTCCTGTAATATATGAAAATACAGTTATGTATCTATTTTAGGATTCAAGGTCATTCAGGTTAACAAAGTTTAACTTCAGTGTATATAATTACAAGATAAAAAGAACTTTTTATATACCATGCTTTTAAATTTTCTGTTGAATCATATAAACTTGACAATTCTATGTATTAATAAATACTTTAAAAAAAATTTTTAATGAGTTATCCCATCAACTTGAAAGAAAATGAAGTTAATTGGAAGTTAACTTGCGTTTAACTTTTCGTTCCCGTCCCGGTCGATAGATGGCTGCAAGCAGTCTACACAACAAAATTAACTGAAAATGAATTCAATTACGCTTTAAGATGGCTAAAAGTATTAAACTAATGCAGTGTCATCGTGTTCTGAGCTATTCTAAAAGTTTCAAATGTCTAGCTAGTCGGGAAGTTAGTTACAAATCAATTGCAAGATTTGAACTGGATAAACACACAAACAAACAAGAAAGTGAGTTAATAAAAACATGTAAAAAAGTACAAAAATTTCCCGAAAATTCAGAGTACAAGCATAAAAATACTTCCTAAAAATTAACTATTCAACAAAAGTACAAAAAAATATATAACTTTGTTCAAAATGTATTTATAAGCAATATAAAGGAAAAATTAAGGGGGGGGGGAGTTAAAAATTGAGTCGCAAGGCGCATTTTTAAAAAAGGTTATTTAATTTCAATTTTTTAATAATAATTTTTTTTAAATATTTATAAAATTTTATAAGGGGTTTAATATTGTTATACTTTAATGAATATATATGCAAAATTTCATATCTCTGAGGTAAAAATTTCAAAAATCGCTTTGAAAGGTCCACCATCCCAATTCTATCTTGCAGGATATTTTCTTCTCTAAATTAAACTATAAAATAGAGGTCGAAAATGGTGTTACAGGTCGTAGCAGTCAAGAATTCAAAAAAAGTTTAATTACGTTTAATCTCGGGTTTGAATGAAAGCAGATCTTTTAGCCGCTATGGTGAGTTATTAGCTAAATAGAAATTTAAAAAGTTGAATTTAATAAGAATAAATTTATAAAATATATACCATAATCCTGTTGTAAGCTAATAAGTTAAATGAACTAAGAATCATTTCAAAGAATTTTAAAAGTATTTGATGATGTAATCAACGTCTAGAAGATTTCCTTTTAGTAAATTACTCAAGTGGAAATGGATAAATCTCGTAAAACTGTGGTTCTAACTATAATTAAATAAATATATAACCAGATGTTTTATTAACAAACTGCTAAAATTTACAAATGTGTGAAAATAAGTTGGGAAAACTAATAAAAACACATTAAACAAAAATATTCTTAATATCGATAATATTTTGCTATAACTGATGAGTTAAACTACAGAATGTCTATTTACAGAAAATGGCCTCTATTTCCAAAACTTTCTACCAATTTTCCCAAAACTCAATCATTCTCCGATACAGTGCATTACAAGAACTTAAATGACCTCTCGGAAAATCAAATATCCTACCATCCTTTTTTTTCCCTATCCTGCCGTATGTTCCTTTTTCTTTCGAATCGCTCTTCCATCAGAGAACTGATCTACGGGAAGGATTTTTACGAAACATTTCCGTGTTCAATTGTCGTGACTCTGATTAAGTTTTCCCGATGGAATTGATTCCTCAAAAAACTTTCATTGCCATTTATTATCTCCGTCTACTTTTAATTTAATTGAATGAAACACGGCATTGCACAAAGCGTTCAAAAGAAATTACATTCATGTCGGGTCCGCTCCTGTTTGATTTTTCTAATCAAAGGGATTTCCTCGCATTTGATGAAGCTAGAAACAAAATTCGCTCCCGCAGAAAGTGTTCAGTAAAGTTAACTTTATAGCGAAATGAAAAATTTACCAAAAGCTATTTATGTTTTGCCCTGTTTTCGTTCCCATGTTTTTTAGTAATTGTTCTACTTTGTGTTCAAAAGTTTTAAGTTTGTGAAAAGACAAGGGCGGATGGATTGGAGGGTTTCTCCAAAGTTTATAACTCTTCTACTCTAATTAAGTTAAATAGTAATTGTGTTTCAAGTAAATTAGCAATAAAATCACTGTGATGAAAGCAGCTCGAATCAATGCTCAAGTCTAAAGATTCGTTTTATATTTGTCCTAATCCTATAACACAATCATAACTACTCGGAAAACTCAGTTTTCACATTAAAAATCTGTGGTATGATACATAGTACATTCTTATTTTTCAAATACAGGAAGTTTCATTAAAATATCTTCGACCATTAGTATTTATATGTTCAAAAATGACTAATAACTAAAATATAAATGACAGAAATATTTTTAGTTTTGTTAAAACGGAACTGTAAAGTTTAACCTAATATGTAAATCAAAGGCTGTCCAAAGATGTTTGGAGAATACCCCATTGATTGATTCCAGGCAGGTACACACATACATACACCGCTGAACATTGACCTACAAAGGGATTCAAGCTACTAAACATTATTTTAATGATTTAAACCCACTTTAGATAACCCGCCTGATATAATGGTTTTAGGTCGTGATGTTTAAACATTCCAACTAATGAAATAATATATCTGATTTTATGTTAAAACGTGAATACTAAATAACCTTTTCAGGCTCAAAGACTTAACTACAACATACTTAATTCTTCCAATACTATATTTCTCTTGTGAAATTACTCGGTAAAATAAACATAATTCAATTTTAGAACTATATTTTATTAGGGAAATAATCAGTAATAAGTTGCGTATTACTGAATATAAATATTAATGTATATGCCTCTATTTAGGCATGTAAAAAAAGTTATTTTTTGTGAAGTTCCAAAACCTTTCTCAAACTGCATATTTTCGATGTAAAAACACTTTTAATATAATAATTCCTTTAAAAAAACCGGGTGGAAAAAGTACTTAATTACTAATAATATTAATTTTAAATCTAATAAACTAATGAATTAATTTTATTAAATCATTTAAGCTTTTTTGTATGATACAAAAAGAAAACTTTTATGATAAACAGATAATTATTTGTAAAAAATGGACAAACATGATTATTTTTGTTTTCTGAATAAAAAGAAAAAATTTCACTTTTATAACAGAAAAATAATTGAAATATTCCAACTAAAAAAGAACGTTATTAATCGGAAACAAATGCAAATTTTGGATAAAAACTAGCTGTAGAGTAAGAATATTTCTATAAATATCTGTCTGCATTTTTCATTGAAAAGGAAAAAACTTTGATAATTAATTACTTTTAATTCAATTTATAGGAAAATGTATGCTCTTTTATTCTACAAATATGGTTTTTTAAATAAAGTTTCAATTAATTGAATCATGAAAATGTACATGATTTGAAGTATATTCAGTATATAAATGTTTAGAAAATTCAATTAAAAAAAATCAGTCTTAATTGCAATTTGCAGTTTTATTCAAAAAATTATTCATCGTTTTCCAAAATATAAAACTATTATTTACAGTAATAGGTCTAAGTTATTAAAAATTGGAAATCGCTATTTCAGGTTGGCGTGGGGGGATTTTAATTTCTAACAATTGATTATAGACTGTGATTTAATGGTAACTGAGGGCAAAACGTTAACGCGAAACACAAAATATTTTGTTTGCTAAAATGGCAGTATTTGACATTTGTTGATATTTGCAATTTGCTGACATTTGTATTTGACATAGATTTGCTGACAAGATGCTTAATTGACTAATTTACCAATGATATGAAATGAAGAGTCTAAAAATACATTAAACTTAGTTGATACATTTCTATTTTATTTGAATAATATAAACGAAGTTTATCAAAAAAAAATACTTAAAACTATGGATTATACTTGAAAAAACAATGCGAGTATAGTCCATAGTAAAGAATTGTTTTTTTGAATTAATACTACCCAATTCATCAAGTATCAACGTAGTAATTTTTTAGGAAATGTTGTAGATTATTAAACATAACACTTTAGATGACTGCAGTAGAAGAAAGTGAGAAAAAAAAGCTTCATTTTCGAATACAAATGGGGTATATTACACCAGAAATACTGATTAAATTATCGAATGTTTCAGCTCCGACGCACGGATAGACATTACTGCTGACAATATCAATAAACACGGGAACTCGCTAATTCTGCCTCTACACAATACGAAATGAATGAGGGCTATGAATCTTGACAAATTACTGTTGTCATCATCATTAAAGGAAGCAGCGATTTGTGATAAAGATGTACGTGATTTGTGTTCAAATAAGTTAACTCGGGTGTTAACTAATTTATGTGAAAGAAGTCTGGGATTTGGTCAAAACGTGTGCACCCACTTATCAGCGTCTACGCAATCTGATGCCGCATTTACACATTCGTGATAGCGCCACCTGCAAGACATTCGCGAGACATTAGCCACGCTCCTGCGTCGACGCGAATGACTGTTCTCACATTCGCGCCTCTTGCTGTCATTTGTGCTTTCGTCAGCCAGTCGTCTGACATCTGGCGCCATTCGCCCCTTTGACTCGTACCAGAAAACCGCTCCCGAAGCGAGCGCCACGATTGGCGAGGAGAAACGGCGAGAACACCGTTTACACATTCGCCCCCAGCAATTCGACTCGCCGCAATCGCGACTGTGTAAATGCGGTGTGAAATGAATCTACAGACTACGAAAGTTAACTAAAATGTAAATGTGCTAACTTTCATTACTATGTGTATAAACCAGAGATATCTGGGATTTGTGATAACATAAGTAAGCTCAAGTGCTGGGATTAATCTGCCGAAACGCAATCCGAAATTTATCAAGAGTCCACGAACTGTGTGACATACTATATAACTACAATGACCAACGTATCATATTACTATCCTTACTATCCTTATAATCGTTCTCTGCGAAATAAGTCACTGTCGTCCAAGACGAGATCTATTATTTATCTTTAATAACTGAGATATTTAGCCTCGTAAAACTCTGTAAAGAATTTTCATTTTATTTTTGATATTACGACCACAGTAACAACCGTTGATCAGAGAACGCAACAAGCTTTGGCAGAAAATGCTTTGATTCAATCACGTATGTACTTGAACTAGCTGCCCATTCAGAAAGCAAAGCAGGTTACTACACGTGATTGCATTCACTTCTTTTTTCATTCAGACTCCGAGTACCTAATGTCAATTTAATATTTCCCTGATATTGCCATGACCTATTGATACAACATAATTTTCCTCAATATTCTATAATCTTTATGTAGTTTTTTTCCTTTTCTTAAGTTCTGCGTCTATCTTTTGCAACATGGTGACTAAATCGGGTTTAGCAACTTAAAGTTTATTACGAGCGGCATCAAACCATTAAATCCATGAAATTAGAGTCCGCTTGTGGCTCCGATGACAAGCACTCAAGCCATTCAACCATCGCTCAGAATAGTCTCACAAAGAAGCGCGGTGTTTTGCATCGTAGGTGAAGATGCATGAAAGTAGGCAAATATGCAATTACAGTCCGCAGAGTGTGGCTCCATGACACGTACTCAAGCTGTTCAACCATCGAGAAGAATAATCTCACAAAGAAGGGCTATGTTTTGCATCGTAGGTGAGGTTGCCTGAAAGTAGGTAAATATGCAATTACAGTCCACAGATTGTGGCTCCGATGACACGTCCTCAAGCTGTCCAACCATCGTGCAGATTACTCTCACAAAGAAGCGCTGTGTTTTGTATCTTAAGTGAGGTTGCGTGAAAGTAGGTAAATATGAAATTGTCATAGGGACATGACAGTAGTGTCACGGCCAGGGGCAGGAGCATTGAAAAGTACAGGACAAAGTAAAATAATTGTTAAATACAAGAAAGAAACAGGGCAAATGACGGGCAATAAAAGAGAAGGGAAGAAAGCCAGCAATATACCGAAACGAAATTTAGAGATTGTGTCTGTAGCAAGAAATAGAAGATAAAAGTTGAAGAGAGTGAGTGGCACGAAGAAAAGAAAAGAAAATTTATGATGGCTATAAAGCAGCCCACCCTGCTTGAAGCCGAAGCATGGGAAAGTTAAATTTGAGGGAGAATTTTATAAATCCCGTCCTCGATGCGCATTGGTAAAAAGGGGATTGAGAAGAGGCAGCCACGGACGAATGGCGATGGCATGGTAATAATATGACCAATGGAAATTAGAAGAGGCGGAGTCTACAGTAATAAGAAAATAATATGAAATGAGAAATAGTGAAGGCAGAGATAACCTAAGAAGTCAGAGTTAGTGAGAAGTTTTTTAGATATAGAAGTGGTGTCAAGGCACTATACCTATGAGGAGGGTGAGTTATAAGTTTGGAGATACACGTTGTCGAGCGTCCAGTATCCCGTGCCGAGGGTCTGCAAGGAGTGATGGAGTTAGAGAACCGACGATGAGCGTAGAGTGTCTGCAACGACCTACGGAGCCTTATTCCAGACAAGAAAGTGCCCTAGTTCCGTGCGATGATAAATACGACGAAGTTCATCATTACGAGTGCCAGCTGCCCATGGTGATTCAACAGTCATCTTCCGAGGTACCGACTTTGCGTTTCCTTTTTATATTGCTATCATTGCTTCTCAGTGTGTAGCCATAATAATTAATATAGAGCGCGATGAGTATAGTGTTTGAATATAAGATGTTAATGAATTGACCGATAATTCGTACAAACAATTTAATATCATGTTATGCTTATATATATGAATTAATTTAGTAGTAATGAAGTTAAGAGTAATATGTGTAGATGCAGTACGAAAGATTGTCATAATAATTGAATGAATTAAATATATGTGTCGTAGTAATGAAGTTGAGAGTAATATGTGTAGGTGCAGTACGAAAGATTGTCATAATAATTAAATGAAGTAAATATATGTGTCGTAGTAATGAAGTTGAGAGTTGTAGATGAAGTACGAACGATTGTCATAATAATTGAATGAGTTAAATATATGTGTCGTAGTAATGAAATTGAGAGTAATATGTGTAGATGAAGTACGAAGGATTGTAACGATAATTGAATGAATTAAATATAGGTATTGTGATGAATTAATTTAGTAGGAATGAAGTTGAGAGTAATATGTGTAGATGAAGTACGAAATATTGTCATAATAATTGAATGAGTTAAATATATGTGTCGTAAAGAATTAAGTTAGTAGTAAAGAAGTTGTGAATAATGTGTAAATGCCGGAGGAAATAATTAGTAACTTGTAGTGCATTATTTATATGTGTTAATAATCAATAAATTAATTTGTCAATATAAACCAGAGTTGTTTCCATTATTTGGGAATCACATTCAATCAATGTACTAACCACAATCTTTAAGCAATGAATTTAAAATCATAATCATCATTAATTATAATAAGTATTAATATAGCTAATAACTCCCAATCTTTAATTAATTTTTCAACTTTGACTGCTACAGCAATCACAGTCCGCAGATTGTGGCTCCGATGACTCGTCCTCAAACTGTTCAACCATCGTGCAGAATACTCTCACAAAGAAGCGCTGTGTTTTATATTGTAAGTGAGGTTGCGTGAAAGTAGGTAAATATGCAATTACAGTCCGCAGATTGTGGCTCCGATGACACGTCCTCAAGCTGTTCAACCATCGTGCAGAATACTCTCACAAAGAAACGCTATGTTTTGTATCGTAGGTGAGTTTGCGTGAAAGTAGGTAAATATGCAATTTTGAAATAATTTTTCATAAGTTGTAATAATACTCTCACTTTGTTTGAATAGGTTGTTAGTACAGCTTCGAGATTTGGAAACTCCTGTCAAGCTTCAGAAGATGAAGGGGTAGATATGGGGTCATGTCAGAGATTATAACAATTACTCGCATCGCTATGGTTATTCATTACGCAGAATTTAGGCCTCGGGACATTAAACACGAATCCGGTAATCTCCAATGACGGGCGATCGTAGCATAGCATAGTCAAAATATAGGCCCTGCATATAGCATGAATTTTATTGGATGTCTGATTGGTGTTCTAAGTGCTACGGATATTTTTTACTATACATGAACAAATTTGTCATTATTTGAATAAATTATCCCTGTACTACCGCTTATTCAAAGTATTAAGCATTACCCCATAAATTATTTCCCATTCTCAATCATTTCAGTGAAATTAATGGAAATAAATCATTACTGACATCTGCAGCCCTAATTGATATTGTGAAAATATATAGTTTAACCCTGATATCTCATGGATATAAGAATAAAATTAAGGGGATTTTCATTATAAAGGTTTAATTTTTGATAATGTTTATAAGATAAAAGAATTTAAATTTTTAGTCTGTATAGGCCTTTGAACGACTGAAAAGTTTTCTCTAAAGCTGGTCTTATATTGGAAAAACAGGTGTTTCACACAAAACTTTTTTTTTGTTTCCATTTCAGGCACAAGAGGAACATGCTGTTTAGGTCTCGTTTATGTCCTCTCATCAAAGCAACTGACAGCATTTCCGGTGAGTTCATGCTAAACACAAAACAAACGCTGGGGACAACGCTGAAACAAACGCATTAGAGAGCAACATATCTTCAAAACTCCGGCGTCTGAATTCATAGCTTCCTTACCTTTGTCAGATAAGGATGCCAAAATAGTGTCAATGTATCTGATTAATGAAAATAGAAAAAAAATAATTGAACCCCCATAATTTAAAGGCAACCCTTCAGATTCTTCCACTGATCATTTATCGGAACATGAAACAATTTAAAATTCAAATATTTTTAGTAACTTTGAAAAATCGAGGAAAACATTTTTTTCATATTTCACACTGATTAACACCGTTTCATAGAATCATTAAATACAACATTAAAAAAGACATGTTTTAACTCTCATGTTAAAATACCTCTTTAACTGATATAATCACTCTTATTATTTTTTTATTCATCATAATATAAACAGAGATTATCTGTTGACAAGCCGCTTATTCAAAGAATTAAGCTGCACAAGATTTAAATTGTCAATATAAATCACATATACAGTAGTAAATTATGCAACGATGCTACTGATTTTTGATTTTCTATATAGTTTACATAATGGTATGCATTTAATAGATGCTCACTCAAATAGTTTCTTCATTAATCAAATTACTATCTGAAATTCATTCAATGCTTTTAAAACATTTTTCCCAGATTTGCTAATGGAAAATTTTAATTGGATAGGAATATTTAATCAAATATGTTCAACTACATATATTGTCTTAACCACATCCTTCTTTGTATATTTTCAGAAGAAAATGCACTGGCATGCCTTTATGTTTCATACAGTGTGAATAAATGATATTACAATCATGCGCAAATTAATACTCATAAAATTAAAATCCTATAGGAGTATCTTATAAAACATCAAATTTATAAATGACTAGCGGCCCGTCCCGACTTTGTCCGGGTTGAACAAAATATTATACCAATAAATTTCCAGTTGATAGCCTATAAATTGTAAATGTTTTTTTACCTTAATAATAACCTAAATAATACCTTAAATTAATTTTATATTAGTTAATAATTAAAATCAATTTTTTAAAAGAAAAAGGCGTGCCGGAGAACGGCTAGGTTCGAACCGCTAGCGTCAGAACAGAAGCCCACCGCGATAGCACCACGATAAGGATAGTTGAAATCTTCGGAACAAAAAGCGGTAGAAGACAGTAGCGGAAACAATGGAGATTCTTAGGATTAAATCCCTAACTTTATTTCTACTGATCAGATATACATAATATATAGCCTATGTCCATCTGGAATAGTGTACCTTTCAAACAGTGAAAGAATTTTTCAAATAGGTACAGTGGTTCTGAAGATTACCCTCCACGTACAAAATCGCTCTCTCTCTTTATATATAAGTATAGATAGCACCACGCTAAGGATCGTTGAAGACTTCGGCACAAAAAGCGGTAGAGGACAGTAGCGGTAACAATGGAGATTGTTAGGATTAAGCCCCTAACTTTATTTCTACGGATTAGATATACATAATATATAGCCTATGTCCATCTGGAATAGTGTACCTTTCAAACAGTGAAAGAATTTTTCAAATTGGTACAGTGGTTCTGAAGATTACCCTCCACGTACAAAATCGCTCTCTCTTTATATATAAGTATAGATAAAAGATTTAAATCAGCTGTATTAATCAGCTTTAAATCAGCTGAAAGTAATTCAATATAATTACTCTGTGAGCATATATTAATTCTCACAAATTAGGTAACAGCAATTTCGTAAAAATGAAATGTTGATACCCTTTGTTTGAACATGAGATATAAAAGTATCATAAAATATACAGGGTGGTCATAAAATAACTTTGCTGATATATGGACCTCTAGCGGCTGTTTCGTTCAACCGATCGAGATGAGATTTCCAATATAGTTATTCAGAGGTATGAGCTCGGAATTCTGAGAACGGCAACTAAGTGGCGCTCATGGTTACGGTTATAAGTACAGAAACTCGAAATTTTCGAATGGCAACGCCCACTTTTTACCGTCGCAAAATGCTTAGCGCATGCGAAAACCCAAAAAACATTGGAACATGCGTCAAGTGCCTAATGCGTCCGTTTTTTGTGATACAAGTACCGTTCCTATGCTCTTTAGGGTTTTCGCATTCGCTAAGTCTTTTACGACGGTAAAAAGTGGACGTTGCCATTCGAAAATTTCGAGTTTCTGTACCTGTAACCGTAACAGTCAGCGCTACTTGGTTGCCATTCACAGAATCCCGAGTTCATACCTCTGAATAACTATATCTGAAATCATATCTCGATCGGTTGAACGGAACAGCCTCTAGAGGTCCATATATCGGCAAAGTTTTTATGACCTCCCTGTATATCCAATCATATTAATTAAATTATAGGAAATAGTTCTTATTTTTCTTTTATTTCTACTAGTGAATTTTCATGTATTTCATGTCATATAAAAACGTGTATCTATTTGATTAAATTTCTGTTTTACGCAGATGCAAATCTACAGCTTTTAGACCAAATGCTCAAATATGTAAAATATAAGACCAAATATATAAGTCATATTTTTCTTCCGCTAAAATAAAATGTAAAATTCCTTTTATATTTTTACTTAAAAATTACAGAAACAAAACAAATTCCAAACAAGATTGATTAGATGGATGTCATTTAAAGATTTCAGAAAGTTAATATTCCTGTGAAACTTCCAAAGGATTACATCCTATCAGATATTTAGAGGCAGTTAAAAGTTCTCTGAAGGCACGCTCTCTATGATGCAGTGCATTCAACATCATTACTCGACTTGATTACATCCATTATTGTAGATCTCCATTAGAGACGGGGGATTTACTTCCATGCAACTCTATCAAACACCTATTTTTCCTCTTTACGTCTCTGTTTACTTACGTCTTCTATTTCCTGACGAGTTTACTTTTCTTTTAAAGCTTTTATTAGTCCACCCCGTACATAATCTTCACCATTACATTAGAGGATTTTGTTTTATGCATCCTAAAAGATCAGGAAAAAAAAATTCTGGAGATTTTTCCGCGCAAATTGTTCTTGAGCCGGCGCCTGATACAAAGCGAATGTATTGCTTTCTGAAAGGGATTTCAACATTTCATTGCGCTGACTCACATTACGCAGACAATGATCAGTTTTTTTTTGCTTGATATTTCCGCTTCTCTTTATTTTGTTTTAAATTCGGAGAGATTTGGAAATACGCCTTACTTGTATTCAAAAGTAAATACAAAAAAGAAAACTGACAAAAACGACTTCTTGCTAGCTGATAAGGATCATGTATGACTGAAATATTCATTTAATAGGAACTTTTCTATTCAGAGTGGTAATTTCTCTCAATAATGTTCTGATTCCTTGATGAAATGGGCAATAAATAACAATAATCATATACAAATTGATATTAACTCATAAATGTTTAACCTGGAACAGTAAATTGTAACAGTATAATAATTTGAATGCAAAACGTAATACAAATACCTAGATGGAAAGTACTTCGCGAAAATGTCCCTATATGAAAAATTCAATTATAAATAAATATATGAAGGTTAAAGGATACATTAATCAAAATTTGATATTAAATACGCTTGGTTCGCAAATACAGACGGGGTACAAAATAATACGAACACCTATGAAAAAAGTATGCCGCATTTCACTCCTGCAGAACAAGGACGCTACCTGGCACACAATTCTGCCACCTAGTCGCCATGAAAGGGAAGGTATCAGTTGCTCAACAGCAGTCATAGGTGTTGCATATGTCTATCGTACTCTCTGAGAGACGCTGCAGTTAGAGACTTGACAGAGTTCGAAAGATGCCTGATTGTTGGAGCGTGTTTAGCTGGAGCCTCGGGGACAGAAATATTAAACCTTTTAGGGTGTGCAAGTAGCCGTTATGACGGCATTCAGGCGTTATGACACAGTACATGAAATACGATAAGACGGCGTCTTCAAAGCACAACTGTGGAAGAAAGAGAAAGCTCGGTCTAGACGGGTCTTTCAACGCATAGTGGACCGAAAGCACAAGCAATCGTTATCTAAGATAACTTACCACATGAACAGTCACCTGCAGGAGCCCGTTCCAGCAAAAACTGTCAAAAGGGAATTCTATACCGTGAACATTTATATAAGAGTGTCAATTCATAAACCGTTGGTGGCATCGTGTCATGCCTTCTAGCGATGCCAGCGGTGTAGAGCTCACAGAATCTGGGTCTCACAGCAATGGAAAAAAGTCATCTGCTCTAATGAATCAGAATTTCATGTATTTCAGACCACTGGGCAAGATTACGAGTAGATATCACCCAAAGAAGCATTTTCTCCTAACTGCCTCTTGCCTACTGTGAGGTATGGAGGTGGCTCCCTTGTGGTATGGGTAGCGATATCTTGGCGCAGTATTGGACCATTTTTTACTCTACATGGGAAGATCAAAACCACCCACTATCTCAGCATTTTCAGGGTTCATGTCCATCCTTTTGTCCACACATTATTCCCTGGAGAGCGGTCGCGTTATCAAAACGGTAACGCTCCTATTAACACTGCTAGGTGAGTTCAAATATAGTGGAAAGAGCATGACGATGAAATAGGACATCTCACCTGGACTCCTCAGTCTCCTGATTGGAACATTTTTGAATATTTTGAGGATATTTGGAGTCCAAACTTCGTGCTCTGTTTTCGCCCTCAGCCACACTTTCGGAATTAGGAACTGCTCTCCAGAGGGAATGGCTTCATACTCCATGAAATATTGTGCATGGATTCTATGTATCCATCCCTTCTTACATACAATGTGTACTTACGTCAAAGGGTGGTCCAACATCCTACTAATAAAGCTAATCTCTTTCACAGGCGTTCGTATAATTTTGTATTTATCTGTACATACACCTTTAGTGTACTAGGCAGTATTAAACTTAGGTTACAAGCTTGTTATATGCCCCTCAGCAACTCTTAGCCGATAAGTATGCTGGATGGAAAGGAATTTCAAATGCGAAATTTCTCTAAATTTTTATTGGTAACTTCACTTTATCGGTTACCTGTAAAAAAAAATTTATCACGAATTTGCATGTTAGAACCATAATATATGACGATTTTCTGTTCAAAATTTAGAGTGCTTAAAGGGGTAAAATCATATCCAGGCCCTCCGTAATCCAGATTAGTTATCGGATATGCCTTACTGGTGAGCCTATAGCAAGATTGAAACCTAGGGGTCTACGGCTTCCTAGTTCCCTGGAGGTGCATTTGCAATTGATTCCTCATGTTGGGGGTCACTTTAGCTTTTGTGTTGAAAAAAATTAACCAACTAACCTTAACACAGTCATTACGAAACTATAGAAGCTCCACGACATGAGAAATCCCAATACATTTAGGCATTTATTTATTTAAGTAATATAAGAACTGCTGCAGTAATGTAGAATTTTTTATCTTACGAAAAAATTTATTTTAATTACTACTATCTGTGGCTAATTGTTTTAATACAACAATTTAACCAGATTCAACAAAAATTTGTCACGTTTAAAAACTGTGTAGAGGTGTATATGAATATATAATATTTTCCCTAATTCAGACAACTATGGAATGGGTGAGGCTGCTCCGATGTTACGCTAGAATAATAATTTCTAGTTCAATGTTTGGAATAAAGATTCTAAATCCACAATTGACATTCACTGAATGAAATTTATAATTTAACTTTTTTAGCTACAGCAGGAGTGAAATGTCGCACTCATTCACAGAGATAGAATGTACAAAAGAAAAGAAAATACTGTAGGGCTTTTTCTTATAAGTCTGGATAAATAATTCACACTAAAATCCAAATATCATAGGAGTAGTTAATTTTAAAGACAGTGCTGATAAAACGAGACTCTTTCCTAGGGTTATAAGTAAGCAGAACTTAATATAAGACCTAAATATAAGAACAGTCATAAATTTAAGAATAAAAGCCGCGGAAGGGCAGATTTGCCTTCAAGTTTGAATAATGCAGATATGGAATTCAGGAATCTCCCACGATGGCTGTAAAACAAGATGTTACAACTAAATGTCATTTAATGTTTTTCATTTGATCAAAAAATATAAATATTATATACTTTTCTCTCTTAATAAAGTCTTAACGTTCATGATATTGTAAACGTAACTCGATTCAGCCAAAAGCACCCCTAAAAAGTCCAGGAGAACCCTTAGTATAAAATTCAATAATTTTTTTTTATCTAAAATACGTATTAGGCTATTTTCCAATTTACCAAAATTTTATGAATAGAAGAACTTGACATCACCTGCAACCGGAAAAGGTTCCGTACTACGAGTAAATACGAGTAGTTTATCTTTCGTGAATGAACTCAAGTACCCCTGAACAGTTCGTACCCTGAACAGAGTTCTCTCGCTAAAGTCACCCTATGTCCCCTCCCCCACAATGCACACAGTGATGTCATAATTAACACCATTTAAACAGAAAATCGAGACAAAATTAAAGTAAGAAAATCTATCATATCCAGTTTATAAAAAATAATAAAGCATAAATGAAAATAAAGTAATGTCATCGCATGTGAATTCTTGCCTTCTTTATCCACATCATCTCAGCTTGAGTTTATCGATATTTAAAAACTGTTAACTAGAAATGATTCTAAAACTTTCAGTATTCAATATGCTGGCTTTGCTGTCATATATCCTGTCTACTCTTTTACTTAACAAATCTCTCCTGTTCTTAAAACAGACACATAAGATAAATATATATGCATCGGACATTTCTCTTTCTAGTGCATATACCATAACCTGTCCTCGGATACCCATTTTATATAAAGCAGCATCCTGTTGGAATAATTAAATCGAATGATAACAAAGAATCTTTAAAAATGGTCAAATTATATAAAGAAATACATAAATTTCGAGCACTCTCGTTATCTAATATGAAGGAAAAGCGAAAGTTGTAGCGCAAGACAATCAGAGTAAACCGTCTATGGTACAACATGTTATGTGAATATACGTACGAGATCAATAGAAGAAAACACAACTCAAAATATCCATACCCAAAGAAACCAACAGCTTATAAAGCACGTAAGTTTATAGATAGATTACGTATGTATTTTCATAAAGAGAGGTCTTATCTATTTCAGTGACGTCTGTTTAACTATGGACTTGAATTACTTTATAATGTTGAACGAGCTCTGACAACCTCCATCATATTTTGCTATATGCTGGTAAAACAACTACATTAAAATTTAAACCTGTTACCCGGGCATGTATCACCTTCTATACGTAAGTGAATTTTGTTACAATCTGTCGAAATAACCTGAAGCCACCAACACCCCACTTCTGATAAAAAAATAATAAATAAATAAAAAAGTCTCATTTACGGTACATTATTAACTTTTTAAAGTAAATGCATCATTTAGAGGAAAGTTTATTTCTTTGGAATAATTTAAAGTTTCTCCTGCATAAGCTGCTTGATGTTTTTATGTTAAATAAAATATTCATAAGACATGTATAAAATAGTATGAATTTACAAACTCCTTCATTAAAAAACATACCTATAAACAGCCCACTAGAAACACCACTAAATAAGTAGATTACAGACACCATCTTAAGAGTACACAGAAATGAAACGTTTTCGAGCACCGCTTTTCTTCATCCTAAGAGTTACATTTTTCCTTATTACTCAACATTACTTAAATGTTTTCATCTTTTAGAAATATTTATGAGCTCATTAAAAACTAAAATTGTTTGAACACTCTTCTATATTCAAGCCCTCTAATTTGAATTTTCTCTAGGAAAACTGAGTAATATCTAAGAGTATTGGATACAAATATTAATAAATAATGACAAAATCATTTTGCTGAAATAAACTATAACATAAGCTTATAATTAAACTTCATTTCTTTCCTTTACAATAAAGATAGTTTTTTATAGTCGAAATATTTATATCACAGCGTATGAGTCAAGTTTAACCTTTGTTCGAATCAAATAAACAGTTATAGTCTTTAGCATGAAAACGTAAAAGAAAAGACATAACTTGTTATTCTAATAAGAATTTTAAATCTCAAGGAACTGAATGTAACAGTAAGAGATAAAAATATTTTATTATAATGGTTGTTATTCACATAATAAAAATTAAAACAACTAAGCCCATAATGTTGCAAATAGTGTTTGTAAAAGAAGTATAAATGTATTCAATTCTACACAGGAGTGAATATTTTTCCTGACTTTCAAGATATAAATGCCGTTATTTCCCCTTCGCATTATTAACATGATTATTCTAAAATAATAGCGTCTTTTTCTCAACTAATAAAAGTATTTTATCTCTCTATCACGACTAATGAAAGTACCTATCTTTCTGCCAAAGCTAATCAAAGTATTGTCATATAAAGAAATTTGTATTTTTGAAGCAAATCCTGGGACCATCTTTAATTTAACATAGTAGCTTATAAACAAATCTTCAATCGCAATCGCAATAGAAAATATCTTTCAAATTAGAAAAGTATAACACTAATCTCATAAAATATGCAGTTTCTTCAATGAGTACAAAGGATAAAAATTATTTTCAATGTATTTGTAAGAATAAACGTATTTTATTCAATGAATAATATCATAAAAATAACAGGCACGCCAGTAGCTAATTCCTGCTCGAGATTGTAGATACTTATTGAAATATATACATGTTTATTCAACTACATGCAAATTTGAGTCTTGCCTTAACCACTCGCAATATTTTTCTTCTGATCCTGGGCCAAAGATTTATAATTTAAAGCATCTTCTCTTTCATTATAATCCCTTTCGGGAAATTTCAAATTCCTTTTACTTTACGAATTTCCTTTCCCTTAAATCTTTTTTTTTCTCTTATTTTCTTTCTCATTTAAATTTTAATTATATACCTCAATAACGTGGGTTTTTTTAACCCAAGGAAACCGAAGAAACCACAAGTAACTACTGTTATTTTCTCTGTAATGTCGGGATTGATAGCTAGGTAATGGCTACAAACCTCGAAATACTATACATAAACATCCTTTTTCGAGATCTATTAAATTTGAAATCGATTCCACATAAACCGGATCCTCCAGCATTCATTCTCAAATGGGTTTAATTCCTTGAGGGAATGAATTTTTCTGCCAGTCTCTGCAATTTTATGCAAAAGGACAAGCTAAAACTAGGATGTTGTGCAGAGCAGTGATGTAGTTAGCTGGCTTTTGTTTCATTCGCGGAGATTGCTTTTCTCTCTGATGCTAAGGTTTGTTCTATTCAACTTTTAAGAGGTGAATTCGGTCAAGTTTGATTCACGAGTGCTATAAATAATGTATTTATGTAATTTCGAAACATTGCTCCCACACCCGCACAGATACGTAAATACATATGTTAAATACATATGTTATGCCTTAAAACTTTATGCCTATATTTTGTCAAATAATATTCAGATGGTCTAAAAGATAATAAGTTCTATTGAAATTGTTTATCAAGAATATTTAAAATCTATATATGAGTCACCTAATGCCAAAACCAGTTATATCCATAAAAATCAAAAACTGAGATTTTAGTTGCTATGGATACTTCTATTCATCTGCTACATGTTCAAGTTGAGAAACAGTTCAAAAATAAGCTCAATTCCATTGAAAATAAATGAAGAATAATGATGAAAGATGCAATACCAGCTATATCCCAAATGGCCACAGTTACAAAATCAGTTCTATCCTTTGACAGTTCCAAAACAAGATACATCTCACAAACAATAATGGATGCCTTCTAAATGCAGTAGCAAAACCAGTTTAATCCCTCACTAAAAAATTAGATGTACTTTAGTTTCAGTAGTGGAGTGTTTAATATGGTAATATTAGTTTTATCTTAATGTAAATACTACAGAAATTTAATAAAGTTATGTTGTCTACCATGGTCATCAACATATTATGTTTTGCAGTCGCAAAATAGAAGTCAGTTTCTGCACATGTTTATTAGCTTGTTATTCTATAGTTTATAACCTACTGCATGCTTTTCTCATTATTCCTTTTAGTTTTCGTTAATTTTCTACCTTAATATGGATCCAGATTTGAGTGGCTCAAGCTCAAATAATACTGTACTGTAAACAATGACTTAGATAATGACTTGGAAATGATTATTGAAACTCAAGTTAGAAGGTTCAAAATGGCGGAAAGTTCATTTCCAAAAACTTGTTTGCCCTACAAGTGCAAAACAAGTTATGCGAATTTTATTTATTTAAATATAATTGTCTATGCTTTCCCTATATTATACAGATTCTTACTAGACAACAACATGAATTTAATACTTTTTTGACATCAAAACCATACAATTATTTATTATTGCAACATAACTAACAGTTTTTGTTAAATAACTCAAAATCATTTCAGATGTATGCAGCTGGTTTTGGTATTGCGTTCTCACATTGAAGTCATACCCTAAAAATGAGAAGGTGGAGATTACATGATATAGAAAACGCTAACTCTGATGATGAGATGCCTGCATTTTATGATACAAGCCATACTTGGGGATTATGCGGCTTACAGATTAAACCTACCCATACCCGACTTAGACACGATAGCTTTCAGTGGTGCTTTTCGGGATTCGAACCGAGCACCCCCAGTACTGAGTTCTGCCACGCTGACTACAAGGTAGCGCCGGGCCCCAAACGTTTCCTTCCATTTATGTAAGTTCTTTATTCTATCTCAAAGCTGTTAGAATAATTTGCAGTTAAATAAATATAAAAACATTCAGAGGAGAAACATAAGTTTATCCGTTGTAATTAACAAAAATACTCATTTAAATAAAGAATGAAGTCTGAAAATAAGTTGTCAGGACACATGTAATGATATTTAGTATTATGATTTTAGAATAATCGAGTGTTTATTATGTTATGCGACATCTAATGCAAAAAAAAATAAGATAATATGATAACATTAAATTTCGCAGGAACTAAATTTTTTCGAGCTTGAAAAAGAGTATTCAATGCTGTTTGACGAAGGAGGATAAATATTTTGATGAAGTTTTTGGGTACAGAATTTTTCTGAAGGAAGAATGGAATATCTTACTTTTAGCAGCAATTGTTATTTAAATTTGACAGATAGTTTTCCCCTTAGGTATTTCAAAGAAGGTAAACCCTTATGAGCGAATTCTTTCTCTCGATAATTTTAACAAGGTATGCAAAGGAAACAATAACAATGTATGTTCAATTAGTTTTCCCCGTTTTATGGCGAACTCAAATCTGCAAATAATACTTAATTATGTTATTCTATCGTTTTCTAAAATTATTTTCTCCGCAGCATTATTGAAAAATACAGTAATATCTCCGGAGCTCAATGAAAAAGATTTCTTTAGTTTGTCAGAATTGTATGAATTGCGTTATAAAAGAAAGTCGGAAAATATTATTGTTGGGGTTTTGAAAGAGAAAATTAAATTTGTCCATTTACGAACGATTATCTTTTATGCTCATTCATTTATATATTATATAAATTTTTTAGACGTGTTATTTATTATTTAATGATAACAACGGATTTCAATTAAGAGACCTATTATTCGAAACTATTAAAAATAAAATAGCTTCAAAAATGTAAAAATGAATTTATATAATAAAAATAATAGAAATGTTTTCGTATCGCTTGTTTCAATTACAAATTGTCAATGGATATAGGAATAAAAATAATAGTACTTATTAAGTGTTGGAGAAAAAAAAAAATACATGGCCTGCTTTGTTTTTTATAATTGTAATATAAATCTTCTTCTTGTGTTTTAAGCATAGTAGAAGTCAATTTGAATCGGTCATTTTGAAAAGGAGTCAGCTCCGCTTTTCAAAAACTCATTTCCACTTTTCTCCAAGTTTTTTTGGGCCCCCCCAAGTCTAAAAAATATTAACGAATTATATTTTTGCATCAGGATTGATGCCTTACAAATATAATAAATACTAAATTTAGTCTAACTAATAATCCATGAAGACGAGTTATAGTTTTTTGCTTCTCATGAAAATTTTTTAAAAATGGAGATGACTCCTTTCTCAAAATGACCGATTCATTTATAATATTTCTTTTTGTGCTCTTAAATAATGAACCTTTAAATAACATGCCTATGGCTGACTGTAAAGCGCTATATGTCCACTAGTGGTGTATTTTACGTTAAAACCCTTTACCAAAAGCCTTCTAAATGACTCTAGGGAATGTACGAGTATTTTCTGTTCAAACAAACGAAGAACATGTTTATTTCTGTAATGTAAATATTGCATAAACGCTAGGTAAATGCATACTTCCCAAACATTTACACTGCGTTGACTTAAAACAATAATATATGGACATTTAACATGTGTGCGCTTTAGCCATGGATATGATTAAATATTTAAATACTAGAGCACTATAAATTATTTAAACTTCATCACAGAACATGTTTTGTAACATTTTAGAATAAATTTGCATTTTATTGACTATCCTGTTTTTCCCATTTCTAAAATACACTTCTTCTTTTGTAAGCGTACGTGAAAGCAATGCTTAAAACGTAATTGCACATTTTTCACTTACAGACTGGGTAGTCGGCCCATGAGAGCTTTATGGCCCTGCAATTACCACATTTTCCTTTGGGTTCAGCATGTCAAGAACTTTGTCCAATCACAGCGCTACACTTTGGAGAGCTGTCATCTCGTACTGTCCAACCACAGTACGAAGAACCCCGGTTGGCATAATGCCAAGACGATTCTATTCGCGCTGTAGGTAAGGCTGCTGTGGAAGGAGGGGGAAAAGTCTCGTATTCTCTCGACATTCTTCAGAATCGGTTACTAACTCAGCTTGCTTGCTTTTTCCTCGTCTGTTATTTTGATTATTATATTAAAATTAATGGATCCTTTACCCAACACAACTGCTCGGAATAAGCCGTTCCGTAGTGATTGAAAACGTATAATACACAATGTAATTAAATTGTGTGATAAAGAAGCTCTAGAAGGAAATGTTATTGTTCCACTTTCGCAATCTACCCCAATCAAAATAGACCCGATTTTGACGAATGGCTAAAAAAAATATGAAAGTTTCGAAATTTGGTGGAGATGTTTGTTTAGGCATGCTAATGAACATACTAAAAGTCCTCACCGATCAGACCTGAGCTTTCGCCGCCATCTTGGAAAATGTGTACACTTTTTTGGTTTTTTGGAAATATCTTTAAAAATATTGATTTTATAAAAAATAATTAAATACAAAAATTAAAGAGCATTAAATTATGAACAAAAATCATTCATAACATTTTTTTATATGTCTAACAGGAACAAAGATAATTGACTTTGAAAAGAGTGCCCTATCACACCAGGGACGCGCATGCGTGGGTGCCCATCGCGATGGCTGGAAGACACGCGCATGTGCATACCGTAAGGCGCCAAATCGGTCTTACCCTAGTATTTTACTAGCCAGTTAATAGTTAGTCACCGCTCCGTGTGCGTCTGTGAATAATGGCTGATACTGAACTATGTTTTATATGTAAAAAATTAATGTCAAATGATGATTTCGTGAATGTAGGAGAAAAGGGGATCGACACTTTAAGAGAGCTAGTGTCCAAATAAAAGACAATAAGCATGAACAGTTGGAACATATAAAATCTGTTTCGGTTCATTCGTTGTGTCGGAGAAATTACACCAGATCAGGAAGTATAAAAATTGATTTAAAAAGAAATGCAGAAATCGCGTCAACATCCCAAAGTGAAGAGCGCGCGGTAAGTTTACGATCTTTTTTACCTCAGTTCAATTTTCGAACAAAATGCTTCTTTTGTACGGCAGTTATAGACGAAGAATTGAAAGCAAGACAAAAGAAAAAACCAACTGACAGGCGAAGAACTATATACGAAGTTAGGAGTCTCGAAATGAAAAACAAAGTTCTTGAAGCTGCAGAGTATAGACATGACCAGTGGGGAGAGGAAGTTCAGTGTCGTATAATAAACTTTGCTGATTTAGTTTCAGCTGATGCGATTTATCACCAAGATTGCTTCATGACTTTTTTCTACATACTGCACCAATCAGAAAGAGAGGGCGGCCTGAGTCGGATTACGTCTCTGCAGCTGTAGACGAAATATCCTTCTTCCTTGATAATAATGATGTGGCGTCACTGTAAGGCTGATAAACTCTGAGGCATTTTGAAGAAATTTCACAACTATTGATCCATACCAAGAAAGACAGAGTTCTAATTAACAACCGAAGGCCAAATTTTTTAAACAAAAATTCAACAATTTATTAACAAAAAAATTAAACATTAGACATTTTCGACATATTCACTTAATTTACGTGCAGATTTACAGTGCGCGCTCCAGGGCCCAATCCGGCCCAAGAAAAACAGGAGCCTCACAAAAACACAACCGCTCGGGTCGATGTTCTACGCCGCTCTCCCCAATGTCTGGATTTTTCAGAAGGGGTGGAGGAGCCGGCAGATTATCGTCTGACAGTTCTTTTTAGCCTCCGAACTTTTCTACATTGCAGAACGTTAAGATGACAGCTTTAGTGGCTGCCTCTGTGAGGAAAACGGCTTTTAATCCCCCCACGTGTTCCGAAATGGTGGAACCGAACAACACATTCTTTGAAAAACACGCAGCTGTGTTTCAGCCCTTGTGGGGTCTCGGGAAATATACCATATTTCCAGTACGCTACAATGACGACTGTCAATTCTCACTACCCGAACTCAAATCTCAAATTGCAGGGCTAGTTCCAGACGACATCACTTTGAGAAATAAGTTGAAACAAAAATACGGGGATGGCATTATTTTTGCTTCAAACTCCAAAAACGTTACTGTCAGATGTTTACGTAATATTGGAATGAAAGTCTTATCAGACTCTTGGTACGACAAAAGGTTACGAAATGATCGTGAGGAGCGTCTACGAATAGTACAAACTGCTGCAGCCATAATAAAAGAAGATATCCAGACACCAGTTTATGACACTCATTGCTACCCTCCAAGTGATAACTTTTTCAGAGATGTGAACAAGGGTATTCCAGAAAGCCTAAAATCTTTTTTGGAGCACTTGATTATTAAAAAAAAGACTACTAAGGCTGAAAAAAAAGTCACTTTGCTCACGTCATTATATCAGCGCTAAGGCCATGATAATTTATGTTCCTCTGCTCAATGGTCTTGCTTTATTTTTGTACAAAAAGTTCTGTTCCAAGAATTTAATAACAATGCTCTCGAATTTGGGATTTTGTTCTTCTTACTATGAAGCCCAAACACTTGAGATGTCAGCCATAAATCATCCGCAACCCCATATGCGCGAGGGATCATTCTGCCAATTAGTATTTGACAACGAAGATTTTAATGTGTCGACAATCGATGGCCTGAATACGTTTCAAAGCATGGGGGGCATTGCTTGTTTTACTCCAGAGTCAGCAGTGGAACCCGGGACGAAGATAAAAAAAATTAGCCGAACTTACATCCGCATCGACCGTAGGCAAAATGGGAATCATTCATCTGGAAACGTTTGAAAACTTTCGAGGGCAAGGGTTAAAAACAATTACTATCGAAGATTTGAATGTCTTAAATCCTTTAGCGAAAGATTTACCACTGCCTAAGCCATCTGATATCTCTTGGATGTGTGCTAAGTGGTTAGGTCTTCCACAGATACCTGAATTGAAAGGATTTTTCCATTGTATAACTAGAAACCAGCCTTGTGAAAAGACCAAAGTAATACCCCTTCCTTTTGTTAATTCGCCACCAAGCAAGTATGGCACCATTTTCACTGTGCTGAAATATGCTGCCCAGCAGTGTGTTAAATTGCACCAAAAGTCTTGCATACTCACGTTTGACCAACCACTGTATATTAAAGCTGGAGAGATAGTCGCAGCAACATCCAATCCATTATTATCAAGTTGTATTGTGAGGCTTGGTGGATTCCATCTTTTAATGTCATTCTTAGGCTGCATTGGGTACATAATGGCTGGAAGTGGGTTAAAAGAAATACTCACTTTGATTTATGCACCTACGTGAGTAGAAAAAATGTTGCCTGGCCATGCATACGCTAGGGCCGTCCGAGCTCATTTATTGACCCAAACAGCTCTAGCAAAAATAATTTTTGAAGAACATGGACATATCGGATTTGGAATGTAAAAATCTCCGTGAGTTGTTTCGAGATTTTGTTACTGAACCACCATCGCAAGAAACCTTAAACACACACACTCAAATACGAGCCACCGAAATTAAAATGAGGAAGACTTTGGAGCACCTGAAAAAGAAAGGCCCAACTGCCTGTGGGGCTGGAAGCGTCAAGAGAAAATTCTTGTGCCATCACAACTATGGATGCAGTAGCTCCCGATTCAGTTTTAAACATGGTGTTTTGCAACTATAAGACTCACTGTGGAGTAAGATGCGGATGTCGGAAAGCAGGCATCAACTGCACAACGGCCTGCAATAATTGCAATGGGGTATTTCAGAATTGCATCAGCCCTGTTGATGATGACGATCGAATGAAATAAGTTGATGAATGGGCCGATGCTAGCGGATCCATAGACGATCTATACATGCCCGACGAAGGGGAGAATCCCGTTCCGAAAAAAGCACGTAAATCCTGAGTAGGTAAGCTTTAACAATTATTCGCAATGGAAATCTGATAGTGAATACCCCCAAATTTACTACATTCATGTATAAAATTAATAATTATTAATTATCTACATAGCCAAAAACATTAAAGTCTATTTTCTTGTGTTTAAAGAATGCCGAAATGTGGGAGAGGTAAGAAATTCAGGTTAGAAGAGCGCCTGCAACGAGACTTTAAAGCTACCTCCATTATCAACGCGCATTTTATAGTCAATATCTTCGTTCCTGTTAGGTTTTGCGACAAAAATGTATAAAATCGTTTTTGTACATAATTTAATGTTTTTTAATTTTTGAAATAAACTTTTTTTACGTAAAGTTAATATTTCCCTAGTTATTTGAAAAAATACAAAAAACCTTCCCATTTAGTGTAAAACTAATTTGGCTAATTATGGTATGCACATGCGCGGGTATTTCCCCCCACCGCGATGGGGAACCGCGCTTGCGCGTCCCAGGTGTGATAGTGCGCTCTTTTCAAAGTCAATTATCTTTGTTCCTGTTAGACACATAAAAAAATGTTATGAATGCTTTTTGTTCATAATTTAATGCTCTTTAGTTTTTGAATTTAATTATTTTTAATAAAATCAATATTTTTAAAGTTATTTCCAAAAAATCAAAAAAGTGTACACATTTTCCAAGATGGCGGCGAAAGCTCAAGTCTGATCGGTGGGGACTTTTAGTATGTTCATTAGCATGCCTAAACAAACATCTCCACCAAATTTCAAAACTTTCATATTTTTTTTAGCCATAAAACCTATTTTGACTGGGCTAATCCCTAAAGAGAGCTAATGAAATGACCGGGATATCAATGTCCAGAGTAAAAAGAATACGCAGAGAAGCAAAGGGTGAAGAAACTCCAAAATTTGAATCGCCGAGGAAACGTCAGAAAAAAAGAACCACTGAAAACGTAGCTTTAGATAATTTTGATTGTGATGTAATCCGAAAATATCCACTCCTATAACACTCCTATTTTTTAAATAGATTTGCTTCTTTCTTTTTATTATTTTGAAATTATTATTCACATATTCGATCAAAAATAAAGTTTTAAAAAATAACTTTAAAATTGCGCACAAAAAGCAGTCTGAAATACATTTCGTATTTCATAAACAAACACATCCGAAAATATGACGTTTTCCCCTATTTTCTAAGTAGACTAGCTTTCCTCGCGCATGCGTAACACCTTCCAGGGACTTTGCTTCCGTGGTCGGACAATAATTACATACTAGAGCACTCCTTGATATACGTTGTGACGAATTAAAATAATTTGCACAATTAAAATCTCCGCAACTGCTAACACCGCTGCACCGCTGCACCGCTAATGACCGTCAGACCAGCCCCCATTGTACGTGTTGGAGGTGAGGGTAAACTCGGAAGAAATGGGGCACCATACTGTCTGCAAAAAGTGACAACTAGGCTGTATAGGAATTCACCACGGGTCGCCAGATTGATGACGCGAGACAGCCCCCAAGACCGGGAAGATGCAAGAATCGCAGCTTGCGTTTCAGAAAATAAAAAGTCTCAAAAATGACATCATCGTTAGAAGAGCCAATGAGAGACGAGTTCTTTGGATGAAGCGCCAAAGTCCAAAATGAGACGACAGATCTAAAAAAAGTTAGTTAGCTATCTCCTGAGCTGTAAGAGAATGACTCCGACCATCCTGGATCGAGATAGCTATAACGCGGACATGTGAAGTCAGCGGTCTTCACAAATCCGCAAAAAGAGAAATCTCAAAAAGAGAATTTTTGGCTTCAGTTAGGAAGCTTAGTTTTATATTTTTCGAAAGGTATCTGAAGACGAGATATCTGTCCCAATCGTCCTGGTTATAGAGACTTACCTCGCAGTCATCCGCTCTGCCGGTAAAGTAATCGAGGGCCCTGTCGGACTCGATATTGTTGTAATAAGTGAACTCCTCTGACAATTCATCTTAAGGGACTCAGAGACTGTCTAAATCGTCATTGTTCCTGCAACCTTATTTATGGTGCATCACTCTTAATTTTTTCTTCAACTGTTTTTTAATAAAGTAATTCTTCAAATTGACTAGGCTGTAACATTAATTGATTCGATCGCTACCTCGATCAATACGTCACAACGTGTATAAAAGGAGGTGACTGACCTACAATTGTACCTTTTTCTGAATAATTACTGCCTTGTTAAAACGAAATCCTTTGCAGGAAGATTTCATTCGTTGTGTCCGTCATAAATTTGCAATAAATGTTTCTATTTTGTCCCTCATTTTTATAAACATGCAAAACTACAAGCATATATAAGTATTCATACATTTATACTTATATCAAAATATAAAATTGATAATCTGAAAGATAGTATTTACTGTCAAAATTAAAAGAGAAAAGTTTCGACATTGTTTCTTCATCAGTAGCGCCAAAAATATTGGTAGACCAAACGGTGTTTTCTTAACAATCCGATCTGTACTAATTATACTAGGATACTTAACACACCAGAAGAAATAGAACCAATATCAACCTAAAAAATAAATACATAGAGACATGTGGAGTTTTATAACAAATGAAAGACATTAGTTATCACTCGGTTGCGTTTTTCTTATTTTCTCTAGCGTTTTCCTATTCTTTGTTTCAAGAATTTTTCTGACGTATGATTTTTTTTTGTTTCTCCTGCTGTTTGTTTACACTTTTCTGTTTTGGTCACTTCCCTCTTCCTATTTTTTTGTTGTTGTTCTTGAATGGAAAAAAGAACCCTTTTATTGTACATCATCTGGTTTGTGCTTATTATTGCTTTACTACGGAAATAAATATGTTGTTTTACGCCACTGACAACACCAACGACAACCTTTTAAACTTTTATAGCCGATTTTAACATTATGAACTTATAATGTTTCCGTTGAAGGTCCTTAACTTTTATGTTTCTCAAAACTTAACACATAGAAAGAGATTATCTTTTATGGTGGGAGATAACGCATCTGTGTAAGACAAATATATCCAACTTCATTAACTTTTAAATTGCTAATGATATTCATGCTACTTCCCATCAGATATTTTTTTAATTGTAAAAAATCTTTACTAAAACATTATGATCCCACATGTTTTAGACTTTTGAAATAATTGGCAATTTTACAATAAATGTAGATAGTATGTTTCAAAATTGCACGTTGTTCAATACAAGTATATGTAAAGTAATTAACTACGTACATTGCCCTCAAACATTAAAATTAAAAAAAGAAACACTATTTTCTTGATAAGACTTTATTGCAGCATTTCGAAATCTGTCACAGTTATAAAAACCTCCAATTTTCCATACATACGAGCAGAAGCAAAATGCGACTCCTTTATTCAACAAGATATAGTAAAAAGAATAAATATTTTGTAAACCCACCCTCTGTCTGGAAGAAATAGCGTTCAGATGTGTTCAAAACAACATTTGAGAAACGAAAGAGAAAAGAATATAATTTCCCTAAGGGACCATGTTAACTACAACATTAACTGAACATTTAAATTTTCATTCAGATGTTAAGTCTACGATATTTTACGGTTAAATGTGAATTATGATTATTTAGTGGAGATGTTTTACTACCAATATTCAGCGTAATGACGCTCCATTAAAGGCACAAATAGGCTTCTCAAGCCAGCAATGATACCTCCTTTTCGCTTTAGTAAAATGCCTGTTCTGCAGTGTGAGTCCTCAATCTACAACAAATTTAAAATTCTGGAGAGTATTTATTACCTGAACGCACTCAGAATAACTGATACCTTTGAGGACAAGTAACTGTTAAACTTAAATTAGTTTAAATTTACAAAAATTCTAAACTTAATTATGAGTACACACATCTTTAGGCAAAATTGTATTTACGAAACTGCTAAAAGCAGATAAAAAATAATTTCATGGAAAATGGTATAATTCAAACCACTATAAACACAGCATTAAAAAGCTTTCGAATAAAATAGCATACATTTTTCCTGCTTAGTCTTTGCAAGCAGACGTGAAAAAACTAAAACAATTTCTTTAAATATCCACTATTTTACCTGAAACATCGACAACTAAATTTTAGCCCTGAAGTATTTATTGATTTACGCTATTGTAATCTCAAATGGCACTTATTTTTTAACATCTATTTTAAACTCATTCAGGGTGAAGTTCCCTGAATGAAAGTCAATATGATCATTTATAAAGATCAATTTTAACCAGTTGTATGTAACTGATGCAAAAGTAGATTTTGGTTTAAGGTACGCTCAGATGATTAAGAATAAACTGATCAGTATGAGTTATCAATAGTAATATACGATTTAAAGGGAAAAACACCTTTGGAAACTAATATTAACAACTGTTATAACAACTGTTAAATAATATCGATTGTTGATACTTATTAGAGCAAAGGGAGAATGTGAAAACATTATATAAAACAATACTTTTAACACATTCAAAGAAAAGAAAAGAGTAAAATTGAGAAACAGACCTTTCTAATTATGATCACGTATAAAGCATAAAGGTTTTTGTTCAAACTAAGACAGCCAGATTTTTCACAAGTATTCTAGTAGTATTTCTGAATTTTCGTCTTAAAGTTTTAAAAGACATCTAAAAGATTTTTCAACAGTTCAAAGGGTCCTCGCTTTTCTTGTTTTTTAAGCTAAGTTTATTTTAGGAATTGTTAAGATTTTTCTATACTATTTTTATTCTATTTTAGTATAAAAATTTTGTTACCTTGATTTGTTAATTCACTTCTCAAAAAAACTTAATGAATTTTAATAGCTCATTTCCTAAGATACTCAAAACAACTTAATGAATATTCATCCACATATAAAAAAGACACAAAATATTCTAATAACTTATTGTATATGATTTTAGTGACATATATAACTCAAAAAATTATTCAATATTTTCAAACAAACGTCGAAGTATGGGTTGAATTAGCTGTGTTTTAAAATAATGCCCATTCTTTTATTCACTTTACGGCAGAATTTGTAAACTGCACGACCTCTTTATTCTAAGCTGGTTCATAGCACGTGCTACTAAAAATGTTATTTCTTTAACCAAGGGATATACGAAAACAAATCCCTCTCTTATTCAACCGAAATTTATAACATATGAACGCAATATTTTTTAAATAAATGAATAAATTTGAGTTAAATCATATACATAATACAAATAAATATAAATGTGCAAAGAATAGCATGTAGAAAATAAATATGACTATATATTAGACAACCTACATAAAATCAAACGCGTTCATAATTATTTATGAAGTAGTTATAAAAACAAATACAAATGCATTACACACTCATTTGGTCCTCAAACTCTTGTTTAAGTATCTGATTTTAGATTGTGGTGCTGCTTATCACCATATTTGGCCTATCATATTTACCGCCGTGTTTGCCCACCTCAAATATCCCCCTAGCAACATTTATTATTTCGACTCAGCATCCTGTCTGAAAACCACAGTCCTAGTCACTAAGGCATATATTACACTATCAAAGTTCTTTGACAAAAATCTTTGATAAAAGTTATTTCCATCTTTGATAAAAGTTGTACATAAAAGAAATGCTATGACCTCAAAATATCTTTATATCAAAGTTGATATATTACACTGTCAAACTTCTTTTATAAAAGATCTTTGTCAAAAAACTCTGATAGTATAACACGGGCCTAACCTATATACCGATGCACATGTCTATGATTAATACGCGAAAGCTGTTACATATTGATATTCTAAATACGTAAGGGAATGTAATCACAGAAATGAGAAGTTACAAGGTATGCAAAAAATTCATTTTAAAACGAAGTGTTCTTTCAGTATACTCATTGAGTATGTATTGACTTATCTTTAAATACACTTTTTTCAATTAATTGTTCTTTAAATATATACTTCATTTTCTCGTTACGGTCATTCATTATCTTCACATTTTAAAGTAAAAAAAAGCAAAAGAAAAACTTAAGAATAGCTGAATTATTAAACTTTGTTTTTTAAAATAATATGTCACAAAAATTATTAAATTAAAAACCGATTCATTTGCACTACATTCATAAAAAGAATCAGCGATGAATTTTAAAAGGAGGCTGATAAAAAAGGAAAAAAAAATTACGAATGGGAGAAGAAGCTCTTAGTTTAACGAAGAATTAAATTGGAAAGAAAGTAATACTTCAGAACTCTTGTTAAATAAATTTTTTTAAATACATCTAAAAGAAATCAGTAATTGAATGCAAATTTTAAAAAAATAGCTGAAATGAAAAGTAACTAAATTAACTTATGGCGTATTAATAAGTACCTGTGTATATCAGAGAACTGATGTAATTAAAAAATTAAACACCGCATGAAAAATGCGGGCTATTTGCTTACTTTTAAGCTCGAAATTTATATAAAAATAGATTATAAAAACAAACTGAGTTACAAGAATAATTAAATGCGCATAAAAACTAGAATTAATTAATAAGAAAATAGCATGCTTAGTTTCACTCAAAGAAATAATACTTAAATGGCAGTATTGCTATTAAAGGAGATAAGCACAAAGAATATGCTTACAAGAACAGCAAAAAAAAATTCGAAGCAAATATAAACACATC
Organism: Dolomedes plantarius; assembly: GCA_907164885.2. NCBI lineage: Eukaryota > Metazoa > Arthropoda > Arachnida > Araneae > Dolomedidae > Dolomedes > Dolomedes plantarius. The sequence continues at coordinate 59,866,938 of OU015491.1, forward strand.
TAGCCATTTTATTTGATAAAGGTCTTGGAAAAAAAATGGAAAAAGTAAATTACGAAGAGCTTCATTTAAAGTTATTTATTTATAGCTTTCTGTATGTTCAATGAAAAACGGGTTATATATTATTTTTTGACTTTTTTTCTCACTTTTCCAAAAGAAAACCCCTCAAAATTGAATGCATTTCGAGAAATGTGTCATCAATTATATACCACGATATTTTTTACTTTATTGACTCTTATCGGTTAAGGTTTTTGGAAATAGTTTCTTTAATGTTTTGCTCAGATCTTTTTTATGCCTTAATCCTAATTTAGTATTAATAGAGATTATTTAATAGAGTGTAGTGATTTTATGCGTAAATCAATAAAATCTACCATTAACATTTTCATTTCAAATTCAGTGGTAGAACAGATTTTCTCGCCATATTGGTTCAGATATTTCTGCATCTATCTAAAGTACACTTCTTTTTTGAAGAATGTTTTTATATATCTAAAACCAAAGAATCTTCTTAAATTTAATGGAATTCTAAGATGTATTCACTATAGTGAACGCACCTATCACCATAGACGTATGATGTGTATAAATATATCTCTAGTGATTAAAGTTCTGTAAGACATCTGTCGCTAATCAATATATAAAAAACTAAAGTTAAAATAATCTTGTTTAAATACTTATATAAATTAAATATGTATTTCAAATTTGTCTTATTTATTGTTTTTCATTTTTATTTTCATCCTATTGCCATTTAATAAATTGTAAAATATATCCCAAGTAAAACTTTTAAATTCTGATCAACCTACAGCCTGGTTATTTTAATTTCATACTCCATTTATCTTAACCCAGTACTTTTTTTATTTTTATTTTTAATAAGGGTTTAGAATTCTAAATAATATTTCAAAAGTTTGAAACTCTAACAATGGAAAATCATATCGAAAATGTATACATGACCTAAGGCAATAAAATTTCATCGTTCACCCTTTAAATAGATAGCTTAAGGTCTTTAATTTTTACAACCAATTTAAATCACATACATTCATCTACAATATATGTAAGTACGTACGAATTAAAAAATTATTACTCAATTAACTGATTTTTCTATAGAATCTCAAATAATAATGTCTCTATATAACTATGTTTCTCAACTTACATTTTTTTCATGCAGAAATTTCACATGATCTCAGCACTGCTCATTATTAACTATTTTATTTCTCAATCAAAATAATTTTGCGTTTGATACTAAATAAATCTTTTGGTCCTGATAGACTATGTCCAAGTTTCAAAACAATTTTTATTTGACAGAATCAACGACTCTAACATATACACATTTACTCTTACACTCACACACATAATACACTCTGTCACAAAAAAATACCGGGTGGCTCAAATTAAAGTATTCCTGTCTGGGACTCCCTGGCGAGAAAAGCAGTGGACGTAACGCCTACATATCAGGCCATGGGGAATTGATTGGTGGGAAAAAAAATTAGTTCCAACAGAGACCGCTAGGTGCAAATGAGGCGCTGCGATCGGTTGAAAGTAAGGAAAATGAAACATGACTGTATGAAGAAAGGAAAGAATACGAGGTGTCGGTAATTAACTTTATTGGTACGGTTCATTACACAATCGTTACACTGTCGATCCTACAGAAATGTTAGTGAATGCGCAATCGAAAGGCATGCACGTAGTAACAACATCACACAAAAAGGTCACATGTGGTTTTCAATGTGTCCACCGTGCTTCAGGACCAACGCGTGACACCATGTTATACATGATCTAAAGCGGCGTGTAACTATCGCAACATCGGTCAGGACCGATGTTGCGTACGTGCAAGAAGATGTTGTTCTTCAAATCCGCCAGATTTCTTATGTTTCCCCGATAAACTTTATCTTTGAGGTAACCCCAAAGCCAAAAATTGCCCGGGGTTAAGTCGGATGAACGTGGAGACCATCTGGTAGAAAATGCACGGCTGATAATGCGATCCTCCGTAAAATGATGCTTCAGCAATTGTTGAACCTCACGTCCAATGTGAGGAGGGACATCATCTTGTTGGAATACCGTTGTATCGAGACATCCACGCTGATGGAGTTCTGGAATGACCACACCTTGCAACATAGCCCGATAACGTGCTGCAGTCGCGGAACAGGTTTTTAGTCCCTGCGGGAATTCTCGAAGAAAAATGGCCCAATCAAAGGTCGCAGTGAAGCCGATCCATACAGTTACATACGATGAATGCAGGGGCATTTGGTGGACCGAGTGAGGATTCTCAGTGGACCAGATACGGCGGTTATGTGCGTTCACTGTTCCGCCCATGGAAAAGTGGGTCTCATCGGTCAATAGGATGTTCCACGGCGAATTCTGCTCCACCTCCATACGTGCCAAGAATGTTTCACGCAGACGAACGTTTCACGCAGCGAACGTTTCACGCAGATCGTAATCGCCATGGTTTAACTCTTGCAAACGATAGAGCATATAAGGATAGGCTTTGAGTGTTTTTCGCATTCACCTCCATACCGTACTGTGTGACAATCCGAGTTGCCTTGATACGGCACGAGCACTGCATGTTCCTACTGTGTTCGAATTTGCCAGCTCAACGACAGCGGTTGCGACATCAGACATCACCTGCGGCATCCGTTTTTTCGCCCTCGTCCTGCTTGAACGGCAGAGCTCCCTGTTTCCTCGAAACGTATCACCATTCGCCGTAGGGCACATGGTGTTACTGGACACGTACGCAAAACTTTCTGACCTCGGTACAAGCGAAGCGCTTTGGCGGCGTTATCGCCGTTTTTGGTAAAATAACTTTAGCAGCAAAATACGCTCCGGCAACGAAAGAATCATCGTGGCGGTCGAAGAATGTTCCGAACCTGTGAGCCCTCTTTTTTATCTGCTACGACGGCTCTTTCACCCAGCTCGTATGCAATTGTCTCCGGTACTGCGCGCACAGTCGAATATTCAAATTCTCACTTAACTACAGCACAGCGAAAAGGGATGGAAGTTCAGTTGTGCTGCTGCTACACAGGAAACATAACGCGTACGCTGCACACGCTTGCAAATATAAAACATAGTCAGCGTAGTTTAGTTCCTGCATATGTAACGAACTGTACTTATAAAGATAATTTCCGGGACCTCGTATTTTTTTCTTTCTTCGTACAGTCATGTTTAATTTCCTTACCTTCAACTTATCGCAGCGCTTCATTTGCACTTAGCGGTCTTTGCTAGAACTAATTGCTTTTTCCCCCACCAATCAACTCCCCATGGCCTGTTATGTATACCCTCCAAATATGGTTACGTCCACTGCTTTTCTCGCCAGGGCGTCCCAAACAAGGATACTTTAGTTTGAACCACCCGGTATATGCACCCAGACGGAAACGAACTACTATCGTGAAACTTAACATGTATGTAGTGTATCAGGCGATAATCAAATGATTACAAATTCAGAAGAAAAGACCGTTTTATTAAGAAGATATGGCATGAAAAAGGTTACAAATCAGTAAGTAGTAAATCCACCTCTGGCAACTATACAAGCCGAGACACGGCGTGGCATTGAATCAATAAGGTCAAATATGACCTCCTGCGTAAGATCCTGCCATAATCTTTCCAACTGGGCAGTTAATTCACTAGTATTCTGGGACGGCTGCAGTTTCCTTTCAAGCACGTCCCAGACGTGCTTTATTGGCGAGAGGTCTGGTGACCTGGCAGGCCATGGGAGTACGTCATATCCTTGAACACATTGTTGGGAGAGTAGCGCAGTATGTGGACGAGCGTTGTCTTGCTGATAAATGGCACCTGGGCGACTTGATAGCATACTCAGTACAACTGGCGTTAAAATCTCGTCCACGTAACTGCGTGCCGTCAAAGTGCGTTGAAGGACGACTAGAGGTGATCGTGTGTCCCAACAAATCGCTCCCCATACTGTCACATCTCGTGTAATCTCCGTATGCCTCTTGATAACAAATGCCGGATCGGACCAGTGGCCTGGCCGCCTCAACACGCGCATGCACTGATCATCAGCTTTGAGACTGAATTGGGATTCATCGCTGAAGATCACACTCCAGCTTGCCCGAGGTCGGCAAAAATCGAATCGACACCGTCTATGAAGTGGGGTCAGTGGTAGGCGTCTTAATGGACGTCGGCTCCTTATACCTGCGTCGGCCAGTCGTCTCCGAATAGTTTACCTTGATACCACCGGATGTCTGGAAGATGGTAAATGGCGTCGAATCGATTATATCGACGTTGTTGGTGCAGACGTGGCCGCTCTCATGATTGCTCAATCTTTTGTGTTCCTGAGATGCCCTGATCCTCCGCGACATAGGCTATCCTTTCCGTGATCCATTGTTGCCAACACCGAGCAACTACCATATCGCTCCGACCGAGGTGGCGGCCGATACGCCTGTTCGACGAACCTGCTTCTCTGAGGCCTACTATACGCCCCCTCTTAAAGTCCGACAATTGTTCGTACTGTCACCGGTTACGTCTCAGAGGCATCTCTAGTCACAATACCGTCCATCCAAGTCGACAGATTTGTTTGAATAACAATATGGCACGAGCAATCATGCTTTTAAACTCTCCCAGCTGCGCAACTCATATGCGCATAGCGTGCTTACCCTTGTCTCATTGGCGTGGACATTTTAGTCATTTGCATATCTCTTACCAGACTACATTCCTGCCAAGTTTCGTAATAGTAGCTCGAATTCTTCCAGATGCATATATTTTTTGTGACAGAGTGCATATATATATATATATATATATATATATATATATATATATATATATATATATATATTTACGAACTGATCACCCATATTTGGGAACAGGAGGAAATGCCAGCAGAATGAAATTTTGGAATTATTGTCCCGATATATAAAAAGGGTGACAAGATGGACTGTAGTAATTACAGGGGCATTACACTATTAAATGTCACCTACAAAATTTTTACTTGCTTAATCTACAGGAAACTTATGCCAATAGCG